>JNEN01001014.1:0-389757 GCA_000697355.1 Syncephalastrum monosporum B8922 | reverse complement strand
TTGGTACCAGCAACGAGGACGATGACGACGACTATGACCATGTCCAGGAAGATGAAGACTACGACCTGGTTCAAGAAAAGGAAGCGCAAGAATGGTTCGCTTCCGACATCCGCCACTACAAACAGGACGCCTACCATGATCAGGTGTTCTCGTCTTCGCGTCTTAACGGCGCTCGAAACAAAATCCATCGCTGGTGCCGAGTGCTGGGCGTGGGCGCTTGAATAATCCACTTATCATTCGTCCGTGGCAAGGCGCCGCCGCGTGTCTCCAAAAAAATTATTTTTTGTTAAAAATCTTACCCTTTGCTTTAGCGAATTTTTGCGTATACCAAGCTACATGTGTATATATACTATCCCTTACAAATGAAAAAGTACAATTTCAACTTTTGTTTCAATAAAATTCACAGCTATACTTTACATAAGCATAATTATGTATGTAGCTGTAAGCCCATTGCTCCAAGATATTTCTCACAATATCTAGTTACTCGTCCATTTCACATCAAACAACTTAGAGAAAGGATGTCACTGTACGACTATTTCAATGCAAAGACACTAAACAGAGTAATGACGTCTAGAAGAGACTATTCAGTACAAGGAGAGCTGGCCCACTGCTTCTTCAAGAGCCATGCGTACAAAGTACAGTAGAAAAGCCGGGTCATACCCTGCCTTTTTCGAAACGTGATGGTATGGTAGGCGTAAAATAGAGCTGGTAATTTGCAGCATTGCTTAAGAGCACAATTGAAACCTTCTACAAAACCCACTGATACTATAGGTCGCATGTTGATGGGAACTTTTCACGGCTAAATATTGCGCGCAGACATCATCGACAATCGTTTTCGTAAAGGCGAGGCTGTTGTCGCCAATTGCTCTAAACACTCCATGGCAGAGAACGATACAACAATAATGCTACTATGTCTAGCCTTGAAGGGTGCAACATGCTTGATGTCCATACCCATTTTCGAATAATAAGGACATATCATTGATTGTTATGGGGTGAAGTGTGCTTCGTTTCGGGTAGGCTTTCCGTGACGTGGGCATCGATCACATTGGTAGATAATCCTGCGCACATACTCTGGTTATAATATCTCTGTTGTAGTTTCTCGGGTGTTGTTTGATATGCGAAGTGACCACGTAATGAGTGGTGTTGTGCCATCCAAATTGCTTCAGAGGCATTCGCTTTGGTGTGGACTTGATGCGGAAAACCAATGGCTATTCTGGCTAATGATTGGCTAGAGTCCATTGGCTACAGTGGCATAAACTTGTGCTTGCTGAGTTTTGTGATGTGTTCAGTACCCGGGTCTCGATAGAATCCAGTGGCATTCTCGTTTTCTTTTCCTGGTCTGTACTGTATGCCAAAGTCGAATTCGGCAAGGATGTTATCCATCCGACAAGGATTTCGGTAGGTTGAGATTGGTTGTTGGGTCCTTGTAATGACGAATGATCAGCTAACTTTAAATCGCTTTCCGAGCAGGTACGGGCGTAGTTGTTTTATCGCCCAAACAAATCCGAGACATTCTAAGTTTCGATACTTATGCTTCCGTACGATGTCTGAGAGTTCACGGCTGATATACAATACGGCGCGACCACGAGTTATTGTGGAAGTGAGATAGGACGGCACCCAGCCTTTGACATACGGTTTCTGATACAAGTACGAACGATTGATTACGGACCCGGAACGGACATGACATTTTGCTTGCGAGCATGACGATACTTCTCTCCCCCCTGTACTAATCGAGGTGCAGAATGTTGTGGACGACAACTTTATTGTGCGTGCAGTTGGGTACTGTCTGTCGATACGGAAGCAGTATGGAGTCCCCCCCCCGTCGTTCTGACATTCCCCGTTGCGTCCGTCCGTCCCGATGTTTCGATGTTCTGAAGCGAACAAGCAAAAGAAAATCACAGCCTCTGCTTCTTCAGAGTTATTGCCAACCATGGGCGGAATCATTTTTCATCGTCGACACCAGCGCTTTAAAAGCAGATTTACAGCAGCCTCTGACCCCATTTGGAGCTCTCTGCTGTTTTCTGACGCAGCAGCAACCATCGCTTCTCGGCTCTCCTCACCATAGCCACCCTACCATGCAATTGCTTTATCGCTTAGCTCAGAGACATGTTGAAAGTACCGTAGCCGTTAACGATTGTGCTGCTGGCGACGTCCGGATCCTTTGCGAAGAGATAAAGACTCGATTCGAACGATTGCAGGAACTCCTCCACGGGTATGATAGTATTGATGGAAGGGTGTCAGCGATATTGAGGGACGGATTACTTTTGGTGGAGTCCTACAAAAGAAAATATCCAGATGTCAACACGCCTACGACGGTCAATGACAACACCTGCCCAGCCACCACCAGTGCCAGAACCGATCTACGAAGCCATGTTGACATCGATGCCAACTGGAAATTCGTGGATGAAATCAAGGCTAGCACCAACGACGAACAACGAACCATCTCCTGGGCTACAATTTATTTTCAAGGAAAAGCGCAAGGACTATTTTCAAATTACTCCAGTGCAGAATCCATGAAAAGTGCGTATTATCGTTATCAAAAAAAATAAATAAATTGCCGTTCAAAACTACATCCAAATTTCTTTTAAAGACATTTGACCTTCGCCGGCCAGTGAATGCGGTTTTGTTAAAGGCAACTGATGCTTTCTTTCTCGTCACAATGTCTGTTAGAACGATTGTCCATTACGTACATAATTTAGAGTTTTGACCAATGACGAATGAAGATATAAACCAATGATCAGCAAAGGTACAGCATCTACAGCGAGAGAAAGGCGCTCGCGTGTATGCTGGTTGCTACTTTTTACAGTCCGCAACCCCGCACGCATAATTTACATGAAACAGCTCTTCGTCTAGCGAGATTATACCTTTCAAAATGGCATCAGCTACCCTACGAGCATTCGAGCTTTTTCTGAGTAACCCCCCCCCCAAGCATCCGGGCTCTGGCCTGAGGGTCAACACAAGCAATCAGCCTCTTCGCTGGGTATCCTCTTTATCCCATTTATCATATCCCATAGCAGTTCAAACATATAAATAGCCCTTAAATTCTTAGACCTAGACAGACAGTTTCACACAGATTTATACAATATTCACACAGATCATCATAACTCAATATATTATCCTCTGAAGACAAATCTCTTATCTCTCTGACGTAACAGAAGCTTTTTCTATTATCTGTCACTGATCTGCGTTGGTTATTTATCAAGACACCATCGAAAAGCACAAGTTCTTACAACTCCATTCTGACATTGTCAACATTTTCAAACATTCATTTCGAATCTCGAATTTTCGAATCTCTTGTTCTTCTATTTTTCTTAGCCTCTTTTCACCCCACTTATCACTTTCTTCGCAAAGCTTGACCGATAAGCTTTGCTGGCGCTCACACTTTAGCACACAATAGCCTAGAAAACCCTCTACTTTTGTACCTTTTTTTCTTTTTGCACCACATTTTCCCAATTCGCACTCCGGACCTACAAGTGCCTTGGTCCATACTACCTTCACCATCCTATTACACCAAACGACGCAACACAACCTTACTTAGCACATGCATAAGGTATTCATTCAAATACCGACAGCACCTATACACCTATAACGATCAAGTTGGGTCTTGTAGGTGTTGAGCAGAGGAGCAATGGCCGTACTCAATGGATGAACGAAGGAAGTCCTTGTAGACTTGTAGGCCGGCCCACAGGCCCATGCCATAGCGATGAATACCTAATGATCGATATATCGCCATAGAGTGAATCGCTTTTGTCCGACGTTACTGGATCAGCTGCTTGCTGTCGATGCTGTGGTGGTGAATGGGACACCCAAACAGGTGAACGTGTCGATTCGAGCTAGGGGCAAATCATAGAGGCGGTAATTCTGGCGAGCCAGTTGCGGGTTTCAATGTTGGGCTCAACTTCGACGATAGCATATCTATTCAGGCGTCAGCGGAAACCAAGCGTGTGGGAGTATTGTTTGGCCTCCATGGGCTGCGACCTCCACGCGGTGATCCCTGGGTAACGCCAGCGGCAGCCTCTAGTATAGAAACAGTATGGACAAATGATAATGATAAATGGTAAATAAAAACCTAGACATATTTTTAGTTGACAACATGCATATACAGTATGTCAATATGATATGGACAGCATAAGGCTCTAAAGTCTGAGGGAGACAAAGGTCGAAGTACTGAATAAAGGGTCTATAAAAAGGCGCTGCAAAGGAGGAGACTTCCCACGTTGTCGCCAGTCATAACGACACGTATAAACGCGCACACTAAACTTCCTCAAGCCAAGTGCCAGCTCAGTTGCATCCTGCAATCTCTTCTGTCATTATAACAGTCTCCAGTTCTCATCCTTTATTTCACTGGCATCTTAATGCGAGTTTAGCATCTGTGTCAAAGACTATTCTGAAGATGCACCAAGAGACACTGGTCCGGATAGCATAAATGCGCAACAAGTAGCATTATAGATGTATCATTGATCATAAGCTCTATATTGTGTAATTTCTAATGTATCTTATCAAACCTATGTCGACCGAAGGTCGGCCTGAAGAGTGTACTGATTAGTTTAGTGTATCTAAGAGCGTCTCTTCCGTTTACTATGACCGAACTGTATCGCACACATAACACTGCATACTGCAACTTACATTTACATGGAGCCACTTTATATCATTTCTGATCGCATCCACCATGTTTGCATGACAGTATAGAGAAAGTACAAAGGAGATGTGTCACTGATATATCCATGCCTACCTATGTACAGTATGTCCTGCGCAAAGCTAATGTTTATTTTCTGGAAAGCATTCATTAGGCGTAATAGGAAGGCGAAATTAGCATGTCATTCAGGACGTAAAGTTGGTCCTCAGTAAACTTGGTCATGTCCTCATGCCATGTGTCTGAATGCGTTCTCTTAAAGTCTGAAAGGTCTTGCGTACCTTCGCCTGCTCCTTCATTAATATCCATGATACAGAACCATTCCTTCCATTTTCTATTTACCTGTATTTTAGCCGTATCCGAGATGCAAGTGGCGAGCAAACACAAGATGCTCGTGTTCATGGGCGGATTGGATGGCATCTCGCTGCGAGCATTGAACCAAACCGCCGAGCGTCACAGCAGCCATTTGTCTCAGCTAGGAAGATGTAATAGAAGAAGGTAGGGAATGTCAGCTTCGTCCATTACAGCCTTGCATATCTTGACATACCTCGACCTGCGTGTCAAGGAGCATGCCATTAATTACTTTCATGATCTGCACAATGTGGCTCGCATCCATCGCAAAGATGTCTTTAAAGAAGAACAACTGCAGCATAGGCAACGTGTTCGCCTTGGAGCGCCAGCTTGGTGAGGTAGTCAGAGTGTGGATGAACTGAGAGAGGACATCAGGCACCATCGCGGGCGGGAAGCAGAAATGGGCTGTCTCCTTGAGAGTAACTTTGGCAAGCTTAGTAAGGTCTTCGTCTGCTTGCGATTCTTGCATCCGGAAGATATAGGGCCACAGCGGGACCACAAAAGGAATGGCACTCTGTATACACCAGTGTGTCAAACCATTGCGAAGCCAAGACAGTACTAGTAGCGCATAAGTGCATGGATACCACAGTGATTCTCTGGTTCTCACCTGTTTTGCATGCATTGACATAGTTCTTCGAAGCAGGCTCTTCAGACGACTGCTCAGACCGGTCCAGAAAGTCAAAGTGCATAGGACCGGTCGAGTCGTCGCAGCCAAATGACAACGTCGGGGACCAAAAGTTGGGTTGCGTGCTTTGGCGTGCACGACGAGGTTGCGGTGGACCTTGTCGAGCCAGTCAACGGCCTCTGTCTTTATATGACCAATGTAAGGCAGTGCCTCTCGACAAGGAGGAAGTCTATAGTCTGCATCAGCGGATGGCGTCGTGGTGGGTTCTCCTCCCAGAAAATGTTAATAGATAGAGGAGTGCAGATGATAGCTTTTAGGGCATTGGAATGCGCGACGTGCGGCCAAATAGTTTCCTTCCGATATTTGGAATCGACACCCGTTCCTGGTTTATTTTGAAGCATGACGCCCGCTGAACCGTAGTCCTGTCGTAGTATTCCCAGTTATGCGCTGCTGTGGTCCGCACTACGCAGCTTCATTTATGTATAGTCCCTAGTGGTCGGTAGTGGTCGGACATTTCGTTCTCTATTTCCTTGCTGCAGTACCCCATTTCTCGTGTACTGGCTTGCCTCAATCGCCTACTTTGGACCGTCAGTGGGTGGTACAAACAAACGTGTATGGTATTGAACTCGTTTATTCACTCTTCCAATCGAGACCCATTCAAGGTGATGTATTTATCTGTTTTCCTTTGTTATGAGACATACTTCATTATTTGAGCATCCTCCCTCTGTTATTTCCAGCTACCCTATGAACGACGAGCAAGCTCTTGCATTATGGTGACCGAGGCCTTGACGAGCAATTTTGATGTGAAAAGGACAAAGCATCGCTGCCTATGTGGGCAAATTGATTACCAGATGAAGCAGGGACAATCATCAATCACTTTTAGATTAAAATTTTTATGGCATGTTTGCACGTAGCAGATCCCAACAGTGTGTCTGTCCCATACAAATTTTATATCTTCGAAACAAGTCTCGTGTACTTTTGGGAAAGTACAATATTGATGTCATGGCTTGCTTGAATGAGAATTTATGCAACGAATTAGGATAACGAATAATGTGGTATAAGTGCATAGGGACATATAGAAAAAAGTCTTATTTGGGCGTCCTAATCCTGAAGACGTTTCAGCTTGGACTGTATGGTGCTATTACTATCGACCTGTTGCCGGCCCGTTTGCTCCCTGTCGATTGCTCGGGTAACCTCTTCTTGTTCCGTCAACAATTACTAAGATATCGATACGGCAATTAGAGCTCTTGTCCACATATTCCCGCCTTTGTGAAAGCAGTAGGCTTTCCTTTACCTGAAGTTTGAATAAGAAATCGAAGACTCTTATCCATCAATTGCGATGCTGCCAGTCCCGAGGGATCACCGCTGATCTGACTTCAATCAGGCACCACTTGCCTGTTGCCAAGCGCTTTGTGGAAAATAAGGTGATCTTACCATATACACACGGGATGGATAGCACTTGTCGGCGGATGAACGTATCCCAAGACGCAAAAGGGAGATTATCCATCTTCGCTTTTAGGCAGTGATGTGATCATTCCACATGCTTTGTCGTGGCTGTGTTTTGACTTTATCCTGGCCGGTATTGACTTTGTCCTTGTCCTCTGCTCCCCACTTAAGGGTATCCTCTTGCGTATGTTCACCATCTTCTTCTCTACAATGTTGCATGTGTATCCAAGATAATAAGTAAAATAGGGTATAAACTACGCCAATATCTTACATACCCAGAACATTCAAAAAGCACTCTCCCCAGCTTGTGTTCGTCAAATCCAATGCCGTCCAGCAGCTTTCTTTGACCACTTGATAGACAGACCATCACCTGCTTTTGCGCCTTCGATCCGATTTCACACCTATTCACAGAACATTAAACTTTTGAATACAACCTGATCATTATACTTACCACAAGAAAGAAACCAGTCCGGTCGAAGCACCAAAGTACTCGAGCACAGGAAGCACGTGCGTTCACAACGACAGGTGGTGCTGCATACTCGGCGAAAACCTTCTCGCAATAACGCATGATACGGTGTAGGAAGTTGTTATCCTCTGCCTCCGCCTCTGCCTATAGCAAGCCCAAGGCCTCTTCCTCGTTTGTCTCCTCGCCAGCAGTTCGGAAGCGTCGCTCTTCCTCGCCTTTGTCTCAGGACAAGGTCTGCAAGTTGCACGGTGGTCACTCGGTGGGTCTTGGCCAGCACTGGTCAATGGCGCTTCGCCCTAAACCAGACAACGGATTCGGAAGAACTAGTCAATATACACTGAATCGTAATAGAACAGATGGTGGTTTACCAAATACTGCTTCGACATAACATATTTGTCTTCGCTGGTTTGCAGAATTAGCTTGCTCATGAGACTTTACCGGGACGATGAGCAAGCGTCAAAGAGAAAAATTGCATCTGCGCACCGTTTGTTGAGACATGCCAGAAGATCTAGTATCGATTCTTTGAAGCTTCGGCTTCAGGTATCAGCTTTAAGTTAACAACTTTCGACAACGACGCGTAAGTAGGCCTCGACACAACTCTGATGAATTTTATTGGCTGTCGAGATTTGCGAAATCATGATGTCAAAAAATGAAGGCATCGGGTAGCTCTGCTATCTTTTAATGATAACCGCTTTTTCAATGGGTTATATGTCGCCTACATCAAAGGCCCCTCTGTCAAACGTAGAATCATGGCTTCTTCCGCTAAAACATCACGACTTGCTTGTTCATGCTCCAGGCACACCACCCCACGCTTCTTCTCCGATGCACACATAAAACTGTGCAGAGCACGACATCATAAAATTTTGCCCTTGACATAAAAGTTTCCAGCAGACGAGGCACCGAGATCCACATGCGCCTTAACAAATTTGCGAAAAACAGTGCGTATACACTGCTTCCGCAGATATTTTTCGCATGCTCAGAGAAATATGTAGATAAACTATGCTGATGTATACATTCGCTAGAAAAATTTGAGTACAAAAGGTGCCTGAGCCAAATGCACACGAGCTACTGTAGTCAGCATAGAGAATCGCCCTATTTAGGCTGCGGCAGCTACAGTGGTTGAAATCGACCATTATTTAGCTGGAGAGTGGAGGGCGGTAGCCGCAAGTTTGAGGAGGGGGCGGCCGTATCTAGTACCTACTAAGAAATATATGAAGGTCAAACCATATAGACAAGTAGCTTTATTTCAAACATCATTTCTCAACAGTATGCAGTGCTATATTTCATGTAAGCGCCTACACTTCCCTGGGCACCTTTCCAGCTTACGAAATGCCATCGTTTCGCGCCATAAAACCCTTGTTCTTGTGTATCAGAAAGCAATGTGCGTCATTAGAAGGTATATGCGGCTTCTTATTGGCTGTCGTGCTTTTCCCCAGCCACAGCGAGAACAGTGTTGTCGCAAACATTGAAAAAAATGAAGTTAGCGACAACTCTTGCCTAAGTATTAAGATGACTATTTTTCGTTTATGACTTGTTTCCATTTATTAAGGTTGTGCCTTACATTTGTGGCCTCTCCTGTCAAACATGTTGGGAGGTGAACATGGATAGCTGAAGCTTACCTACTTCTTATATATCATCATAATACAAAGGTTTTCTGGTTCTGTCTCTACTATATAATAGATAGATAGATACTTAAAGTTACCCAAGCCATATCAAATTCAAGAGTGGCACTGCAATGCTTATTTCTTGCAGAGAGACATAACGTTGTTGGACAGCCTATCAACAGTGTAAAGAAGACCTCCACATGCCTTCAACTTGACCCATTATCAAAGTAATTTTTATGCAGAGAATTTCAAGTGTAAGGAAGGCCTATTAATGCGGGGACTATTTGAATCAAGGGCATAGATCTTTTGCTGCTAAATGTTCAGGTCCGGGGTGGGACAGCCCGTAACAAGGGTGATGAGGATGATGATGCTATAACAACTTTTCGAACACGCCAGACGTGAACGGGGGTGTTGGGGCTGGTCCCCATCAAGCGGTGGGAGCGGCCTAGAGTGACCGAAGATCAAGTGGAGGTTGTGATGACCCGTAGCCGCACGCGGAGAGGTTCACTCACAACCTTCACTTGATCTTCGATCACTCTTGGACAAAGCGAAGTGATTCGCACCGCTTGTAAGTCATAATAAATGAGAGGTTCTCGCTTATAATTGCACGCCTATATCCCTATATTAGTCTACTTTCTAAAGAAGTATATCATTTACGAAAAAATTGGGAGGAAACCTATATCACTGCACAGCCAAGAGAACATTATTTATCTGACATGTATATTTATTTATATAGACACAATAGACTGCACTGCATAAGCACGACTTAGGTATACAATTCTTGGACGCTATCCTTGATGAAGGGAATCGATTCACCCTGAAGGTCAATGTTCTCCAAGAAAGCGTACGGCATTTCGACGAGATGGCCGCGGATACGGCTGAGCTCCTCACGGATTTCCGACACAGGCATGTTGGGATCCCACACGTGACCAATATCGGTCTTGGCTGGATCAGGGTAGAACTTATGATACTGATCCCAATCAACGACTACAAGAAAAAGTTAGTCCAAAATCGCAATCATCAATGCCTTAACAATATAGAGCACTTACCTGTATCATCAGGCACGCAGTGGAATACATTGCGGAACGCCAGTGTGTTGGTGTGGGCCGTCGTGTACCACAGATCGAGGGTGCTGTCGTGGATGGGGTCCATGACCAGGTTGTCTTCCTTGGTACCCGTTTCGTCGAGCTGCTTGACGGGGAGAGGCAGCATGGCATCATTGACCTGGTCCATTGGCTGGTCCGGAATGAGACCCAAGTGTTCCTTCCAAAGTTGACGGCGCAGCGTGGCAGCAAAACGGCTAGCTTCGTACTAGACATATGGAACAGTTTAAGATGTTTGCATGAAGTTGCTATGGCGAGACTTACGTCGTGACCGTCCATCTTGGACGGGATCATATCCTGGTCCTCCACAAGCAGGGCAATTTCGGAATCACGGTCACCACACTGGGAGCGGTCGTTTAGGTTGGCGGAACCCATGATGACAAGACGATCTGTTCAGATAGTCAGTCTAAAACCGTCTAAACCAACATACTGACAGACGTACCGTCAGCAATGAGCAGTTTGGCGTGAATGTAGGTTTCCTCTGAGACATAGCCTTCGCGCTCGAGCTTCTCGGCCGCATCACCACGCGGCTGGCGATCAGTGGTGTCGGCCAACCAGGGCTCGTCGCGCACGTCGCGACCCGACTTCATCGCATCACGCGCAATCGAGTCCTCCGCGATGCAGCGGTCTGCATCGTACACCTCGGCGGTATGCTCTGCCTGGACTGCATCCTGTCCTGTCGCGACACGAACCGACTCCACCTCGCCCTCGGTCACATTGGCTGAATAGCCCGCCGCGCGGGCGAGCATTTCCTCCAGCTTACGGCGATGAATACGGTCGTAGCTGCGCAAGCTATAGAAGCGGATGTAGTCATCCGGGTTGATGTTGGCTTTCTTGAGCTTGGCAAAGATACTCTTCTCGCCACGGCAAATTGAGATGTACTGGTAGTACATGATCAGACGTGCGCTGGCGGCTTCCTTGGTGCTCAGATCGGCTGGGAAGGCAGGCATCAAAGGCATCACCACGAAGATTTTGAATTTCTCGCGCTATTTTGGCAATGGCAAGCGTCAGACGAGTCAGCGCCAAGATGGTGGATAAAGTATCGAGCCTACCTCCTCATGCGCCTTAACGATACGCTTCACAATCGCCTGACCGATCTGGTTCTTAAGAATATACTGCGGGTCATCTTCAGTGGCGGTAACTAGAAATTGGGATGAGTGGAGGACCTCGTGCAGCGCTCCCAGTACGTACTGAAAAACTGGTTTTCGATATAGACGTAGTGCTTCGCTTCATAGATGGCGGCGATGTAGGCATTTTGGATGGATTTCTATGAAAATCAAACAACCGTGAGCTTCCCTTGTGCTTGAATTATAGAATTTACCTCAGTCTCGAGACCCAAGCTCCATTCACCCATGCTACGCAAGACCTGACAGCGCACAGTACCTTCTACGCCGGCGGTCTCGTGGGCATAGCGATGGCGGTGTACGAATGGGCTCATCTCACGGGGCATTTCAAAGTGCTGACTGTGGTTGAAACCACCGAGGGGCGGTTGAAGGAAAGGCACCTTGTCCTTCTTCATAGCCTTCTCATGCTTGATAAAGTTCCAGCGCTCGCAGAAATGACGTGCCACGTCGAGCACAGGTCCTCCCAACTAGTGCAACAAAGGATACCAGTCAAAACTCAGCCTCATGCGGGTGATTCGAGTGTATCTTACCATGCAAAGTGACATGTCATGCCAGGGCATACGGGGAACCACGGTCTTGTCAATCAAGTGCATGTCATAGTTGACCACTTGGATGCTCTTAGCTTCTCAATGGACTTGTGCAGTCTATATTCACCTACCATCCTTGAAGTCACACACGCGGGCATCACTGTAATCCTGGCCTGGTATATGGTGCGTATCATCAGCAACGAAGAATGTTGATTTATGTATATTTTTTACCTGGGAACATGGTATCGTTCTCCTGGGGGCCGTGGTAGTCAGCCAAGCGGTGAGTATGGGTATCCCAGCGGCTACATATAGACCGGAACAATCAGGTCATGTCTCACATATAGCTATTTGCACTTACCCAAAGCAAAGGTCGATACCGCCCAGGAAAGCAATACGGTTATCGATCACGACAAACTTTTCGTGATGCGACCAAAAGAAGGTTCCACCGATCGCATGGTCCGGATGTCTTTGCACTAAGGAAAACGGTGTAAACAAAATCAGCCATACAAATAATGAAATCACGCGTGCAGCCGAAAGAGAGTAATTAGACTCACCCACGATGTTGGGATGCAAGTCTTGCAGATGGCGCTTGGTGTGTCGGCTATCGAGGGGCATGGCCAGTTGCACTTCCTGTTCACAGTAAAGGATGAATGCCAACACAGACATACACATGAAGCCCGTGTTATACCTTATACACAACCACATAAATTTTGACGCCTTGTTCGGCTTTGCGCTTCAGCAGGGCGTCAATGCGGAACTCGGGATACTTGTGGGGTGGTCTGCGCAGGTACTAAAACACATAAAAAAAAGGGGGGGAGTGGCGTTCAGCAATATACTCCACAGAGTCGCGTACTCTTTCCGACTGACCAGTTCGGGCGTCTATGGAATGAAAATGAGTCTACATAGAATATAACATGATGGGTAAAAGCTTACCAGCCACCAATCCTCGATGAAAATGACGCGCTTGGCGTGCTCGATGGCTTCGGAAACGGCCCTGAGCACAATCGAAACTCAGCAACAGGTACGACACGAAATAATAATGAAACGTACCAACAATAGTCGTGACCATCGACAAAGTATTTGACTTCGGCACCATGGCGGACCGGAGCAAAGGAGCCATAGCGATGAAGCTTAGCTTGGTATTCTTCTTCACGCTTCTCCTCCTCGGTGGTCGCCTCCTCGTGGAAGAACTCGTGCACCTTCTCGTGGAGTTTGTCACCGACGTCGTGAACCTTGTGGGCGAGGTTATGAAGAAATGACATGACCAAAAACTAAGGAAAAAAAAAGAAGGAAAGAAGAAAAGGGTAAAACGGAAAGAATTATAGAGAGAGAGAGAGAGAGAGAGAGAGAGTGGGAGCGGCATTTGACATGCACGCCATTTAGCTTCCACCTCAGGTGTAACAGGCCTAAAAATGGTAGAATAGTGACGCATATGGTTGCATTTCGCTTTGCTTGGCAAGGAAAGAGGCGTGAGCCCACTACTGCTGGCTGTACATGACTGTAACATTGTCTCTTTCGTTTGAACTGTGACATGCCAAAATATTATCGTTGTCATTGTCTTCTTTAATTTCCAATTCGTATTGCTGCAGTCGCATACCGAAGTCGAACCCCGTGTAAGGGTGTTCGCAGGTACTGAGCAGATGCAGGAAACACAGAACATGTGAAGCTTGTATTCCTTTCAGCCGCATATCCGCAGAACTCAAAAGTCTAAATGTACTACAATACGGCCCGAACGCCGCTTTCGGCAATGGCGAGCTCACACCCCGAACGCGGCACGAGCGGTGAAAACTCGACAAACAAGGCACGGCGAGTCGGCATACGGTCCATAAGAGGCGTACGGGCAAGACGGATGCGGGTGGTGACGGCGTTGGCCCATACATTGCCGAGTGCAGGGCGTTTCATGAGCGAGAGCCAAAACAGGCTGAGCGGAATGGGGCCCTCGTTGGAGAGCACCTCGAAATCAAGCCAGGGCTCAGCCAGCTGCTGTTCGGTCAGGGAATCGGGTGGGTCTGAAACTTGATTGACCGCGACCACCGCCACACGGTGTTCGAACGCGAGTTGCTTGAGGCGCAGACCCATCTCGGCAATTTCGGCGGTGCGTTCATAGTTGACTGTGGCTTCACCGCGGTAGGTGGCGTTGATGGAGTCAATCACCACGAGACGGATTTGTTTGCGGCGCGCAAGCAGGACAGGCAGTTGATAGGCAAGGATACGGACCTGAGCCTCTCTGTCAGGAATCCGCATCACGTGTATGGCGCGTTTGGCATCCTCGGGCGCTCGGATGGCAAGTTGGTCTGCCAATTGGTCGACGCGCTTGGCAGGGAAAGCGCCCTCGCTGTGCAGATACACTGCCTCACCTCCCAGACCGCCCTGTTCTTCCGGCGTCTGCACCGTCAGACAGAGCTGCAGGCAAAGTTGGGTCTTGCCTGACGCGCTCTCGCCCACCACCTCCGTCAGTGCCCCGAGAGGTATACCGCCTTTGAGAACACGGTCGAGCCCTTGGTCGCCTGTCGTGACAGACAGCACTTTCTCGCACTCTGCGTCAAGTTTCTGCAACCGGTCTTTCCACGAGTAGACTTCGCCAGCAGCAGCATTCAGAAGCGTTTGTGTATCCGCTTCGGTTGTCTTTAGCAAGTGTCTGAGATCGCTCGCCGATTGCAAGACAACATCGTTTGGCGAGTCAAGATTAGCTACAAGAAAACGGATAGCTTCAGTACTTGACTACATTGGGCATAAAGACATTTACCGTTTTCTAACTTTTTGCTAATGCCTAATCGTTCTGCGACTTCCTCCATCCATGACAGGGCACAAGGAAAAGAAAATAAAAAACACGTGCGCGTATTTTTTCGAGTTCTCAACCCGTTGATTTCGCGTCATAATTTTTCCAGTCTCGCAGAAAGTAAAACCGAGGTGGTAGGAATCGAAAAGAAGAAGGCTTTCGGGCGCCTGCTTCGCTTCTATCTTTTATGCTTTGAAGGCAGCTCAGGAGATGTTCGTTTGGAGCTATCAGATCCGTAACGGCCATAGTTTCGACAGCGATTCGTACCGCTATACAACTAATATACCCCTTCCCATCTGGCACCTCTCACAATGGCAAAGGGAAATAGTAAGATAACTGCAACGCATTAAACTGTCGGCCAGGGCTGCAAATACGCTTCAGTAACCAAGATAAGGTGCAACAAACATGTCAGGCATGTAACTATATGTGTAGGTCCATGGGAGCACTTTGGTCTCTGCACGTACACGCATGTCAAAGATAAAGACACTGTCTATATGTTACTCGTATGATGAGCTATTAGACAATGATCTATCACAGAGCTTTTCAAATGCGAGTGTGAATGAGCGATAACAGTCGCAAATACAGCGCATAATACAGCACGGACACCAGAGGTGCCGTACGCGACAACATGAGCAATATGCCTAAAGTACTGCGGGCGTGTATTTAGAGACGAACAGGACGCTTTGTGGCAACGCTTGTAGAAAGCGACAAAAAGGTCCGCAGTAGCATTATAGCTGATTAAGGAATGGAGTTTATTTATTACTGGTAATCGTTACTGAGTGAGTTATATTCGGATGTTGTCGTGAGTGCACCGAGCACGCGTGGAAGACATTGGCAGCGAGCGATTGAAGAAGTGGACTAGCAGTTGATCGTTCTTGTAAAGCCTATTAAACAGGTGAAATCGTTTCAAGGTACTGTTTCGTAAAAGCTTACATTGATTCCAAGGTCTTGGTTCACCAGCCCATGGAGGACTGGATCCGTCCCCTTCAGGACGAAGACCTGCCTTGGAGGCGAAGGGGAAAAAAGTCGAGATGACAAATGCCATCTCTCGTCCGCAGCAGGTCTCCCAGTTCGCTTACAGGCGGCATTCTCTGAAACATTGTTGACAAATGTGGGAGTATACCAAAGAGCCACATCGTGACACTAAAGAGAGGAAGTCGGCTCCATCATCGATGCGTTGCCCGAAAGCTTTAGCTACTCTACAACGCGTCCTCCAGAACCAGTCCCCTCGGTCGATTAGGGTTTAGGGTTTTAGCAAGCAGAGGCCTGGGAGCTGCCACGTCCGTTCGTGAGGGGTCTGTAAAGACAGGGAAAAGAAGGTGCGCGTCAAAGAGGTCCTTTTTTTTCAACTTGCTGGTAGCGGTGTTTCAATTGCAAAAAATCCGCGCACATCGAAAATTGCTGGTGTACAGGTCTCAGCTACTGCGTGATTCAAATTAAAGAAGGCATAAAATGATTACTATTCGGTGAGTCTTCAGAATATCGACATACCTTTGCGGCTTGTGCAGACGCGTCTGTGTCCTTGTCTTGTGTTCCAACGATAAAGGAATATGTCCTCCGAATAAAAATAATGGCTGTAGTCATTGGTACATGCATCCTATGCAATACGACAAATGCCATAGAAATGCCATGCTTGTTATAAGATCAACAAGTTATCCACATTATCTGATGCTTTAACATTAATATCAAATGAATTGCAGGCAGATATAAAGGTACCGCTGATTATATCATTGTACCCCATTCACGTAAAGGATGAGGGCTTTCTTACAGTACTGATCTATTTCAATATAAGTTCGAGTCCATCCGTGGTGGGAGCTTCGCCTCTGATTGGCAGTGATTTCATGCAGAAGAGAAATTCATGCGGTGCGCCGGCGGTGCTTGGCCAAAGCCTGCCCATCCCGTCCCCATTTCGCATATCCCCCCCCCCTTTTTTTACTATACATACATAAAGCGTACACACGTCCAGCACAAATTATGCCAGAGTCTTCTTATCGACCCCTCGTGATGCGCAAGTTCCACGCCTCGAGCATATTCCATTCCAGCTCACGATTAGCACTATAGACGGGACGTGTGATCCTTCACAACCACCTCCGGGTGACGAAGCCATCGAGGCAGCACGGCGCAATGAACGCCATCTCGTCCGCAAATTTGACCTCATGATTCTGCCATTCCTGAGTCTCATGTATTTGTTTTCTTCGCTCGACCGGTCGAGCTTGGGTAAGCGTGAAGTTGTTGCTTATCATCCCCTTGTGTTGACTCTTTTGTTTAGGTAACGCGGTGCTGGACAACTTTGAGGAGGACGTGGGTATTACTCCCGACCAGTTTAATACGTGTATTACCATCTTCTACGTAAGCAAACAAAGAGTATGAGTGCAGTACGCTGAGCGTCTCCTAGGCAGGCTTCCTGTCATTCCAAATCCCAAGTAACATGCTTCTCAAGCGTTTTACGGCCAAAAAATGGTAAATGAGGCATTGGACACATATCATTCTGTTACGCACTCAGTTTAACTTAGGCTTCCTTTTCTCATGATCTCGTGGGGTACCATGGCCTGCCTGCATGCGACTGCAAAGAGTTACGCCCAGTTGCTTGTACTGCGTTTTCTGCTTGGCGTCTTTGAAGCCGGCTTCTTTCCCGGTAGGATCAAAGCCAAAATAAGAGCGTGGACGGTCTTCTTACACAAATTTATGTCTGTATGTAGGCGTTCTTTTTTATCTGACGCTCTTTTACAAAAAAGATGAGATGGCGACACGCATTGCCCTGTTTTGGGGCTCCACTGTGGCCGCCCACGCATATGGTTTGCTCACGTGCCACAACGAAACTGCAATAGGCTGATCAAATGTTTCATTGTTCAGCGGGCGTCCTTGCATATGGTATATTGCAACTGCGCGGTTCTCATGGCCTGACAGGATGGCAATGGCTCTTCATTATTGAAGGTGTACCTACTATCGCGCTGGCCATTGTTGCTTTGTAAGTGGCGGAAACTTTCAGTCTGGGCAGTTGTGCTGATGCGTACAGTGCAGCTTTTATCTCCCTGCTTCGCCCGAAACCTGGGAACGGATCACCTTGGAGGAGCGCTCGCTGGCCGTGTCGCGCCTCACTGCAGATGGTTCTCTCTCTTCGACACATACGACCCTCGGAGATCTGAACGCGTCTAACCGAAAACAGGCAGTCAAGGCATTGACAGATTGGAAGGTCTGGGTCTGGATGGTCATGTTCTTTTGCGGTAGCGTTCCCAACACCTCGATCTCCAAGTAAGTTCAATAAGGCCTATTTCTTTGCTCTGATTTTATATGATATATGTAGTTTCCTTCCGCTCATCGTCCACGGACTCGGATACAATGACAAGCTCACAGCCAACCTCATGTCCGGTAAGTAAAGAAAAAAAAAGGTGTTATTGGACAGAAAAAGAACATAACTTAATCTCTTTTTGCCTCTGTTTTAGCACCACCTTATCTGTGCGCCGTCGTCGTGGTACGTAGCAACGAGGCGCGTCGTGATGTCATGCCAACCATTGTATAGATGATCGGCCTTGCCTACTTGTCTGATCGCCATCGGGAGCGCACGTATCATGCCATCCTAGGCGCCAGCATTTGTCTCATAGGATATGTGCTGCTCCTTGTACTCGAAAGTCGTGAAGGTCGTTATGCAGCGGTGTGCATTGCCGTTTCGGGCATATTCGTCATCAACCCGATCGTCAATGCATGGCTGACGAGCAATATCGCACCCGAAATGAAACGCAGTGTGGCGGCGGCCATGGCTGTGTCCGCCAATAATGCGTCAGGTATGCCCTTGAGATGGCCACCCATTTAACACAGTGTGGTGCTGACCATCCATCACCATAGGCTTGGTCGGGTCCAACATTTACCGTCGATCAGATGCTCCGCGTTATCGTATGTGTTCAATTAACATCGAAAACATACATGCTGATTGATGCTTGTATATTATCTGTATATCTCTGTAGTACGAGGCCACTTGATAGCGCTGGGGTTCCTCTGCGCGTTCATCTTGCTCGCGCTTACCCAACGCACGTTGCTTCAAAGAATGAACCAGCGGAGGGATTCACTGCTTAAAAGCGACACTACCGAGCCCATTGCGGTCGAAGGAGAGGATGTCGCTGAAGGAGAGGAGGACGAAGAAGAAGATAATGACATCAAAGGGGACGAAGCTCCCACGTTTCGCTACAGGCTATAAAAGGCATCTTGATATCCCATGATCCTCATTGGTGTCTTGAATTAGAGTTTTTTTTTCTTTTTACATGTATATTTTTATTTCTTTGTCTATCGTGCACTAAGGCTCAGTAAGCTCGACGAAGGAGGGTGCGGTCGAACCACCAATGCCGGATTCGGCGCCGATGCGCGTGATGGCAGCCGTGATGGAACCGTTGCGCGTGATGGCCTTGGCAGCGGCCTCGGACGATTTGCGCCGCTTGAGATGGGACGCGTCAAGTTTATGCTGGCGCTCAAGAGCGCGTTCAAAGAAGAGGTCAGGATTGGTGCAGGTGCCGAGGGCACGTCGCATTTGGGTATTGATAACGGCGAGGCCGATCTGGTACGACGCATTCATCCAGCCAAATCCTTCGCGTGGCACGTATTTAAAGTCGACACCGACGTTGCCATATTCCACTTGGACTTGATGTGATAAGCTGACGACATCTAAGAGAAAAAAAAAGGGGGGGAGGGTTTAGAATGAGCTGCGCCAATGTTTTCCATTGTTTACATACCGTATTTCTCAGGTACCACGCCGTTAAAGTCGACAAATGACTTGGTGATGCTAAAGATAGATATGAGGGGTCAGCCCGTGTACCTCATTAAAAAATTCCTCACTTACGTATAGAGCCAACGGTAGGCTAAGCGAGCAGCGACGTCGTGCATGTTGTAGTTTTCAAAGGCGCGCCATGCCATGATCTGATGAGGTGCCCAACCAAAGGGGAAGTCCCACTGACGGTTAGGCCGGTCCAAGCTAATGAGGCCGCGGGACTCTTCGGTTCCAGAAACGAGACCACCGACAGCTTCAAACTTGTCAAGCGAGTTCTTGGTCATCTTTTCGGCCTGCTCGCGGCTCGCGCACCCTGCCCACATGGCCCAAAAGGCGGTGACGGACTCGTACTTGATCTGCTCTTCTTTCACGGTATCATAGTCATAGTAAAGGCTCCGCTCCTCATTCCACAAATAGGTGTTGATTCGGTCTTTTCGGAGCCTGGCCCGTTCTTCCCAATCCTCTGGACGTTGTGCGATGCCGTCATAGTCCGTCAGATCGCCGTCAAGCTGGGTCCGGATGGCGTTGGCAAGGTCGATTTCGTACTTGTACAGGAGCGAGTTCAGGTCAATGGTGGCCAGGTTGGCGCAGACTTTTTCAAAGCGATAGGTGGTATCATGCCCGGACTCGCGTACGGCGCGGTCGTGCAGAAAATATTCATCGAGCTTGGGCTCCTTCACGTCACCGTCGTTGTAACGTTGCATGTACTCGTGGACATTCATACCCAGCGCATCTGCATACGGCTGGATCACATGGTCAAAATGCGATGCTTCCGTCTCGGGTGGGATGCCAACACCTGCGGGCCGGAAACGGGAAAGCTGCGTTTTGGGGTCCAGACGCGGTTCGGCCATCCAGACGGTGTGGTATTCTTTGATGGCCGCACGCAGGGACGCGCGAAGCCATTCCTTGCTTTCTTCAGTAGGCGGCAATTTTTGGTAGATTTGGAGCGCCATGTCGGTCAGGAAAGGTGGTTGGGAGCGTGAGAGGTAGTAAGACCGGTTCGCGTTGAGGATCTTGCCATAATGTTTGATTTCGTAGACAAAGTTGTCAACCATGCCTTGCGCGAGATCGATGCGGTCATCGATGAGAAGACCCAGCGCGATAAAGTACGAGTCCCAACCATACATCTCGTTGAAGCGGCCGCCGGGGACGGCAAAGGGTACGCCCGTGAGTGTCGAATTTCCAGAAGCATCGGTGGTGCGCTTCATGGCCAAGGCGAGGATACCCGGTCGATTATTGAGACTTTTGACGTATTCGGGGGTAATATCCTTAGGCAAACGCTCGACCTCGAGATGGAGGTGCTTGCGCGTCTCTGCTGCGTGCTTGTAATATTCGTACACCTCATCCTCGCCGTAAGGGACGTAAATACGCGGTTTGTGGTCGGCAGAGCGGTTCTTGGGGTCAGCGCAAATAATTTCGAGGGCATCGGCGTCGATCCGACGGGTCAAGCCCTGCCAAAAATTATGCCGAATCATACGCGACAGACGGTCGACCGGGTTTTCGTTCAAGCGGGCCTCGTCGAGGACGATGTGCTTGCGTCCATAATCTTCAGCGAGCGCGAGTTCCTGCAGGAGATTCGACAGCATGTAGGTACCGCGGATTTCAATTTTTCGGTAGCCGCCCGAGTCGGCCGTGCCCACCGCAAACGATTTAGGGCCGAGATCATTCACAGTGATTTGGAAATCACCATCCGTGTCTTCTTGTTCCACGAGAATGCGCTGCGTTTCCTTGACGTCGATAAGGAACTTTTGTGCTTTGCTCTTGTCATCTATAAAAAGACAAAGGCACGTGAGACCTTCATTCTTGTTCCATTTTTTTCGGCCCTTTTTTAACAAAAAAAAAAAAAAATGAGAGCATACCATGTGAAGCGCGACGCTTACGATGGGCGTTCGATTCTAGCTTATTGTATTGGCCCTAATTGAATGTATACATGTTGGATGAGATATGGGATACAGATGACCATAGGAAAAATAGGGGTACGTTACAGTGTAGGTCTTGAGGCGGCTGACAGCTCCACCCGAGTTCATACCGGTGGTGTAGTACGTGCCTGGTGGAGCATGGACATCGACGACGTCTTGGTCATTGAGGACGTGTATGGTAGATTGCATCAAGTGTAAAAGGAGAAAGATAAGAAAGCGAAAGCAAGAAAGAGGGAAGTGAAGAGAGAAGGGAAAGTTAGAAATAGTAAAAATATGCGGTTTATCTCGTCGGGGATTCGCCATTGGTTCTGCGGATCTTCTCCTTCGTCGCAGCAACTACACACCCTCACTTTTTCTTTCATTCTATGGACAATTATAGCTAGCACGTTTCTTCTTTTGGTCCAGAACATGCCATGCAGTCGTCATCCTGTTCGCATCCTGCATGGAAGCTGACAACGGTGCATACCTGGATTGAACAAACATGTTATTGGGCA
The DNA here is from genome assembly GCA_000697355.1 of Syncephalastrum monosporum B8922. Taxonomy (NCBI): domain Eukaryota; kingdom Fungi; phylum Mucoromycota; class Mucoromycetes; order Mucorales; family Syncephalastraceae; genus Syncephalastrum; species Syncephalastrum monosporum. The sequence goes on along the minus strand of JNEN01001014.1, from coordinate 367,930 downwards.
GGCCTTTCTCCAAAATTGAAAAATGGGATGTTTGTGTGAACGCGGGGGCGGCTGCTGAAATGGTATGACCCTGAATATGCTTTATATGGCGTGGCGTTCGAATCAAGTTTCGTCCGAGGAGCACTTTCCGCGGATGTCTCCATTCATCCCACCCCCCCCCTAAAAATCCGCTCTCTATAACCAAGCCTCGTCCATTTAAAGAAAAGGTAGATAGTACAGAGTATCTTGCGCGCGTCTATCCATTCTTCTCTAAGAGAAAGATAGGGGAACATTGATGTGATGCCTATTTTAATTATTTTTTATAGGAAAGAGATGATCTGTGGTGGAATCATCGTATGATATAAGTCCATACACTGACGGGTTTCATCTACCCACGCGACGGATGCTCTTCGGCTTTATTGCTTCTTTTCCTTCCATGTTACATCTCATGCTGTATTTGTTGCTTGACAATGAACAAATGAATGGATAGTTTTTGACCGGGTATACTTTCCTTATATGGATCATCCGATCGCCGTGACCTTCAGCAGACATGGGCCGATGACGACGATGAGATATGCGAACGCCTTTTATAGGTTCATGTGGCAAGCATATGTTGGAATATATATATATATATAATATATATATATATATAGACTGCAAATTAAGCTATGAAGCGAATGCAGGATACCTTGATGGAAAACTCATCCATGCTGAGGTGTCTTAAGTCGTAAAATAATAGAGTGATTTATTGCGGCACTTTACCAAGGAATAACAGCGTGTATATTGTGCAACTCAGCTGTCAGAAGCATATGTAAACAAAACGTACATGTAATGATTGGTGCTTGGGACTGACTACGTGTGTTTCTGCCCCATTAAACAGGCCACAGCGAGCATCAGCATCATACTTGAGCTGTAACCGGGAAACCTTCACCAAAATGGACCCTAAATCATATGATGCTCAGAATGCCTTACTCGTCCACCTATTTTCCTGGACAAGAGTCAATACACTGAGACTAGGACGTTGCTGGCTATTACGTGAAACCTGCAAGCTAACACGTTTGTCCAGCGATAGAGAAGCATGTTGATACAGATCCAACCCAATACTGGAGATACTTCTATGTAAATGTATATTATGTTAACAGGCATATAAACGGCGGCACGGGTGGCAAAATGGAGTTGGCAGGTGCAATTTCCATTGTATTGCGTTGGGAACTCAGCAGGCCCAACAACAAAGGAGCGTCTCGTTTCACCCCGTTTTTACACACCTTTCAGTCTTCGGGAATGGGTGCGGCGTCGCTTTTTCGACAGGCGATTGCACGTCAATTAGCACCCATTGCAAACTGCTCAGAGCACCATGTCTTGCGCAATTTAGCACCTATGCCAAAAATCAGTCCCAATCAGCAATTTGGGATTCCAGGGCCCAAGCTTGGCTCGGCTCAGGACCCTAGAGCATTGTGTCAACAACTCGCCGAAAAAGTACATTCACCTATGGACCACTACACAGCGCGTTACTAAGAGGGTCTTTGCTTAGTTCGAGCCAAGTGCGCTCATTCCACGCGCGACCGCGTCGGGCACCTTTCTCCATTTTGACGTCTGCCCAGACGCCTACATTCAGCATACCTTACAGGACGTATACGCCCAATCGTCGCGTTACGGCATGCAGGAGCAGGAAACACCCAAGACGGTCGTACTGGACTATAGCTCGCCCAATATAGCCAAACCCTTTCATGCAGGACACCTGAGGAGCACCATTATCGGCAACTTTGTCAAACGGATCCACGAAGCCATGGGCTACAAGACCATCGGCATCAACTATTTAGGCGACTGGGGAAAACAGTATGGTAAGTCGCAACGGTCTGTCTGCGCCTGCTAGGAGACTGACAGACGCGCGTCAAGGGCTTTTGGCGGTCGGCTACGAACGCTATGGCAACGAGGCTTCACTCGAAAACGATCCCATCCATCACCTGTACGACGTCTATGTCCGCATCAACAAGGACACCGACCCAGAGATTGATGCCCTCGCTAATGCCTATTTCAAACGCATGGAGGAGGGTGACCCGATCACGCTGAAACAGTGGCGGCGGTTCCGGGACCTCAGCATTGCTTCGTATGCCGACGTCTACCGCCGCCTTGGCATCACCTTTGACCGCTATTCGGGCGAATCCGAGGCTGAGCCTTACATACCCCGCGTCTACGAAGAGCTGCGTGACCGCATTGTCCAGCAAGACGATGGTGCTTGGATCGTTGACTCAACCGTACTGCGACGGGCGGATGGGACGTCGCTATACATGACGCGTGACCTGGCCAGCGTGCTTCTCCGTCGGCACGACTACGCCTTTGACAAGGCCGTCTACATAATCGGCAACGAGCAAGAAAGCTACCTAAGAACTTTGTTCGGGCTCACACGTCACCTGCAAGGGTGTGACCACCTCGACATGGCGCACGTCGGGTTTGGTCGGATCCATGGCATGTCGACACGCAAGGGCACGGTCGTCTTTCTGCAAGATATCCTGGATACAGCCCGGCAGCATATGTTGGAGAATATGCAGGCAGACGAGAACAAGTATCGGGAACTGAGAGAAGAAGGCATTTATGTCGACGGACGTCATCTTGCAGGTCAAGAGGCCGTGGCCCATGTGGCAGATCGTCTGGGTACGTCGGCCGTTATGGTGCAGGATATGGTCGCGAAACGTGGTAAAAACTATACCTTTGCATGGGACCGCATGACAGCTGCCAGAGGATACACTGGCGTCTATCTGCAGTTTACGCATGCGCGCATGTGCAGGTAAACTTGAGCAACTCAGAAGAAACGAAAAGAAAAGCAAACTCTCTTACCCATGAAACTCATCTCGCATTATCATTTCGTTTCTGACAGCATTGAACGCAAGAGTCAGGTCCCGATCCATTTCGACTGCGATCTCAGCCAGCTCAAGGAAAAAGAAGCGCTCGACCTGGCCTTGACCATCTCGCAATACCCAGATGTCGTTCAGTCGGCTTACCAAACCCTCGAACCTTGCACCGTCGTGCAGTACCTTTTCCGCTTGTCACACTGTATTGGTCAAGCCAATGCACGCCTTCGCGTAAAGGGCGTTGACTCAGGTGTGGCTGAAGCACGCATGCTTCTATATTGGGCGGCCAAGACGACGTTGGCGAACGGTCTGAAGTTGATTGGCGTGGAACCGCTTGACCGCATGTAAATACGCAAAAAGTAGAACAAAATAATGACGAACGTGGTTTGTTATTATGTTCATAGAGATAGACTGTAGATATCAAGAAAGAAAAAAAAAGCAAAAATATAAATACACAACAGAGGACGGTTAGGAAGACTGAGAGCCCTGCTGACGTCGCTGTTGGAGATATGCGCTGATGCGCTCGTCAGTGATGACTTTCCGGTTAAGAGGATGGCGTGTCGGAGGCGGGTGCGAGAGTTCAGGAACATGAGACGGCATGGGAGAGGACTGCTGGGAGGAGGAACGACGACGCGGGTCGAGTGATGGAGACTGGCTGCGTATGCTCGAAGAGGTGTTGTCGATGGGTGTAATGCAAAAATACTCGTCTTGGGCGGTTGGGCGCGGGGTTAGACTCGTCGGGGTCGTCAGTCGACCGTCTTCGGATCGGGGATCGTCTTCGAGGGTAATGGATGACGAGCGGGAGTAGCGGAGACGATAGTCGGCCCCAAAGGTGTTTCCTGAGGCCTGACTGGTTCTGCGTCCTCGCGAGGATGAAGGCGACGCGCGTTGTGGCACATAGGGGCGTGAGGGTGGCACGAGCTGCTCGTCCTGGTAGTAGTAGTGGTGATGGCTATTGGGCGGAGGCGGCGGAAGTGCCGTGGTATCATACTGATAAAATTCTTTTTGTTCCATCATGGATGCGGATTCGGCTTCGCTGATCAGCGAAGCCTCGCGCCAGGCAGCGAGCGGATCAGCAGGCGCGCCGGGCAGCATGGTCGAGGACTTTCTGCGTTTATCTTGGGCGGACGAAGAGAGGCGTTGTTTTTTTGTTTGCGTCGTTGGGGCTGAAGATGAAATAAAATGGAAGCAGGATGGAGCGGCCCAGAACAAAAATGCGAGCGCGGACAAACACACCCCGATGACAAGAAGAATGAATTCGACACCGAGACGGGTGTCAGTGCATTGGATGAGGTCAGTGTGGTTGCACACAGCCTGGATCCGGGTGGTGTACTGGTGATACGTGTATCCAAAAGAGACCGCGATGAGGATCGTACAGGCCAGCACCAGGCCAGCATTGGTCCACTGCAAAGCGTGTTTGTGCGTGAAACGGTTGCAATAAAAGCCGTACAAGACAGCGATTGAGCCAAGAATAGTTGCCATCATCAATGGAACGACGCGGGCGTAAGAGCTGGCATGTGTCTCGGGTACGGCGGTGTTATTGGTGATGGCGGCCTGCAGGACAAGAGGTGCGTCTAGCGCGGTAAAACGCATGTTAGCCCAGAAAACAAGATTTTGTGTGTAATTAATCATTTAATGTCTGCGTACCAATATCATACGTAAGTTGCACAGACGAACAGGCACTGTCGAGAGAATAAATAAAACAATGCCGCCAGAGGCCAAACGTGACGCTGTCGGGCATGATGCTGTCGTCTGAAAGGTTGCGAAAGAGGCTGACCTCGGTCATGGCCATGTGCCGTCGAAACGCACGGTTTTGGATGGACGTGGTTGTCTCGAGCCAGCTACCGAACCCGATGGCCAGCACCGCGAGTACCATCAACGTGCTCCGCACAGCAGGCACAAACACCCGTTGGACGAACGGCGTGTAGGACGATGGTGGTCCGCTGGACATCGAAATAAAGGAGAGAGGAAGTGGGTAGAAGGATGCGCGGTTGTGCTTGTATGCGTGTGTGAATTGAGATTATATGAAAGAAAAGGAAGAAGAAAAAAAAAGGCACTCGTCTTTTTTTGTGTGTTCTATGGATTTGTTGGAATTGGCACCACCGACTTTGCCGACCGGCCGACCGACCGACCGACCGAGCCGCCCACTTTTTTTTTCGAATATTGAATTGTGAATCCTAGCCACTAGGGTTTTCATGATCGACGCCGTTCCTGGCTTTTTTTTTATACCATTCAAGAAGTCCGCAATCATCCTTGAGGTTGATCACTTTTTTGTGTGATTTGATATGCCTTATCATGTGCGTCAGCATTTATATGTATCATCCTTGGCATCTCTTTCAGTGCCTCTACATAATGACCTGTTTGTGCGTGAGTACGGTGCACAGGATGAGCAAAGGCGGTGACACAACAAACTCCGCAGTCGCTTCGCAACAAGCTAAAGTTACTATCTTTGGGATTTGCCACCCTCATATTTATCTGCCTTCCATTGACACGCCTGATTCGCTAGGGACGGACTAAACCTTATCGAAGCCACGTTGAATGGCGCCATGTGGGTGTCAAAAATTCTGGCAAAGAATAAGCATGACAAAATGAAACATGTCTGCTTTTTCATCCTCATCCCGACTGAGTTGAGAAAAATAGAGGCGGGCGGATGCATTCATTCAGCTGCATTTCAGCACTGCATATCTCACAACTACTCGGCAGGAGCAACTTGGGAACTCCCCATCTTACATGCGCGTATCTTGCGCTTCTGGTGTATTCTTAGGTTTGTACATAGCCCCCCATGCCATAGTCATTCCTGTATTCATGCGGGGAAGAAGCAAATGTGTTCTTCGTAACACTCTTGATGGAGCCCATATATTAGATTAAAGAACATCATGACAAAAATTGAGCATTCTCATCAAGTCGAAAAGTTCCATCTGATGCTGTATATGTGTCTAAATCGAAGAGGATCTAATGGACTGGATGTGTATATGTTGCTATTTTATCAATATCGCACGCACACGCAATGGTCTGTCAAACACACGCCATAAGTGCCAGGAGCAAAACAGTGGAAACGGGCGCAGTCGATATCCGTTCGGCATGGCATAGCGTGGCTCTCAATGACAAAGGTTAGAAGGAGCACAAGAACAATAGCAAAAAGAAAGGATGAGCTTTGGGCGCGTATCATAATGTAGTCTCTTTGTAACAGGGTGATATCCAAGCGAACGTCCTGTTATATGGACACAGGAAGGATCAGTAAGGAGGAATAGTTTTTGTATAAAGCACAAAGCACCTCATATATACATAAGGGGCAGAGTATATACGGACCTGACGAACTTCGTAGCTCTTGTCTTCCACGGAAAGAAAAAGACGAAAGAGAAAAAGATAAAAAAAAAGTCAAAGCGTTGCAAATTTTGTTGACTGCCTTTTCGGCGATATGTGCATAGATGTATAGGTGCCAGTGAAACGTTGGTGTAACACGGGGCCAGGGCATGCATCGCGCACTGCATTGAGATACATGTCAAAATACTGAACAGCTGTCTCTGAACGCAGAGTCGCTTAATTATAACGTCTATGATCACACGCTAATGCATTGTATCTTTGCATCCATTGTATGTCTAGAGTGAGTCCATGAACTGAAGCAGAAAGTGGAAGGCACTATGAGGGTTATTGATCACTGACATCATTTACTACGTGTCTCGGTATGTATGCACTGGTTTCATTTTCATAAATGGTTGTCGGCAGCCAATAGAAAAACGTTTAGGTATTTGCTTAAAAAAAATCAGCCGTCAGGAAGAAAACCATTTTCATTTATTCATTGCAAAGCCTGCCCACATATCTAGTTGGGGAGCACATTCTTTGTAAAGAAAGAGTTGTCAGCAGTAACAACATTGCCCTGTAAGATTGTACGATGTTGGATAGATTGTAATATTATGGTGTGAGTGAAGGCCAGATTCATATACACTATTTTATATATCACTTACCGGAGGAGAGTAGCTACAAGTGTACATCTTGGCGCCATCAGAGCAGGTCTTGACACCACAGCCAATCTGGGTAGTCGATTTCCAGACAACTTGGGTGAAATGGCCAGTGCTCGACGAGAAACCAGGGTTGCTGTACGAGTACTGCTTGCCCTCGTTGTACCAAGCAGCGATGGCATCGTTCCAGTTTCTGTAACCCATAGCAAGGTTCTCGCCATATGGGCCCTATGTCGAAATAAGTCAATCCGGCCTGGCCAAAAACAACTTGTTTAAGGAATTTTACGTACCTGGCTATGTTTAAAGTCGCACGCATTCGACCATTTCTGAGCATAGTGCTCGAGGGTCGAGTTCCACTTGAGGGCGGGAGCCGAGTGCTTGGCGCGGTACTTATTGTGGACCTTGAGGACATTTTTGGCGCTCTTGGCCGAAATAGCCGAAACCACGGTGGCGAACAAAGCCAGAACAAAGGAAAGGAAGGTGAGGGAGCGCATGATTAACAAGGACGCGTGAGAGGATGGATTGATGTAGGAACTGAAAGATACCCTTCTTGCCCGTATATATAGCATTCTGGTATTCTGAAATTCATTAACATCCGTAATGAGTGACACTGGGTCTCATGTCGCACGAAAACATTGACGTGGGACATGAGCCCATTTATTGCTAACGTGCGCCGCTTTAATACAGCCAAACCCTCCTTGCGATTACGTTGGACCAGCTATGCAGCTTTTTCGAGAATAAGTAAAGAAGGATATATATCAATTACGAGGGCGTACAATAAAGAGCAGTGACAACCCGGCAAAACTCTTTTTTTGTGCCGTGCCCATTGCAATTGATATCGTTCTTGAACGATAAATATGCTCTGTCACCATCAGTGTGACAGCAACATTAATACAAGTCAATTACAATCCATATATCATTTTGTATCATTGGGAAAAACCAAAGAAGTGGATCCGACATCGCCGATATCCAGACACGCTGCGGGTTTGACATGCGTCAATTAAACGATCATATCGTCTGCATGACTTTTTTCTCTCTTCCCAGACATCCATCTTATTCTCAGATTATGTATTCTTGAGCAACGTGTTAAGCGTCATTCCTAAAAGTCACCATAACGCGTGGACAAAACGTATGCAAACTTTGCACATGTGCAATGAGTTAGTCAAAACTCGGTTATCATTTATTGACGGCTCAGTGGAAGATCCCGAATATGCGGTGTCTATGGTGTGTGAGGAAAGGAATACGGTCCGGATCGCGCTGTCGTGGTCCAAAGTGAGTTTCTATGGTGATGTTATGAGCTCAGCATAAAAGTAACAAGACGCGCAGACTCACCAAAAGTATGGAAACTGGCTCATTTGATATAATAGAGAAGTGTATTGAGGAGAAAGATGCAAGCGAGGGAGTAGAGCAAGTGGCCTCCTCCGTGGGTATAGTAGTTGGACGATGGATCACTGGGTGCAGGTTCCTTCATTCACTTATTAATGCTGTTCGATCATAGATCTTTGACCGCGTTTGCTCACCATGGGCATGACTTTTACGCCATCATCACTTTCCATGATGTAAACGTACTTAAGATACTATATTTAAAGTAAGGACTGGAACATGAAGGCTCGTCAATGGAAATTCTACCTTGTTAGCAGCAGTCATGGATAGCTTCGTGAAGGAAGAAAAGTGGAAAAACACACAAGCATTACACCCGTCCCTTGTGTAACAAAGCGCGTAGCCAGTTTGTTCAATTTTTATTGACCTATGTAACATATAAAGCAGTTATAACAAGTAGTAAGATGGATATAGCCGTGATATCACGTCAGAACTATGCTATTCGATCTCATCCACTTCATCAGAAGACTGCTCGCCACTCTTGATAGCATCTTCGGGTACTGGTTGAGGTGGCTGCGGGTTTGGCTGGGGCACAGCGACACACACGGGATCTGATGGATCCAAATGTCTTGCTGAACCTGATACGGACAAGTTTTCAATGTGGATGGTGCCCTCTCTGCTGTTGGCACGCTGACCGCTCACAAGAGACTGCCAGTTTTTATGGGACTGCTGAATAACGCTGGACACATAGTCACTGTTCATGGGGTTGCCCTGGAAGGCAAACACGTTCTTCTCGCCGTTTTGAGGTGCCTTGTAATCCGTGAGCCATTGCGTGACTTGGTCAAGCTTGCCTGGCCAACCGGCTGCCATATCTCCAATATCATTGATATGACTCGCATGAGGATCGTTGACGTCCAGTGCAAGAAGCTTCCAGTCAGTCTGGTTGTCGTCGACCATCAAGAGTCCACCGAGCACCTTGACTTGTTTGACCTGGCCTGGATAGCCACTACTGGCGCCGATATCGACAATGTCAATCGGGTCATCATCCCCGCCTGCGGTGCCAGCGTCCGTGTTGGGTTGGGTAGGGTCTTCCCATGTCTGCGGAATCGAGCCATAGTTGCCAATGTAACCCGTGATACCGTTGACGTTCGAGATAAACTTGAGACCGTGCTTGCTGACTTTTTGCTTCATTGGATTCAAAGCAATCTCTTTTTGAATCTATCAAGAAAACATTAGTTTCCTTTTTTTTCGCTTTTACTTCCCTTGTTCCATGTTCATACACCTACCTCAAGCTTTGCATTCTTTTCCTCGGGTATCTCGACCACCATGTTGACAATCTTGTTATTGCCCTGGGACGGATAGAGGGGAATGTCATGGAAGAAGGAAATTGGTACGCCATCCTGGTTTTCTGGGTAGCGTGAGCTGCATATGAGCATCTCATCACGACAAGTATCCGCCTAAGCATGTCTTACCAAGATACAACGTATAATCCTCTGTGTTAAGCGCACCGATCTGACGCAATCTATAACTTGTCACTGCCAGACCGGTTACGTCGCGCTTGTGATAAAGAGAAGCTGCTATAGTGCAGTATGTCAGGGAAGCTGTCAATAAAGCCACATTGAGAACCATATTTCTGCTTTTTCTGATAACAGAACACTAGTAAACAGTTTGTGCCGTTCACTCACATTTTATATCATTTCACAGCCGCCGTTGTTTACAAGATGCAGAATCTTGGATGGTTGATGACCTCTCGGCCGTATATCTGCTCACCTTTTTAACACAAAAGTTACTGCGTCGGTAAGGGTGACAATCAGCCTGTGCGCATGCATAATTCTCATTGTCCAATGAGCGTTCTTTTTGGCGGGTGTGCCACTGACCGTCACTGACAGTGAAGGAAGGCATTTCCAATGTAAAAGTGACAACGACACACATGGTAGATCAGTGCGTTGTCGTTGGGCAGCCTGCTCGTTTCAGGTTCTTGGGTGTGCATATAAACCCAAATGGCCGGGTCAGCGATCGCGGATGAGGTGAGCATTCATGGGCACGTGTTCAAGGATGCATATGCGTAAAAGTAAAATAATGGCGCGTGCTGATATCGAGGTTTAATGTATGTACAGGATGGGAATGGTGTGTATAAAGCGGCGGGGAGGGGGAATGGCAGTTGTATATGTATATATAGTGGCAAAGCTTTCAGCCCATTCTGGATCGTCCGTTCATCTAGAGGTACGGCTTGATCCACGGGTGATCGGCCATGTCATTGATTTTGGGACGTTTGCGCGGTTCATACTGGAGGATCTAAAATGGCGTGTGACAGATTTTCGCTCGTCAATATTTATGCCTCATGATATGCATACCGCGTCTTTACCTTGGAGACAAAGTTTCGAGCAACCGGACTGACAGTATTGGGAAAAGTGTAATTCAGCTTGAGGATGCGATTGTATGTGTCGCTATACTCCTCTTCCTCGAACGGGGTCTGGCCGACCAAAAGCTCATAGGCCAAGATGCCCACGGCCCACACGTCCACTTTTTCATTGTGCTCGCTTCGGTTGATCATCTCCGGTGGCAGATAGTCCAGTGTACCGCAAAAGGTAAGGCGTCTATCGTGCTTATAAGCATACCGTTGCCCTTCTTGATCACGACAGATCCATTAGAGACTTACCGTGGCGATCGATCATGCACAGCCCAACCAAAGTCTGCCAGCTTAATTTCGCCGTTGGCATCCACGAGCACTGAAAATAGACGGCTTATGATGAGCTCGGGCGAGGCTTAGACGAGCGATGTGTCATACCATTCTCTGGTTTAATATCGCGGTGAATAATGTGTAGACTATGCAGATAACGTACAGCACTCAGGAGCTTGGCAACGTACTTGAGTCGATGTATGTATGTGAGCTTATGCAGATGAAAGGTGTACTTTTCTCCTACCTTGGCTGCCTGTGCTTCAGACAAAGGGCCTCGCTCATGAATATGGGTATACAGATCGCCTTTGGCTGCATATTCAAGTACCATGTAGACATGGTCATTGTCGTGAAAATAGCCATAAAGTCGCAAGATATTCGGGTGTCTTTTTGAATGATGTCTGCATTAAGATACGCAAGTACAATGCTTTTGAGGGGTGGGGAGTGGGAATGAAATACCTCAAACGCGCATGGATCTCAATCTCGCGTTTAAGAAAGGCCACGATATTGGCTTGGAGAATTTCTTGCTTCTTGACGACTTTGATGGCCACGATGACTTGACTCTGTTTCTCTCGTGCGAGATACGCAGTACCGAATCTGCCAGTGCCCAAGTGTCGGCCGACATCAAAGTCGTCTGCTGTCCATTCACGTGGTCTAAAGTGAAGCAAAGAGAAGACGAGCGTGGATGTAAGAGGATCCGTGTGTGCGATATGTCGATTCAAGAAAAGAAAGAAAAAAGCAAAGACCATACGTGAGGAGTGAACGCACGGGGCGGTCGCTATACGGGTTGATCTTGGCAATCTTTGAACTGACGCCGTGGTACCGACGCACTTGAGGCGAGTCCATATACGCATTGCTTCTGCTGTAATAGACGCGATCCTCATCATCTCCTTCACTGTCGTCGTTGTCCGTGTCGCGAATGTCGTCGTGATTGGTGTCGGAATGATGGGCAAGTTTTTGAAAGTATTGGTCACGGCTCTGGCGCGAAAACAGGTGGATGCCGTGACGGGTCAGGGGATCAGGACGAGCGACAGAATGTGCACGCCGTGGGGTATAATCCACCAGAGCAGAAACGGGGGCTGGGCTGTTAACACTCCCGTCTGTACTGAGCATAATAGTGATGGTGAGACGCGAGCATAGAGAGGGGAAGAAAAAGGACACCGCCCGATTAGGAAACCCTGACTGACATCAGTTGCCGACACGCGCTTTCATTTTTTCTCCAATGTTTTCACGCGTGCAGCAAATAAGGAACGCGAATGATCGGTACGTGTTTCTTTTTGTTCTTGCAGAGGTGTCGATGTAGGTGATTTTGATTGAAGCCAAATGTCTTCTTCATTTTTTGCTGGATATGTATTATGCAATACTTCGTCTTGATCTCTTCTTGTATTCCCAATCCTCTTTTTTTTTTTTTTCCCTTTGTTCTTTTTCATTTAACATCCAAATCTTTCCGATCCACTCTTTGTCTTCCATTATATTCATACCAACCATGTGCAATCCTCTTGTTGCCCTCTACTGGCTCGCTTCTCTCCTCCTCTGCTGCATATATCTCACGTCCTTCATCACAGTGCAAGCCGCCGTGCTCCCAGGTATATTATTATCCTCTGAGATAGAATAAATAATGTTTTTCCGTTATTGACACTTCGATTTTTATCAGCAGACTCTGGGAGAGAATGCATCGTCGGCTTGGGCGACTGCCCCGAAAATGAATCCTGCATTCCACAAAATGAAAACTATGGTCACTGCGGCTAAATCGACTTTTTTTAATTTCCACCCTTGTCACGCTCACTTCGCGCCTACGCTCTCGTCGATGTCGTTTTTGCTTTGTCGCTTAAAGGCAATAAACCCAGATAGAATACCATGACCATGGGATATCTGGCTTGACGACGGTCGTATTTATTTAACTTATATTTATACTTGTCTTCAACCTCATCTTCACGTGTGTACATGATTGTAAAAAAAAAAAAGAACATTAATTTATGCAGGCGTCGGCTCCACCGGCTTTTGTTGCTGGACATGATGTCGAGGGCGCTGCCAGATACCGCCTGCCACAGGCAGGTAGGTATTGCCCGTCAGGTAGACATCCACCTCGCGAGCACACAAGCGGCCCTCGTTGATACCGTGCACAATCAGCGATTGGCCTCGGCGACAATCGCCTGCAGCAAAGACGCCCTCTACCGGCGTCTCAAAGTGTGTCGTCACGATGTTGGTTCGGGGATCTTGCTTGAGGCCGAGCTGCTTGATCACGGTCTCTTCGGGGCCAAGGAAGCCCATCGAGAGCAGCACAAGGTCGGCTTGGAAGAACTGCTCCGAGTTGGGCACCTCCGCCATCGACCACCGTCCATCGACCTTGGTCCACTCGACACGCACCGTCTTGATACCGGTGACTTTGTTGTCATGCGTCACAAACTCTTTCGAGAGAATGCAATACTCGCGCGGGTCATTGCCGAAATGGGCTTTGACCTCGGCATGACCATAGTCCACCTTGAACACGCGCGGATATTGCGGCCATGGGTTGTCTTGACCGCGCACATCCGGCGGCGTAGGCAGGAGCTCAAAGTTCACAACCGACTTGCAGCCGTGGCGCATCGAGGTGCCGATACAGTCGTTGCCGGTGTCACCACCGCCGATCACAATCACATGCTTGTCCTTGGCCGACAGGTAGTGGCCATCCTTCAAGCCCGAATCCAGCAGGCTCTTTGTGTTGGCTTGCAGGAACTCCATCGCAAAGTGGATGCCGTCGCTCTCCCGGCCGGGGATCTTCAAGTCGCGGGGCCATGTCGCGCCCGTTGCCACGATTAGGGCGTCGTTCTCTGCGCGAATGGTATTGGCATCAATGTCCTTGCCAACGTGCACGTTGGGCACAAATCGGATGCCTTCGGCCTCCAAGAGATCAAGGCGGCGCTTGATGTTATCCCTAAGTAATAAAAGAAAAAGAAGCCTTAGCAAAATGAAATCTGAGAGCCGCGACTGGGGAACACATACCATGAAAGCTTCATGTTGGGAATACCGTAGGTGAGCAAACCACCCATACGATCATTGCGGTCATAGACAGTGACGAGATGACCGGCCTTATTGAGCTGATCGGCTGCTGCTAAACCGGCAGGACCTGAGCCAATGATGGCCACCTTCTTGTCTGTACGCTTAGCCGGAGGCTTGGGTTTCATCCAGCCTTCTTCGAAACCGCGGTCAATAATGGCACATTCAATGCTCTTGATGGCCACAGGAGGCTCCGTAATGCCAAGCACGCAGGCACCTAAACACCCATCCCCCTGTTAGTCGATGGTATCCTAAACCCGTTTTTCAGCATTACCTTCACACGGTGCAGGGCAAACACGGCCCGTAAACTCGGGGAAGTTGTTGGTCATATTGAGACGATCCAGTGCATCCTTCCACTGGTCTTTGTAGACCAACTCGTTCCATTTGGGAATGATATTACCAATGGGACACCCCGTGTCGGATTGGCAAAACGGCACACCGCAGTCCATGCAACGCGCGCCCTGCTCATGCAGCTGAGCACGGCTGAGACGGTGATTGATCTCGTCCCAGTCCTTGAGTCGATCCTCTGGCTTGCGATACGTATCCGCGCGTCGCTTGTACTTCATAAAGCCGCGCAGCTTGTCGAGCTTGCCGCGTCGCTCGAGGATGGCTTCCTCGTCAAGGAGGCTGTCTTCCAGATCCGCAATAGCAGGCTCGTCAGCCTGTGGCTTGGGCACCTCCTCCTTTCGCTTGGCAGGTTTCTTGAGCGTCTCGAGCAGCGCGCGGTACTCGATGGGCATGACCTTGGTAAAGTGGGCGGGGTCAAAGTTGCGTAGGATGTCCGCGGCGATCTGAGAGCCGGTGAATTCGTGGTGTTCTTCGATAAGACTACGTAGCTCGCTGATTTCTTCGGGCTCGGTCACGGCCTCGAGCTCGACCATCTCGAGGTTGACGTTTTCTGACAGCTGTTTGTCCATCACGTACGCAATACCGCCCGACATGCCAGCGGCGAAATTACGGCCGGTGCCACCGAGAATGACGACGCGGCCGCCTGTCATGTACTCACAGCCGTGATCACCCACGCCCTCGACTACGGCGATAGCGCCTGAGTTGCGCACGCAGAAGCGCTCGGCGGCCACACCGCGGAAATAGGCACGTCCACCGGTGGCGCCGTATAGACAGACGTTGCCAACAATGATGTTCTCTTCTGATTTAAAATTACTCTCTTTGGGCGGGAAGATAACGAGCGTGCCGCCCGACAGGCCCTTGCCGACATAGTCGTTGGCGTCGCCTTCCAAGGCAAACGTGATGCCAGGCGCGAGGAAAGCGCCAAAGGATTGACCAGCCGATCCGGTGAAGCGGACGCGGATGGTGTTGGCTGGCAAGCCGTTCTCGCCGCAATTCTTGGACACGTGATACGAGAGGGTGGCACCGACTGCGCGGTCGGTGTTGACAATATCTGCTTCAATCTCGACGGGTTCCCTGCGCGCCAGGGCAGGCTCACTTTCGTCGACGAGGTAGTTGTCCAGACGTGTGTAGAGGTTGTGTTGCTGTTTTCGCACGCAGTAGGTCGCGACGCCGGGACGCAGGGTGTGTGCGGGCGTCAAAATAGGCGACAGGTCGAGGTTGGCCGTCTTGTAGGTGCGCACGCTCTCGTTCATGCGCAGACGCTCTGTGTGGCCGACCATCTCGTTGATGGATTTGAAGCCGAGCTGGGCCATGATGCCGCGCAGTTCTTCAGCGACGTAATAGAAAAAGTTGACGACGTGCTCGGGCGTGCCCTCGAACTTTTTACGCAGCTCGGGATCCTGGGTGGCGATACCGACGGGGCAGGTGTTGAGATGGCATTTGCGCATCATGATGCAGCCCAGGGCAATGAGGGGCGTGGTGGCAAATCCCCATTCTTCGGCGCCGAGCAAGCAAGCAATTGCCACATCACGGCCGGTCTTGATTTGACCATCGGTCTGGACAATGACTCGTCCACGCAGGTCGTTCAGCACCAGCGTCTGATGCGTCTCGGCCAGACCAAGCTCCCACGGTAAGCCAGCGTACTTGATACCAGTCCAGCGTGAGGCGCCTGTTCCGCCGTCGTGGCCCGAGATGAGGATATGGTCGGCCTTGGCTTTGGCGACGCCGGCGGCGACGATGCCCACGCCGACCTCGGAGACGAGCTTCACTGATACGCGTGCGCGCGGGCTCGAGCTCTTGAGGTCGTAGATCAACTGCTTGAGATCCTCAATGGAATAAATATCGTGATGCGGAGGCGGACTGATCAAACCAATACCCTACATATGAGAATGCAGTGAGACACTGTTTTCGTTTTATGCTTATCTCTGGTTGAGTGCTTACCGGTGTTGTCTTGCGCGTACTGGCAATCTCCTCTGACACTTTGGTACCCGCCAGCTCACCACCCTCGCCTGGCTTGGCCCCCTGGGCCATCTTGATTTGCAATTCGTCCGAGTCCGAGAGGTAGTAGCTCGTAACACCGAAACGGCCAGACGCCACCTGTTTGATTGCGGAGCGCATCGTGTCACCGTTCGGAAGAGGCACCGACCGCTCCGGCTTCTCACCGCCTTCACCCGTGTTGGACTTGCCGCCGAGACGGTTCATGGCGACCGCGAGAGCCGAGTGGGATTCCATGGAGATGGAGCCATACGACATGGCGCCGGTCACGAAGCGTTTGACAATGCTCGTCCACGGCTCGACCTGCTCAATCGGGATGGACTCGGCTTGGTCAAAATCGAACTCGAGCATGCCACGTAGCGTGCACTGCTTGATGGCCTCATACGACGATTTGGTATAGGCATCGTACGATGCCTGATTCTTTTCACGAACGGCATCCTGGAGGTTGGCCATACTGGCAGGGTCGGCAATGTGCGGCTCTCCTCCGTCGCGCCAGTGATACTCGCCCGTCTCGGGCAGACCGGGTGGCATCACCGTGTTGCGACGCGGGTAGCCTGCCTCATGAAGGGCGAGGGCATCCAATGCAAATGTATCAAAGGTGACACCCTTGATACGCGATGCTGTACCGGCAAAGCAGCGCGAGATGACGGTGTCGTCAATACCGAGCGCCTCAAAGATCTGCGCACCCTTGTACGACGCCAAGGTGGAGATACCCATCTTGGACATGACTTTTTTGATACCGTTGTCGGATGCCTTGCGGAAATTGGCGACTATGGTCTCGGGCGAAAGATTGTCGCGTACGGCACGGGCCTGGTGCAGCTTGAGCATGGCCTCGTACGCGAGATAAGGGCAGACCGCGTCGGCACCGTAGCCGACGAGCACGCAAAAGTGGTGCACCTCGCGCGCCTCGGCGGTCTCAACCATCAGAGCAATCTTGCTGCGCAGCTTGTTCCGGACCAAGTGGTGGTGCACGCCGCCCAGTGCGACGAGCGACGAGATGGCCACGCGGTCGGCCGAGACGCGGCGGTCTGAGAGAATGATGATACGATCGCCCTTCTCAATGGCCGCGATGGCCTCGCTACAGACCCGCTCGAGCGCATTCACGTAGCCCTCCACACCGTCGTCGCGTGCAAACGTGATGTCAATGGTCGTGACTTTCCAGCTCGGGAATTTCGCGTGCATGGACTTGATTGCTTCGAGCTCGGGGACAGTCAGGATGGGCGAAGGCAAAGTCAGGCGCTCGCATTGATCCGCGCTGCGCTCCAGGAGGTTGCCCTCGGGACCCACATAGCACTCGAGAGACATGACAATCTCCTCACGGATGGGATCGATGGGCGGGTTGGTGACCTGGGCAAAGAGCTGACGAAAGTATTCGTAGATCAGGCGCGGCTGCTTGGCAAGGCAGGCGAGCGCGGCATCGTTGCCCATCGAGCCGAGCGCCTCCTTGCCGTCCGACGCCATAGGCATCATCAGCAGGTTGAGCTGCTCGAGACTGTAGCCAAACGCTTTGAGTCGAGGGTCGGTGTGAATCGTCGTCGTGTCGTCCTGTGCAATGACAGGAACGTCATTGCTGCCGCAGCTGGTGAGCACTTGATCGAGAGTGACACGCTTGCTGACCCAGGACGTGAAATCGGCTTTGGAGGCTGTCATCAGCTTGAGCTCCTTGTCATCCTTTATAGAGAACCCGTGTTATAATCTCGTTTTTCTTTTTCATATGATTCTCCTGAGCTCACGTGCTCTTTTCTCTTTGTCTTACCACAATGCGGCCCTCGACAGTATCAACGAGGAGCATTTTTCCTGGTTGGAGACGGCCCTTTTGGACGACCGTTTCAGGATCGACGCGCAGGGTACCGACCTCAGAAGCGCACACCATGATATCCTCGTTGGTGAGGTAGAAGCGGCAGGGGCGCAGGCCATTGCGGTCGAGCGAGGCACCGCAGTAGCGACTGTCCGCAAAGATAAATAGGGCAGGACCATCCCAGGGCTCCATGATGGAGGCGGCCCACTGATAAAAGGCCTTCTTTTCAGGTTCCATGAGTTGGTTGTTCTGCCATGCTTCGGGAATCATGACCATGACCGCCTCCGGCAAGGTCAAGACGCCATTGACGACCAGCAGCTCGAGGACATTGTCAAACGCAGCCGAATCGGAGCCACCTTCTTCGATGATCGGATAGAGCAGCTCAAGCTGCTTACCAAATGTGTCAGAGTGCATGACGCCTTCACGCGAGCGCATCCAGTTCTTATTACCGCGCAGCGTATTAATTTCACCTGTTCATTTGGTTAGACGTGTGAGTGAGTACGTGTGGGCGTGTGAAGTTGTCTTTTTTTTTTTTTTCATACCATTGTGCGCGCACCACCGCATGGGCTGTGCACGATCCCAAGAAGGGAATGTATTGGTGGAAAATCTTTTTTTATGCAAGGGGATCGTTATCAGCATGCGTATCAATGCAAGTACCAATAGTTTTTTTTTCCTCCTGCTGTTCTTTACCTTGAATGAACGAGCGCGAAATGTGTGGTATACTGTACGTTGACGAGGTCATAAAAGTAGGCGTACACCTGCTTTGGGGTGAGCTGGCCTTTGTAGACAATATTTTTGGTTGAAAGTGAGCAGACGTAAAACCACTTCTTCATGGTGATGGCATGGGTCGCGTGTTTACGGAGCACAAACAGACGCCGCTCGAAGCTATCAAATTGATCTTTCGCATCGACGACGAAGGGTTGCTCAATGATGGGTTCTTTGGAGCGTGCGGCCGGGCCGAGGATGGTGCCATCGCGGGGCACGGGGCGCCAACCCAGCACACGCAAGTGGAGTGCTTCGGCAAGCTTCTCAAACACGTCTTTGCTTTCGTCTGCGTGCTCGTGTTTTAAAAAGATGTTGCCCGCCGCATAGTGGCCCTCGGGTGGCAGGTCAAAGCCGAGGTCGCGCTTGCACTCGATGCGGAAAAAGCTGTCGGGCATAGCGGTCATGACACCTGCGCCGTCGCCGTCGCGCACGTCTGCGCCGCTCGCGCCGCGGTGGGTCATGCTGCACAGGATGTTGCTCGCATCACTCAGGATCTTGTGGGATTTCTCGCCTTTGATATGCACGGTAAAGCCAACACCACACGCGTCTTTTTCATAGGCAGGGTCGTACAAGCCCTGTGCGGCGGGAATGGCCTCTGCCCAGGATGTGTTGGTTGTCATTTTAGTTCAAACAGAAAGCGAGACAGAGTGAGAGTAGGATGTGCGAGTCGATTTGAGAAAGAGAGAGTGGGCAGGGAGTGTGTATGTGTGTGGATATGTGAGTGGAAGAGAAAAGTGAACTATTAAAAAAAAAAAAGGAGTGGGCCGTGTTTGAAGAAATTGTGTGAAAAAATAGATAACGATTTTCGTTCGTTATCATCATCAGGTCGTGTGAGACACGCTACACGGACCCGATGGATCTCTGGGGTTTGGCACCCTTTGGTGTGACGTTGCGGGCATCACCCTTCTTCCTGGTAAGCAGCATGGATGATTTTTTCCATCTGTTTGTATGCTAAA
Source organism: Syncephalastrum monosporum B8922 (assembly GCA_000697355.1). Classification (NCBI taxonomy): domain Eukaryota; kingdom Fungi; phylum Mucoromycota; class Mucoromycetes; order Mucorales; family Syncephalastraceae; genus Syncephalastrum; species Syncephalastrum monosporum. The sequence goes on along the minus strand of JNEN01001014.1, from coordinate 348,248 downwards.
CCATTTATACATCTTAATTCTGCTTTTTCTGGGAATAATAAAGGGAAAATTACACTTTCTCTCTCTTATAACTTTTTCCAGTCATGGTCAACACCATCACGGTACCGACGCAGCCATATGAGGGGCAGAAGCCGGGAACCTCCGGCTTGCGCAAGCGTGTCAAGGTGTTTATGCAAAAAAACTACACCGAAAACTTTATCCAGGCCGTGCTGCAGGCGGTAGAAGGCGGAGCTCAAGGCGCGACGCTCGTGGTGGGCGGCGACGGGCGGTATTATTTGGACGAGGTTATGCAAATCATTATCAAGTTTAGCGCCGCTGCCGGTGTCCAGAAGCTGATCATCCCCCGCGACGGGCTGGTCTCTACCCCGGCTGGATCGCACCTGATCCGCAAGTACCAGGCGACGGGTGGCCTTTTGTTGACAGCGTCGCACAACCCTGGCGGCCCCGACAAAGATTTCGGCATAAAATACAATGTCCGGAATGGTGGGCCCGCTCCCGAAAATGTAACCAACCACATCTATGAGCTCTCCAAGGAGCTGACCGAGCTCACCTATGCGGATATTCCTCATGTATGTCTATCAATTCTTAGACGAATGGTCAGTCATCTCACCCTCCGGATCTATGTAGGTCGACTATTCGAAGCTGGGGACGCAGAAAGTTGGCAATATGACGATCGACGTCATTGACGGTATCGAGGACTATGTCATCCTCATGAAGGAAATCTTTGACTTCCACGCCATCAAAACATTTCTGGACGGACATCCGGAGTTTAAGGTTCTCTTTGATGGCATGCACGGTGTCACAGGTGTTTACGGCCAGCGACTCTTTTTGCAAGAATTTGGCTTGGCCAAGTCGAGCGTGATGCGCGCGACACCGCTGCCCGATTTCGGTGGTGAGCATCCGGATCCCAACCTGGTCTATGCTCACGAGCTCGTCGAGCACGTCAACCAGAACAACATTGACTTTGGCGCGGCGTCCGACGGTGATGGCGACCGCAACATGGTCGTCGGCAAAGATAACGCGTTCGTCACTCCGAGCGACAGTGTCGCTGTGATTGCGCACTATGCGCGCGAGGCAATCCCCTACTTTCGCAAGCGTGGTCTGGCGGGCCTGGCCCGGAGCATGCCCACCTCGCGCGCCCTGGACCGCGTCGCGCAGGCGCAAGGTCTGGACATATACGAGGTTCCGACCGGATGGAAGTTCTTTGGCAACCTGATGGACGCCAACAAGTGCTCGCTGTGCGGTGAGGAGTCATTTGGTACAGGTTCGGACCACGTGCGCGAAAAGGATGGCGTCTGGGCCATCTTGGCCTGGCTCAGCATTGTCGTGCACGTCAAGAACCCCAACATTGAGGCGATCCTGCAGGACCACTATCGCCGCTACGGCCGTAACTTTTTCTCGCGTTATGACTACGAGGAGGTCGAGAGTGATGCTGCGAATGCCATGGTGGATGCCCTGCGCGACCAGCTCGCGTCGCTCAAAGGCAAGACGATCAATGGGTTCACAGTCGACCATGCAGACGACTTCAGTTACACGGACCCAATCGACGGCAGCACATCCAGTCACCAGGGCCTGCGTGTGCTCTTCACGGATGGATCCCGCTTTGTGGTACGCCTGTCTGGCACAGGCTCGCAAGGCGCGACGATCCGGTTGTACGTGGAAAAGTACAGCAGTGACGCCAAGGAATACACGACGGCCACTCAGACGGCCCTCAAACCCCTCATTGACGTCGCACTCGAGCTCACGCGTTTACAGCACTTTACTGGACGCGACAAACCAACCGTTATTACCTAAGCCTATTATTATTATTATTATTCGTTTCTTTTTCTTGTTGGCTGTACGGACATTAATGGAGGACAATGAAATACGAATTGATTCAGACCATAAAGGTTCGTTTTCGGTCTTGCGTAACAGGCTCGCCTTTTCTTCCTTCCCCTTTCGTCCCCTCCTAAAAAATGGCCACTGATGCGAAAGTCACTGATTTCGTCACCCAGGTGGAAGACAGCATTGCCAATGCCGAGGCCTTGACAGACCTGTTTAAGCATCTTTCTTCCAATGTCACGGTTGAACTCGTCCGAACTGCGATTGCTTCTCCTCAGAACAGAGTGTTCACGGCTTCACACGATGGTCGGCCCATCGGCGCGTTGCTTGCGTGCATGACACCCTGTGCGTCTGGTACGCGCGTACATATTGAGGACGTGGTTGTCCATCCCGAGTACAGACGGCGAGGCGTAGCCAGCGCCCTGTTGGAGCTTGCGCTGGAACATGCGCAGAAGGTGTGGCACGCGCGCACGATCGACCTCACAAGCCGACCCGAGCGAGAGGACGCCAACCGCCTCTACAGGAACCTCGGCTTTGTTCAACGCGATACCAACGTCTACCGATACCAGCCTTCTTACTAGTGCTCGCCTTGCCGGAGCCGCTCCTCCTCCTCCTCCTCCTCCTCCTCCTCCTCCTCCTCCTCCTCAATAAATGGAAGCTTCCTTGTGTCAGCCGAACACCATCATACTTTCACCTCGATGTCTCAATTACGAAGGGCACGTATGACATGGTTTTGAACCACTGCTCGGCATGCTTAGCGGTGTCAATAGGGTGATTGTCTTTGCTGAGGTGCTCCGGTTCCTGAGTCTTGCGTCAAGATCCTTTTCATCGCTACCAATAACGCATCCAAAACGGCGTCCATGGCGCAGGCGATTCTAACAGATGGTGCCGAGCGAGGTGTTCAACGCTGGCAAAGATCATGTACTTACATCGCCTGCGTGCTGGAACTCGGACTGCAAGCGACTTTGACAGATGGATTGCGCTAGCAGACGCCAGAAATGGATACCCGTGCGATCGACCCCCAGGATGAACAAGACATGGACCCTTGACGAGAATGAACTGCATTCAGGCAAGCTTTTACTATAATACCAAACGCTAGTAAGCTAATAACGAGCATTAAATTTAGGCAAGGTATTACTGAAGTTGCGCAATGGCAACAATTGGATCCGTTGCTCCCATAAAAGTCTCCAGCGGCGTCGGCAGCTCGGACATCTCGGTATTGGCGCAGGAGCTGTGAGCAAAAAGATAGCTCCGAAAAAAGTGGTGGTGATGGCATGGATGCTGCGTTTGACGAAGACGATGAGCAGGAGAACAGTACGGCTAGCACGCGACTGTGAGAGCTGATTCAAGGGTGGTCGAACGCGGTGGAACAACACATACGCCGTGACCTCTCGCACCCTTTGTGTCCGTGGGGCATATAATATGGCGTGCCGTGACATTCGTGCCCTCGAACAAGACGAGGCGCATCATCAAGCTCTTTACCGCCGGAGATCGGTAAATACCCCCATGGGTGCCCAACAAGGATCCGCGACATTGATATGACGAATCTGGTTCTCGCACGGGAAGAACAGGACGGCAGCAGAGGCAACAGAGGGGAAGAATATTCAGAGCACGCGAAAGAGACAGGAACAGCAGAAAAGACGGGGTCAAAATATACAGCTCGCATGTGCCGTAGCTATGGTCTGCACATGTCATCCTGTATACATGCATGAGGACCTGCGTGTTGAGGTGTTGTCATGACAGTCTGCTATCCCAGCAACGAAACGAGATTACGAACATGCAATGATACATGCGTGTAATGCCGAAGACTGGAACGAAGGACAAGAAAATACTGGTCAGCTTCACGGAGACGTTCAGCATGCATCCCATCGCCATGACAATCAAGGACGATGTCGAGAAGAATGCACTGATACACGAATCTCGCTTGAAATCGTGCAGTCAAACTGTTGCAGTATCCGCAACATTGCCGACAAAGCGGCGAAAGCACGACAATGAAGGAACAAGCACAGATGTATCAGTGCAGCTGTACAGTGCTTTGAAGGCTGGTCCCTATTCACAGCATCTTCTGAAGCATCAATACACAGAGCTGAACGACAACCTTTGCACCTCCCTTAATCAAGACTGGTCGGAGCGTCCTCAGATGCGATACGCGTGCAGTCGACTCCTTGCAGGCATGATAATGCTGGACACTTCTTCAGGAAAGACGATTGTCGTGAACTGCGTCGAGATCTACGGTAGAAGACGCACCGTTGATTCTCACAGGGAAAGTTTCCGGACCAGGCGAGGCACGACATCAACTTCTTTACCACCAGAAGTCACAAAGTACCCTCAAGTATGGCCAACAAGCATCCGCGACGGCGATGGGACAAAGCTCATGCTGGGAACCAAGACGTTCAACGCGTTAGTTACGTCCAGCTTACGCTTGGATAAACCCAGTGATCCTGACGTCGGGCCAACAACTTCATCGTTTTGTTTGGAAACGCCTGAAAAGTCACCCAAAACCCAGCTCTTCGTCAAAAAATCTGCATGGCACGCTGCATCCGCATTGGCGATCGACGAAGACACCAAAGCAATAGCCCCATATGACAGCCTCTTCCAGTTGCGACAGCTGCGAACGCGATTATATCATCTGTCAACTTACATCGATGCCGTTCCTTTAACGAACCAACGGATGATATACCGACGCGTCCTTATACCGTTTTCACCTTTGCAGATTGGGACAACGGGTGTTTATTATTTTCTCAACAAGAAATCACGTTCACCTCTACTGCTTCTCCTCTCTTTTACTGAACCGCCAATATTCATGGATAACGCAAGGTTCGCCTTCCTTTTTGGGCGTCTTCCGTTCAAACTCTTGGTATGCCTATGGAGTCTTCAGTGACGGTCCAAGTTATTCGCGATAACACTAGTTTAAAACCATGATCATACTCTCATCGGTTGACCTCTGGGAGCTTGAGAGAGTCTGTCGCGGGTTCCGGGATCTCCTGGATTGGGAAAACCCGATGCTACGACCACTGTACCGTGTGGTGGCCAACCGCTTCGGCCTGCCCTCCCCGCTTCCATTTACGGAACGGCGGGTATTTCGTCTGTTAGCTGGCCTGCACTGCGAACTCTGCGGCCGACCATCAAATGAGAGGCCAATTCGAGTCTACTGGATGTTCGGTGTGCTGTGCTGCCAACCGTGCTTCTACGCGTACACCACGGACACGCACGATTTGACAGAAGAGCAGCGTCGAAATGTGCATGGTATACCACTACAATACCTCGGCCGCACAGAACGCGTACGCCGACGACGGTACAGAACCCGACCAACAATGGAAACCTTTGTTTGGAGTCAGGATCTGGTCCGGTACTTCCCAAATGCAACCCAGGAAGAGCGGGACCGACGTCTGGTGCAGCTCGCAACGCTGGAGCGCGCAATATTAGACCGTATGGAGAACGATCCACGTTTCGAGGTCTTCAGACAAAGACGCATTCTACAGACCCAGCCCCGTCGTTCTGCCCGCTTGCAACAGCAAAGGCATTAGACCTTGTCTTCTTGTTCTTTTTCTTTTCCTTTTTTCTTCTTCTTTTATGTCTGTAATAGAAACTATAATATACATATAACCAAACTTGCATACCTGTACAGCTATTCGCAAAGACATACTGAATCTGTGGACCAGATTTCAGTCTGTTACTCTTTCCAAATCTGAGCATGCACGCAGAAGGCATGCCGAAAGCGAGGCATGGGCTCTTTAGAGTTGATGAATCACAAAAGTTTAAAGGGCTGCCGAAATTTCAAACAAACAGAATCTCGTTCACGGAGCATCGGATAGAGAAGCCGTTATTAAATATGGCAAGGATGCGCTGCATCTGAATGTGTCAAAAAATATCACGAGATACACTTGTTTCACTGTCTCTACGTTTGGTGAGCGGCATGTCAGGCGCGTAACTCATTCCAAGCAGTTTGAACGGACGCCTGTATTCAACTAGCCATTGCAGAGATTTAGCCCTTTGCTAGCTACCACCCACTTTGAAAGGGAGAATACTGAACACTGCACGGTGCCAACAGCTCAAAGCCATGCTCTACCGAAAGAATCGCAGGAAGAACAGGAGTAAGACATACCCGCATACACTGTGGATCCTTGCTGCTTATCAAGACTGCGCGTGACCCAAACTAGGTAATTCATTCAGTGTCGACGGCCATCGCATCATATAAGTTGGCGCCAACAAGACAGCTACTTTTGTCGCATACATATAGCATAAAACAAGCAAGGAAAGGGAGGTGGTTTGATCGCTGAATACAATGCCCAACGTACGAATAGCGCATTTTGCATTGGACAAAAAAGTCCACGATTGAGCTCCAAACAAGCAAGATTTAAGCGACAGTGTTTCTTCATTGGAGCTAGTTCTGCATTACTTTTGTCTGCAGCTGTATCCTCTGTATCGATTGAGAAGCAGAAAGACGGATCACAGCGTCGGACGCATCTCAATGTCCAAAGATCCTCCAATACACGTGTGACCGACATACACCGTAAACGTTGTTGTTGCCGAACGACACTACACAATGCTTTATCGCTAGGCAGGCAGCTATTAATGTGCCAGCTGTTACTAAGACAGCAGAATACAGTACATATGTAGAATACAGAGTCTGCGTTCAACCTTGCAGACAACAGTTCCAAAGACACATCCTCACTCACTTTATAGTAATGTGGTGCCATTTTTTAATGGTTCTTCTATAGACTTCGACGCGGCTCACAACAATAGTGAGCTATCGAAAGGGTACAGTGAATACATCTACCGTTTCTCGAAAAAGTGACGGGTAGTAGGGTTCGATGTATCCTACTTGGCTTAAAGACATGCGCCTCTTGAACTACCATCTGCAGGCTGAACGCAGACTGTGAAAGCAGTAATGAGGTCAATGTATGCCAGAAAAAGACCAAGCAGATATAAACGACTAAGCTAACCTCTGTATTATATGCGCACCCTCCGTTTATGCCTTTACACATGCCTTCTGCACAAATAGTTTTGGTGTATATACAGTATACAGTATTTACAATATTCAGGTGCCTGTACACACGTACTTTCTAGCGCGACTGCTTCACCAGCATCAGATGTATAGTTAGTACGACTCACATGCTCATAAAAACCAACGACACATTTCTCGTAACTGCGTTATTTCTGTATGCCATCTAATTGACATACATCATCACGGTCAGTCATACTTGTTCCGCAGCATTGAAGAAGCCAGTGATTTTGTGAGCGGCGCCTGAAACGATCCATGCCAACTCGCGCAAATCGCGCAAATCGCGTGACATTGCGTAAAATTGCGCAGCAGTTTGTCCTTTTTTTTTCTCGTTTCTTCCTTACCTTTATCTTTTTGCTTGATTCTATTCAAGGGTGGGAATGGAGAAGGGTGGGAATGGAGTCGACTTTTGAGGGGAGTTTCTCAAAATCGTTTGTGGACTTGTCTGCAAGCGTCCCCCCGGAGCCTGCGCGGGAAGTAGCCGGAACGCCTGGTGTATTATCTGACCAGCCTAATCACTCAGACTTGCCCTTTTGCTGGAGGGGTGTATGGGTTCATCCACGAAGCAAGCGAACCAACGTCTTCGGACGATATATAGCATTCCACGGCTTTCTTGCGGTTTCAGCGTGGGCCGTGTTTAACGGCAAGAACTGCAAATCGTCCGCCACTCGGTAAATTGCGGGATACAAGTTAGACCAGGGGATCGACGATGACCCGCCTTCGCGAGGCGATCCCTGAGTAACGCCAGGAGGTCATCACTCTCTATTAGACTACTAGTGCTATTGTACATTACTGTATACTACTGTAATCTAAAATATGTTAAAGTATTCTACATATGTACTGTATTCTGCTGCCTTAGTAACGGTTGGCACGTCCATAGCTGCCTGCCTAGCAATTAATCATTTGTGTAATGTCGTTTGGCAACAACAGCGTTTACGCTGTACGTGGGTCATGCGTGTATTGGAGGAACTTTGGACACTGGGATGCGTCGGACGCCGTGGTCCGTCTTTCTGCTTCTCAATCGATACAGATGACACAGCTGCCGACAAAAGTAAGGCATCACCAGCTCCAATGAGGCTGCATTGTCCCTTGAATCTTGCTCAATCGTTGACTTCTGTCCAAGGCAAAATGCGCTACTCATACGCTTTGGCATTTGGTCAAAAACCACCTCCGTTCTCTTGCCTGCTTTATGCGATACATATGCGACAAACGTTGTTGCCTTGTTGGCGTCAACTTTGATGATGGGATGGCCCCCGACACTGTATGCATTGGTTATTTGGGTCACGCGCAGGCTTGATAGAGCAACATGGATCCACAGTGTGTGTGTATGTGTGTGCTCCCTCACGTTCTTCCTATGCCTCGTCAGTATGCGAATCTTTCGGCAGAGCATGGCTTTGAGCTGTGACACCGTGCAGCGTTCAGTATTCTCCCTTTCAAAGTGGGTGGTGGCCCGCAAAGCGCTAAAGCCCTCTAATGGCTGGTTGGATAGAAGCGTTCGTTCAGTATCATACTTCATGCTTGGAATGAACTACACGCCTGGCATGCCTCCCACCAAACAAAGAGACAGTGACACTGTGCAAGTTTTGATAGTGTTCCCATAACGACGTACACCCTGTTTTCTATGGTGATTTGGGAGAAAATCGGCGTACAAGCAAAACCAACATTGCACGGAGAACACACGATACACAATGTGAGTATACGTAGAAGCAATTTTTGACACGTGTAGCATAGGAAAACGCCAAAGCGAGGTCCTGCAAGGCAAGCGTCAGGGAATTATTGTTTAAAATAATGTTTGAAAAGCGCTAGAGAGTGGGAGTGACAGCGAGATCGAGATCGAGATCGACAGAGACAGAGGAGATAGAGGAGGATTGAGAGGAAGAGGAAAAGATGATAAAGAGAGAAAAGAAAAAGAGAAAAGTAGAAATAATATTATGGGTCCACCGTTACGTACATCCCGGGGTACGGATTAAGCATCGGCGATCTGGGCTTGTGCCAGACGGGTCTCCAGACTACGCAGAGCCTCCTCCTTGTTCAAAAGCTCGGCACGTTTCTCCTGGATTTCGCGCTGCACCTTCAGTTCAATATCACGCAGCTTCTCTTCTTCCTTTCTCAGCTGCTCTTCTTTCAAACGTACACTTTGGCTCGCCATGTCCTCCGCATTCATCGACGCGTCGCTGTAAAGAAAAAGAAAAAGAAAAGAGATAGAAAGAAGGGGAGGAGAGGCGGAGGAAAGAAATTAATACGTAACTCACAATAGATCATCTTCATATGACTTACTCTTGTTCACCGCCACTGACAGTGCGACTCAGTTTCTCGGTACGGTAGTTTTCATAGAGGAAGTCGTGCGTGATTTCCTTGAGGTCCTGGAGGTGTGAACTGAGGAGGGCCGAGCGGAGGCGGGCAAAGTCCGAGTGCTGCGGGTTGTCGACCTCGACCGCACCCCACGGGTATTGGCGACCCCGAACGGTACGCCCACCGACGAGGATCTCCTCGTCACTGCCAATGATGGCAAAGGGCAGGAGCGCGCGCAGCTCCGAGTTTTCTTCGATCGTGTCCTCGTCATCCTCCTCGACGTCGTACGGAAAGTTATAGATTGGGATGTTGTAGTGCTCAATGTCCTCCATGATACGCCGCTTGAAATCCTTGAGCTCCTGGGGTGTGAGCGAGTCGGCGCGACCGACGACGGGGATGACGTTCACACGCGGGCTTAGCCGGCGCATCAGTTCAATGTCAATCTCGCGCAGGGCGTGGCCGGTAGGCGAGATAAAGTAGAGGAGGGCGTGCACGCGGTTGTCACGAAAACGAGGATTACGTTTGATGCGGGATTCCTCGGCCAGAATGTCGTCGTACTGCCGTTCCAGATAGCCCACGATCTCCTGGAAGCTAGAGATAGGAGCGAAAGAATGTTAGCCTATGGTCGTGTATGTTTTTTTTTTCTCTTGTATCTTTTGCATCTACTTGCCATCGTTCGTTGTCGATATTGTCACCAAAACCGGGCGTATCCACAATTGTCAGTGAGATTCTGAGATATAAAAAAGAAAAAGTGAGGGTGAGCCAAGGGTGAAAATAAGGGGCCTCGTTTGGCTTCAAGGGAAGAGGGGTTAGGCGTTTTCCAACGCAGCAGAATAAACCAAGGAAAACGGTGAAGCTTAAAGAGAGAGAGAGAGAAAGAGACAGAGAGGGCGGGTGGTGTGATGCTGTGGAACAGGTAGAAGCGGGCTGACACGAGTGAGGTGAGCATGAGGGCCCAAGGAGGAGAACAGGCCGGGTATGTTTGTGTTGGGCTCGGGTAGGTGATCTTGGATCCGACGGCCAGGGTCCTTTTTTCTCTGGTGCTTGCACGACAAGAAGACGAAAAAAGGGGGGATGATGATAGAGTTGGAGAGAAGAAGAAAAAAAAAAGGGATGGGGGGGGGGGGGGGGGGGGGGGGGGGGAATTCACTTTGCAGCGGCAAAGCACTTGCTGTCTCTGTGTCTGTCTCTCTTTCGTGCTCTCTCTCTCTCTTTGTAAACTTATGCCGCTTGGGTTACGCGAGAACCGATCCACGCACGCACGCACGCACGCATATACGCATACACATACACACATACACGCGTGCACCCTCGCGCGTGCTCGGATGTTTGTTGCCTCTGCTGCTGTGCTTTTCTGCTGGGCGAAAGGAGCTACCTTTCCCCCCCTCCCTCTTTCAAGATCCGTACCTGACACCATCCTCATCCAGCTCTAGATAGACATTTTCGGAGTGAATACCACAGAGATACCCTGCTTTGATGGGGAAGGAGGGATGGGGGCGTTTGCTTACCGACAGAGACAGGCTTGATGGTAATGCCTTCCTCGTTGTGTGCTTCCTCTGGATTGTCACAGACCTTGCCGGCCAGGACATTAGAGTTGCAGAGTGTGTTGACGAAGGTTGTGCGACCGGTACCCGAAGCGCCTAAAGTAAAGCCGTAGATGAGCCATCATGCTATGCTTGCCTACGAAGCTTATGAAGAATATACATACCAACAACCATCAGGGTGAACTGAAATCCCTTCTTCACGTTCTTTCTGCGACCGCCGAGTCTCTAGAAGGCGACAATAAGCGGGACATTTCATGTATAAGCATTTTTTTGTAATAATTCTAATTTTTCCTTTTTCTGTCTTTTTTTTTTATGCGATGACAGAAGGCCATGATGAGCCATAGATGAGCAACTTACATGAGCCATAGTGTGTGAGTAAAGTGAAGAGGAAGAAAGAGAAAAGTGTAAAGAAGAAGAGTAAAGAAGCGAGAATGAGAGAGAGGAAGAAGAAAGGCACGAAGGGGAAAGGGAAGGAGCCCAATTTTTTGTTTCCTTTGCTTGCCTGCCTGACAAGTGCCTGTGTGTAAAGTGTAAACACTAATGGGTGTGTGTGTATATGTATGTATGTATGTATCTGGCTAGTTCTTTTTTTTTTTTCTAGCACAGAGATACGTAGGCAAATCACAAAGAACGAGAGAGAGAGAGAGGGAGGAGAGCAAGGGAAGGGGGACGCTTGCAACTGGGGGGAGGGGTCAGGCTGGGGGGAGGGGAAAGCGAGGGGTCAGAGGGAGCATTCCCTCATCTGCCATAGCATCATATCATTCAACTCCTTTTAAAAACATTCAGAAAGAAGTATGGGCAAGCATGCACTATGCTTTTTTTAATGCTTTTTCATGATGTGTGTGTGCGCGTGTGTGCGTGTGCGTGTGCGTGTATAAAGGGTTGTCTAGTGTGCTATTACTTTACTTTTTATCTCCTTCCTTCTTACTGCTCCCGCGCTTGCCACCAAGCCTCGACCTCAGCAGGATCGATGCCCTTTTTGCGTGCAAAGCTCAAAAGCGTATTCATGGTCTTGTCATCGACGATAGGCCGGGTATCATAGGGATCACTGGGGCGTCGCATCTGCGTCTGCACCACCTGCCATGCCTCGTCCCAGCCCCGGCGGTCCGACGTGGACCGGCAGAGGCACTCGATGTAGGACGTGTAGTTGTTGAGGTTGAGCGGGTAGCCGCGGCGCTGAACGGTCTGCCAGATGTCGTGGGCACGGTAGCCGTAGCCATTGTGGCCGCAGCTGTCCAGTACAATGGAGATCGTGGTCGAGTCGACCTCGGTCGCGCTCGCGCCGAACATGGTCAGCGTCTCCCAGACCTGGAGCACAGTGTGGCCGTCCCCGACGCGGTTGTAGGCGTCCATGAGGGCATTGTAGACGGCCGTGTCGGGGTCCATGAAGAGGTCCATGCGGATGAGCTTGTGGACCTGCTCGAGGACGTAGGCGTCGCGGTGGGCGGCGCAGGCTGTCAAGAGGGCGGTGTACACGTGTGCGTCGGGGCGGATCATGAGGTGCCGCATGTCGTTAAACAGGCGCAGCGCGGACAGGAGCGCGGGCGACGATCCGCTGTCGGCGTGCACGTCATCATCCACGAGGGCGCCAAGGCGGCGGTCGTCCTGCACGGCCGCGCCAGGCATCTTGGTCAGGGTGGAGATCATGGAGGTGTAGAACTGGGTGTCGAGCTTGATGTGTTTTGTCTTGGAGGACGGCTTGGGTGACTGGTGGTGGTCGCGCAGGGCGTAGTAGATATCCATGGCGTCGTCGATGAGCTTGTCGTTGATGTAGGCCATCATCAGGCTGGTGTAGGTCGCAATGTCGGCCTGCTCGAGGAGACGGTCGCGGAAGGTGCTGTCGTAGAGCCGCTGTGCCTGCACAGACCGGCCCTGCTGGGCGAGGCCGCTCAAGAGCGCGTTGTACGCCTTGGCGTCGAGATCCAGATGGTGGTAGACCTCGGCCAGGTCGAGCATCGCGTCGAGCGTGGTGGGGTCGGCTTTGGGAGCGAGGCGGAGCAGGGTGGACAGCACGCGTGCGTTGGGCTGCACCTCTTGCACGAGCATGTCCTGGAAGAGCTGGAGCGCGTGGGTCGGGTTATCGCGCTTCACCTCGGCGTTCATCAGGATGTCGTACGTGTAGACGTCCGGTGTGATCTGTGCGGCCTGCATGTCGCGGAAGAAGGTGAATGCGCGTGCGGGGTTGTCGAAGCGCAGGCAGCTGTCCAAGAGGATGTTGAAGGTGATGCGGTCCGGCTTGACATTGTATTCGCGGGGCATGGCGTGGTACGTCTCAAGGATGGGCGACAGGTCTTCTGCGACGGCGGCCTGGTACTGGAAGAGAGCGTTCACAGTGGCTGTGTCGAGCTTGGCCGGGTCTTTGGTCATGTCTGTGCAGATCGCATCGCCCACGTCCGTGTTCTTGAAGCGCGCGCACAGGCTGAGCATGGTCGTGTACGTGTGTGCGTCCGGGGCGATCCGCATGCTTGTGTAGATATCGAAGGCGCGTTCGGGTTGGCTGGGGCCCAGGAGGGCCAGGAGCGTGTTGTACGTGCTGATGTCGCGCTCCACACCTTGCGAGGCCATTTCGTCCCATACCGAAAGAGCGCCCTCCACGTCGTTGGCGCGCTTGTAGATACCAAGCAAGGTGTTGTAGGTCATCGTATTGGGCTCGATGCCCTGCCGTTGCATTCGCTGCACAATGCCGTGTGCAGCCTCGGTCTGGCCCTGCAGACCCAAGCAGTACATGAGCGCGTGGTACTCGAATCGGTGTGGGGCAAGCCCAAAGCGCGACTCCATGCTATCGACCACGGACTCAATCCAGCGCAGCGCGGCTGGTTTATTGTTTCTGCGCGCAAAGAAGAGGACGTTGCGCAAGACGTCACGCGGAATGGGCACACCTTGCTGAGCGAGCACTTCAATGGATTTGCGCGATTGCGGAAAGTTGCGCTCGTCGATCGCTTTCTTCAACGTGGACATTTCCTCGTGATTCACATTTGTTGTTGTTGTTGTTGTTGTTGTTGTCATGGATCGCATAGGCAGCCAGGTACGCAGAAGCGAGCGTGGCGCATACCGTTGGCTCGTCGTCCAGGCAAGCGTGCTGGCTTGCACGGATCGGGTGCCTCTCCTTAAAAACATGGCGTATTCAAAAAGCAGAAGTGTGTTTTCGGGCAGCAGTATATCATCTAGCTGAAATTTTGGGCCCAGCGATTCACACATTCTTATCCATTTGACAATCACCCCCCCCCGCCCCGCCTTTCGTATCCCATATTCGCTTGCTCCCTTCAAGGCGCCACACCGGACTCGGTAACATTGCTTTACAGGGCTTACGGCATGTGCAAGAGTGTATTGGTCTAAGGTGTGCGGTGTATTTATTGTGATGATATTTACAAAGGGCAAAAGTGACAAGCGAGCGAGAGAACCAAGACGCGTGTATGCGTGCGTATTCGAGTGTGTGTGTTTGTGCGTGTGTATAAGAAGTAAGGAATACGACATGAATTATAATACGTTGCCAACGACCTCGTAGCCACGGTCAGCCTTGGTTTTGGATTTCTCGGGAATAGCCTCGACGTTCTCGACCTTGACGATTTCCTTAATCTTGAGAATCAGACCAGCAGCAGAAGGGCTGACGGGATGGTACGTGGACTGGTTGAGGCGGTAGAGGCCGAGGGTCTTTGCCGTGGCACGGTCCTGTTTGGGGAGGCCAATCGTGGAGCGGCGGAGGGTGACCTTGTAGTATTTGGCAAGACTGGCCGAGGTGCTGAACATGCGCTGCTGGGCGTTCATTAGAATAATAATTAGTGAAGAAAGCGAGAAGGGGAGAGGGGCAAGCCACTAGGCTATGGCAGGTCGAAATGATGTCTGTGTGTGTATTGTGGTGTATGATAAGCCACCTGATTTTGGCAGGCGACACAGGGGTTCCAATGTGGAAATTTGCTGCTCTCCCTTCTCTTATTTTAAACATGCTGGCTTCATTGCAGACGGCTGCGCGTAATGCAGCGCTCCTCCACCGCCCTACTTTATACACCTCCTCCCGCTGCATCGCCACCTCGCTTCGCCTTTGCAATGACCAACCCACCCAAGACGAACCCGCCAAGCAAGACGATGTGGCTGCCCTGGACGGCCCGCCCTCGGCAGAAGCAGACGCAGAAGCGACACCCACAGAAGAGCCGGCAGCACCTATCAAAGAATCGCGAAGGCGGCGGCGATTCCACGAGTGGGCGAATGGCGCAGGCAAAAAATACGCTCGGGCTGCGGACGGCACGACCAACTACTTGAACGGCGAAACACCCTTTCCCAACAACCCGCTCTTCAGACCCAGACCTCCCATCTCGGATGCCCAGCGCCAAAAGCTCTACGACACGTACCTGTCCGACCCCGAGGCCTGGACCATCCGCAAGCTCGCTACCAAATTCAACATATCCATTCGTCGCACAGAAGCCATCATCCGCCTCAAAGAGAACGAACGTCAGATGGAAGAGAATGTATGCCCCGCTAGCTGTCTGTATAACAAACCGTAGGTCATTGACATTTCTGTTTTCGATATCAATAGGGTCTGCCCCTCCAGCGCGAATTCTGCAAAGGCATGGAGCGCCTGATGGGTGCCGATCAGAGCGTCACTCCCCTCAACGAACCGCTCGTCGACGTCTTCCCGCCCGTCCGGAAGCCCTTCTTCAAGAGCCTGGAAGAAGATGCCGACTTTGGTCACAAGGACGCTGCCAAGGTCCTGAAGCGCATGCCCTTCGGTGAGCTGAGAGAACACACCATCCGTAAAGAGGAAGCAGACTTCCACAAAAAGAAAGTCGTCAAAGGCGAAAAGAAGGGCAACCTTCTGATTGTAGACACGAGCGCGCGTAAATAAACATGTAAAAGTACTCTTTTTTTTAAACACCCCATGCATCATATATACATGGATGGATACACATCCCAGTCCAATTCAATTTTTGACAGTGAAAAAGGTCCGGTTCTTTTTAACGCGTTGTATTAGATTAGTTTAGTTTTGACGTGTGAAAGAAAAAAAAAAGTAGGGTGGATAGGAGTAGAAGGGGATATCGACCAACATATCAATAAGGAGATAGAACTGAGAGTGTGTGTACAGAAGGACAAAAGGCGAAGGAGAAAAAAAATGAGGGGTGTTAGCGATGAGAGGGGTTTTTGGGTGGCGGTTGACGGGGTCCTTTTTTTGTCTTATTTTCATCTCTTTAGTGGATATGTATGGTTATGCATGCGTCAGTGGATGGCGACCGCGGTAATGATGGCTCTGGTGGTTGTTATGAAAATTGTTATGGTGATGATGATGAGGGGGGTGGTGGTGATCTGTATGCGTATGGAATTTATCATGACCAGCCATCGCGTAGGGAGCGAAGGCCAGGTGGTGGTTATGGTAGTGGTGAGGATGATGGTAAGGATGTGCTGCGGCGGATGCAGCAGGGTTGTGGGCGTGGTGGTCGGCAACGGCCGGCGCGCCGGTCTGACCCATATAGAGCGGGGAGCGGACGTCGTTATGGAAGTCGTGGTGGATCGACGACGACGTGGAAGAAACGCCCGAACGGGAGTGGGCCAGCGAAGGCATCCTGGACAGATCAACGTGTCTTGGACGGGTCTTTTCTCGCTCCTCCAGCAGCTGACGGGCTTCGGCATCATAGTCACGGGTGGGATCTATAGGCTCTGGCTCCTCAGTAAGGTATCCGAGTTCTTCAAAGAAGAGTTTGATGTGGGACTGGCAGTGGTTGTTCTCGTCAATCACTGTCTCTTCGGGCATCAACGGCACGATGCAGAACAGGTTCTCTTGGCACTCTGAGTCTTCAAGCCAGTTACACGGTTCTTCCTCTTCGGCTGTATAATTATAATTATTCTCTTCGCCTTCGTCTGGCGTCAGAGGGAGAATTTCGAAATCGAGCATTGTTGGTTGAGCCATTTGGTATCTTGGCGCCGTTTATCATTCAATAAAGAAGAGTTATATAGATAAAAAAAAGTAAAAGAGAGAGAAGGAAAATGGCGCTATGCGGGAAGGGGAGGGGTTTGAGGGAAAAAATCCTTTGACTATTTATATCAAGGGCTGCATTCGATCCGGAAAATCAAGGAACGGCAAGGGCAGTGAGCCATACTTGTTCATCCAATCAAAACCCTGGAGCGGATCTTATCTGGAGGATATAGGCGGGCGCACCTTGATTGCGGAGATACCTCACCTGTGTCGTTTTTTCTTGTTTTTGGGCTTTGTTTCTCTGTTGTAGCAATAATAGAACCGGCACACATTGGCTGCGCACGACACACATACTCACACACACACAAACCTGAGGCACTCGTCGTCCCCGTGGACAACAAAAAGAATCGTCTGAACCCTCTTTTGACCTCTAACTCTATCGCAAGATCAGGCCACAAGTGATCCGGATGATGCAATGGCATGATATGACGGAAGATGCAATTAAGTGTAGGTGCCTTGCTTGTTTTGCAACTTAAATAGTATTTTCATAAAGACGGTTCAGCCGTGAGCGAACCATAGAAAACAAAGAATCGTAGGTAAACAAGTACACCCACGCCTCAAACGCCGTCGATTCTCCTCCTTTTTTTATGCCCGAATAACTTGATTCCCGGTTTTCACCGGGGACTGCCCGACGTCTCCTGCTCTTGATTTATTGTTTATACGCAACATCAGAGCTTAACACCGAAATGGTTAATAGGTCAGCCCATGCTTGCGGTCAGACCAAAGGCACATCACGTTGCCATACCATCTATAAATTATAAGAGTCACCCGTTTTGATTTGTGAGTCCAGTATGATGCAAAGGATATGATGTAGAGGGTCCCCAACATTCCCATACTCCCCACACGCATGCACACACATTGGGAAGCGGCTGAGTGGCGATCTCCAAGGCCTCTCACGACCCCATGCCGCTTATGAGAACCTAGAGATAAGAGAAACGTATCTGTGTGTAACATGACATGCCCAGGCTCTCCCATATTTCCCCGCGCTCTCCTCGTTTTCTCTCTTTTTTTTTTACATAACGCAGAAAATAATTCATGCTTTACCTTTTGGGGAAAGCGCATTTGTTCACCATACCTCAAGAGTCATTTTGGACCAAGGTGTCACCTACCTAATGACAGCTTAAACGCAGGCAATGACGGTGGCGACATCTTTTCCTTTCACTTCTTTATGAACATGACGCACAGGCCCCAGTCAAGGGCGTGATACAGATCAGGGGGGCCAATTGACACAGGAACCCGTTCCTTTGGTATGGAAACTGGACATAGGAATGAATGAGGCAATTATTTCTTGTGTGCGGCTTTCACCAATCATAACCGTTAAAAATAATCGAGCGCATGACTCTATACTTGGCGATACCAATGAATCGACTGCATACAGGTGCTTTTTTTTTTCAGAAGCGGAACACTTTTTTTCAGCTTTCTCTGAACGCATCTCAATGATCCATGCTTATTCGTACCTATCCCTTCTATCATGCTGCTGCTGCCATCACACCACAACAGATATTGGAATGACGGGAGTATAATCTACTAAAGCCCCAGATGGTATCGCCATATAGAGCATTTTTTTCAACTCAGAAGCAAGTACAGTATGTATGCACAGACGACAGAGCGAGCAAATCTTTTTTTGTAATGGTAGAAAAAACATCACTTGATCCTTCATTATCTAAAAAGGAAGCAAAACATATCTATGAGGCGACTAATATCTCTTCAGGGTCATATAAAGAAGACTTTGTACCTTATATCTGCTGCAATGAAAACGTACACAGGTGTAGGTCTGAATATGATGATGAACTCTGCGTCTGGGCTCACTCGTGAAGATGCATGGGAGAACAAGTTACTCAAAGATTATGTCTTCAAGCTAGATTCCTGAGGATAGACGCTGCGTCCAGATGCATAATGGAAAAGGACGAACTAGACCAAAAGACAGGTAGCACTGCCTAGACAACCTTATTTTCGTTCTATTTTGGCATGTTACCCACGGATTCCCGATGATCGTTGCTGCGGAAATAAGGTGAATAGCAAGATACACATGGTCGTCTACAGCTGTTCATACAAGCAAGATTAAAAATTGAAAGACATTATGTATATAATAACATGTATATTACGTCGCTCGAAATGACTTTATCTTAGCATTCCTATCAACTCGTGCACAATGTTGAGGTAACCATCGATCTTCTCTTTCTAGTTGCCCACCATCCAGATGGACAATGTTATAGAGGTTCATCATCATCACAACGTATTAGCTCGCTCAGAAGGCTGATGTATATTTTTAACTGACATAATTTGCTGATGCCGACGGCGGCTAACGATTGGGTGTCTTTTGCTGCTCATGTACTGTATGTGTTCAAAACTTGGATTGACGTTGACATCCGTACTAGCTAGATCCTTTTTACATGCATGGTTACACTATTGATACAGTTGCAGATAATTTTGATGCAATGTTTACCCTTGACGGCAGTGCTCCATTACGGCTGTCAGCAAGAAGGGCCAGGGACGCCTTCCTGTAGAGCTCGCCGGGCACTAAAACCGTCTCGAATGACGTACATGAAATGGACTTGATACATTGCTTATGGTAGACACCAGTCTTCATATATCTAATGTTTAGCATAAGTAGTGCCTTCGTTACCATTCAATGCTTTTTTGAGAAGCAGCTTATCGCTATGTACGGGGATCCGATTTCACCCTAATCACCTGTCTGGTGCAAGGACCGAAAATTTACTTAGGTGTAATTACCGTTAGTATCTTTATTCTTGACATCGCAATGCTGCCCTCTTACGTCGTACTATTATAAAAGAAAGCTATATCCCTGAATGAGATGGTATTCGTTTTTCCTTGAAGATCTTTTTCGCTGTGAAACGAAAAGAAATCAGAAACAGTGTAGCAAATTTTATCTGTTGCAGTTTTCATATACAACTGCGGCACCATCATTGATAGTAGACGTGCATTATACAGATGACATTTCCATTGAAGCTAAAAAGATTTAACGAAAGATCTATTGTGAATATGTACTGTCATTTGTTGCATCTTGGACATCGCTTGTCAGCATATTTCGTTTTAAATTGATAAGTCGATGTTTCAGCCCCTATCAAAGCGTATAACACGTATCAATAAACGAACGGGTATGTTAGGTGCGTACATATACGTACGAGAGAGGTTGAAGATAGGGTATATGCTATCCATTATAGATGTATACAACGCCGTTCTTCAAATGCAGATCAGATACAGTATACGTTCAAGCCAATTTTGCAAATGGGGATGTATAGTCTCGAAGCCTGGCTATAGGACGTCGAAGGACGGTGCCTGGTACAGCTTATCCTATACTTTGATAGTTTCTTTATTTTTATAGCTCTCCGTAATGGATATAATGTAGCCAGCTCAGATGGCAGCTCGTTAATCTTCCTTGCCATAGTCCTTGCACAAGCTTATACAGAGCGAGTAGTGATGGATATATTTTTGGAGAGTCATCAACCCTCTTCTGGTATCGCCAATAGGGAATCTTATGCATCAGTTTCAATTCAGCATGATATGTGCATCGTGGTATACATCCCACAAAAGCCGTATCTTACAGACATAATTAGGCAATTTATCCACTATAGATCCTGAGCATTACGATTACAATGAAAGCTGTTATATAGTATCTAGCGAACTCATCACACTATTATACCGCTACACATCTACCGTGAGCTCAAGCAAAAAAATATAGAGCCTACTCATATGAAATAGCTAAATGGGTTATATCTAATCACAATTAGCGAGGCTATTCATTTGATATGACAGTGCCTCGATTCAGAAAAGAAGCCAATCTCGCAGCGGAGTTCAGAAAGGAGGATTTGAGATTTGCTGGGCTTGGGCTGGCCCGGCTGGGGGAGGGGTCAAAGGAGGAATTTGGCCGAGCAGGCATAAGCTCCTCCTCTTTAATCGTCAATATGGGTATGTGCATCCATTGCCAAACGGGCAATCCATCCATCCGTGGATCCATCCATCCTTTGATATACTAACCCCATCCTCTTTGAATAGCTGTTGGCAAGAACAAGTGAGTACCAAAAAGAACGAAACCAGACAACCGACATTACGATACCCCCCCCCATTTCAGCAAACCCTACAACTTTTTTTTTTCCCTTGACATTGAATGTTCCAATGCACACGTACTGACGCTCTGTCTCTCTCTCTCTCTTCGTTTTCCCTCTTAAAGGCGCCTTAGCAAAGGAAAGAAGGGTTTGAAGAAGAAGGTGTAAGTAGACGACATGGTCTATCACGAGAGCGTTTACTCATGACATTGGTAGCGTCGACCCCTTCACCCGCAAGGACTGGTACGACATCAAGGCTCCCTCGATGTTCGAGGTTCGCCAGGTTGGCAAGACCCTCGTCAACCGTACCCAGGGTCTTCGTAAGTGGCGAGCACAAAAGAGATACCATGAGGGTGACTGAACAATATATAAAAAAAAAAAATAGACAAGGCCAGTGACTCGCTGAACGGCCGTGTTGTCGAGGTCTCCCTCGGCGATCTGTCCAAGGACGAGGCCCGCGCTTTCCGCAAGGTTCAGCTCAAGGTGGACGAGATCCAGGGCAAGAACTGCCTGACCAACTTCTACGGCATGGACATGACCTCGGACAAGCTTCGCTCGATGGTCAAGAAGTGGCAGTCCCTGATCGAGGCCTTCGTCGATGTCAAGACCACCGACGGCTACCTCGTCCGTCTGTTCTGCATTGCCTTCACCTCCCGTCGCCGCAACCAGGTTAAGAAGACGACCTACGCCCAGTCCTCGCAGATCCGCCAGATCCGCCGCAAGATGTTCGACATCATGACCGAGGAGTCTGTCTCGTGCGACCTGAAGGAGCTTGTCACCAAGCTCTCGAGCTCTGCCTCGAACTCGGCTCAGGATGCCATTGCTGTCCGCATCGAGAAGTCGTGCCAGAACATCTACCCCCTGCAGAACACCTACATCCGCAAGGCCAAGATCCTCAAGGCCCCCAAGTTCGATGTCTCTGCTCTGCTTGCCCTCCACGGTGGCGCTGCTGCCGCTGGCGAGTCCGATGTTGGCGCCAAGGTCAACAAGGAGTTTGTCGAGCCCCCGATCCAGGAGTCCGTTTAAACTGCTTACTTTATACTTTGAACGGAATAAATCTCTCTTATTTCCATATCTATGGATGGACAGAAAAATTCATCTGTATCGGATAGGCATGTTGCATCCCGTATGTGCTGTAATACACGAGAGCAACGAGGCACACGAGGCCCATCCACTTGGGTCGGCGATGCACTAGCGTGAGAGAGAGAAACACGCTCAGGAGTGGCGCATCGTCGATGATAGCGTCCCAGGGAAGCGCCGGCATCACATAGCCGGCTTCCTGGATCTCACGGATAAAGACCAAGAGCGAGGGAATCACGTACGGTAAAAGACAGGTCAGAAACACCAGCACGGTCTAAGTAAAGCGCAATGAGAACACACTCTGAAAGAGAGAAAGAGAGAAAGAGAGAAAGAGAGAAAGAGAGAGAGAGAGAGAGAGAGAGAGAGAGAGAGAGAGAAAGGCATGGATCGATGTGCAGGCACGTACCTCGGCTATCTGCCGCTTCGCGGCCCTGAAAAGAGCCAAGACATAGAGCGCGACCAGCGCGGTAGACGTGGGTACCCATCCCCCTAGACTCGCGACGAGAGCGAGGGCGACGCCAGCGCCGGTGATAGGCAACGCGATGCGTGGCACCATGCAGCGCAAGCCGCCCACGATACCCAGAAGCAGGATGTAGACGGTGCTGACGAGACCTACGCTGAGCGCGACGCACACGGCCATCCAGCGCGAGTGCCACACCGTGACAAGCACGAGGAGAGGCGGCCAGAGCCATTGGGTTTTGACGAGCGTCTCGGGGAAGGATGCCTCGTTGCCAGAGAAAGCCAGTAGAGCGGTCGCGACGAGGAAGAGGGCGGTGGGGAGGAGCGGAGCACAGCGGAGCGCGACCTGGTAGGCGCTGCCTTGCCAGTCGAGCGAGAGACGCAAGGTGACAGAAGCAGGCTGCAGCTGCCAGACACGGAGGCGCAGTCCTGACTCGCGAACGTCTTGATGGGACACGAGATGCACCGCGCTGTGGGCCTCCATGGTATGGAACTTGGTCTCGATGGCGCCGGCTTGCTCCAGGATGAGCGGCGCTTGCAGGGCGGACGCGTGCAGTTTCAAGGCAACTCGAGGCGTGCGCAGCGTAGTCAGGTGAAGGACGGTGTGGAGTTGGGGCGGAAGGGTGAGGACGACTTTGCCTTGGATGAGATCTAGCCAATCGAGGTGCACTGTTTGAGGTGCTGCGTCGTAAAGGCCGGCCACGACAAAGCCGTCTGCCGCTGAAGAGTGAATACCCATGGTGGGATAACCCTGTATTTCGTCGCTGTTCAATTCAATAAAAGACAACGACTTGCGGTCGTGGAAGGGCAGCAGCACGGCCTTGTTACTGGCATCGGTGCACGTCATGGATTCGCCGCATACAAGGGGACGCACGGCCTGCGGGTGATCCGTGAGCAATCCAAAATTTTGGTTTTTGCGCGGGTGAAGCAGAGCCAACTTGGGTGACAGATGCGCGGCATATTGCAGTCCCAAGACCTCCTCGGTCTGTATATGCTCTGGGAGAGGCGTGATATCTACTCGAATGCGTGAGTGAACAGCGGCCATGCGCCAAGATGGGGTTTTGTACTTTTAGGTATTCTGCCGGGCCTGGAGAGCAAGTGGTCTTCAAAGACATGGCGTGGATTTTGGGCATGCACGCTTTCGATGAGGGCAGCAGCGGTACGCTTGACGAGCTGGTTGCACCATAGGATAGCCATATGGTCGCACGTCGTCCACACCGTCGGCACGCCCGTGGCATAGACGGTGAGTCCCCCCAGCGACGTGACGTCGGCCAGTTCAGAGTTGACAATGGTGTCGGCCATACCGGCTGCGACAGAGACAAGCGTGGCCGGCCGCTTCTGCTGAATGGCCTGGTAAGCGCGAACCATCTTGGGATCCAGCACGACGGGTGGGGCCGTATGGGGCGTTGCCAGGGTGAAGAGGGTAGACACGGGTGCGTCAGGGTACGTCAGCATGAGACGGGCGACGACACCGCCCATGGAGTGCCCAATGACTATGACAGACGACGTGTCGTGGTACAGGGACAGGATGTACTGGATCACGTCGTGGCAGTATTCGGCCTGGTCATACAAAAGCTGCCCGTGGATTCCCGAAAACGCGTCGTTCAGGTCCACTTTTTTTTTTGTCATGCATGAACTTTAGTTGAGCGCCCATGCATGAATACATCTTATATGAATATAAGATGCGGCGTACCTGTGAAGACATCCAAACCCTGGATGCCCTTGTGCTTGGCGTAACGCGCGGCTTCGGCAGCAATCGAGCGAGCCTGTCTGTAGCTTCCGGCGTGTCCTGGTATGAAGAGCGCAGGTGCACCCGTCAGCTAGACGAAGGATCAACTGTCTTCGTCTTGTCTTGCAGGAAAGGGTGTACATACCTTATCGAGCGTATCCACGCCTCGCTCGCGGTAGAGATAGAGCGCATACGTGTTGTTCAGTCGGGATGGCGGTTTGGGGTTATTCATGGGAATATAGACAGGATTCATGTAGGTCATGTCACATTGCTGAATGTCGCGTTCGTGATGGAGAAAGCAGTAAACGAGCATGGCCACCACCGCCGTGGTCAAGCCAACAAGGCCAAGAAGACGACGCAACGGCTCAAATGATCTTCTCACATGGTTGGCCATTCCGAGAAACGCAAAACGTAGAAAAAGAAGGGAAAAAGAAGAGGTACAGAGTTGTATTACGGACCTCGAATGAAATAGTCGCTTATGTGGGGTGGCGGGTTGCTTTCCTCTTTATATGGTACGTACTTAATTATGATAACTAGTCTGGGTAAGAACAGATTTGCTCCAAGGCCGTGCGTGCTCTGTCCCGCACGTCGCGGCATGGGTCTTCGTCCATGGCTTCCAGTTTCTGTACGACACCCAACGCGCGCAACCGGCGCACCCGGTCTAATTGACCTTTTCATTTGGGTGAGTAGGGTTGGATGCCTCAACTTCGCCACCACTTACTTTGTCTGGCCGTCTCGTCTTCGTCCTTGTTGGACCAAGTCCAGTTGATCATACACCATGCAGCAGCTGCTCGAACGGAGGGGTCCACATGCGACTATTCCTTTGATCAATCCACTGCCTTTGTCTTGTCCAGGGACCCACTTACCAGATGCGAAATCACGGACCCCACAATGCTTGCACGGCTGGAGAGCATCGCCCGTGGCGCTTCATAGTCGCTTGACATGTTGACCACCACAAACAAGGTCGGAAGCAGGATCTGTATGCGTGGTCAGTCCTGGTGCGCACATCCATGGTATCCTACACTTACCGCGGACATCGTACTGCTATCCTCGCCCTCGAGACCCATGTTGGATGTGACCTGGAGCTTGCTTTCCAAGACGTCCAGCAAGTCCTCTTTACCAATCCCATCAATGACCATCTCAATCACCTCCCGCTGGCCGCAGACGAGATTGCGCAGCATCTCGAGGGCCTGTTCCTGAATATCCGGATTGGGGTCGTGGAGGAGCTCGATGAGCGAGTCGTAAGTAAGGACTTTCATGATGGACTTTTTCGCTTGCAAGTCGGATTTGTAAAGCAAGCTGTTGAGGGCCCAGACACCATTGAGTTGGAGCTTGGCATCGCCGGATCGGGAGTACTGGACAAAACGTTCGACCGCACCGCCTTCTATGACGCTCTACAAAGACGGCCGTCAATCCTGGAAAATTGGACACGGTTTGAGGACGGGGCAATCTCACCTTCTTCATGGGCGAAAAATCGAGCGCTAAATTACATAATGCGCCACACGCGGCAGCTTGCACAACGGATGACTCGTCTTTGAGGAGCTAAAAGGAAAAGGACGTGTGCATCAGACGTCATGACAGGCCAAACCATACTATGTGAAGAATTACGTTCAAAAGAGGCGCAGTGACGCCAGCGTCGACTAGACTCGTGCGCAGGTTGCTCACACTGCGAGAGAGGGACTTTGCGCATTGGCATGCCGCGAGGCGCACATGTGGCTGTTTGCTCTGCAAGGCCGAAACGACATGTGGGAGGACTTTGGCGCTTATTGCCTAGATATCTCATGTTAATGGATATGGGCGGCTATCCACCTGCATCTCCAACGCACCTGTGAACGGCATTCCTCCTTCATCAGCGTCGAGGCCGCAATCGCAATCAGACAGTTCTAAAGCCACCTTTGTGTGAGTTGACTGGACCATTCGCACCCCATGGCCAAGTAAATTACCTCCCGAATCTTTTCCCGGCGCTTGGCTACGCTGCCTGTGCCTGGGATGCCCGGCCCATCGTACATGCCGTCCTCGTTCTCTTTGGAGGCCGAGCTCGTGAGGAGCTCGACCAGACAGGGGATCGCATCGGCTTCGTAGGCGGCACGTTGCATGTCCTCGCTGTCCTTGACGAGATCGGCAATCACGAGAGGCGCGCGTTCCTGCGCGTCGCCAGATGCCTCGGTGAGTATTTTGACGAGCGCGGGTAAGACGACCAAAACGATCTCGTTGAACGGTTCCTCAAACACGTTTGTGCGGTACAAGTTGGTAAGGCTAGTGAGGTCGGTCAGTGAGGTCAGTAAAGGGACGGGAGGGGGGAGGCGGGACGGGGTGAGTTTAAGAAAAAGTGTGTCTATTTACCATGTGCAAGCGATCAGCCGCATGTTGGGGCATTTGTCGCGGGCAAAATCAAGCATGGTGGCCGTGGTCAGTTGATTCGAATCGATGGCTGACGAGGAGATGCAGGCGATATGTGTGTGAGGATAGTGCTACTCGTCTCGCTAACTGAGGAACTTACGCTTGGCATGGATGATAAACTCGCCGAGCTGACCGTTTTCTCTGCACAAGGTCGAGAGCGCGTCCAGGGCCGCTTCTTGGGCCTACGATACCGATTAAAATACATAAAGCGAGCATGCTTTACGGTTTTACCTTGGCATGGCCGGAGTGCAAGAGATTGACCAGAGGCTGGATCACACCGGCCGAGGCGAGTTGCATCTGCTGCTCCTGGGTATCACAGCACTTGGAAAGGATGGCCGCGGTCGACTCCGCAATCATGCCAAACGAGAGACTCTCAGCGGACGCGGTCGCGCGGTTCTGCTGGCATAGGAACGAGGAAGTCGCATCCAGCAAGGTGACGATATCGCAGAGGTGTTTCTCCTGCATTGTATATGTGAGCAAAGAGGGAACGGTGTGGTGGGTCAATGATGTCATTTAGAAACATTACAGTAAAAATGTCATCTTTAGGCGTGCTCGGCGACAGAAAAATGGACTTCAGTGCGCGTGTCGCTGCTTCGAGGAGCTTGCGATTCTCGCGGATGCTGTCAATGACGGATAGGTTCGGATTCGGGGCAAGCGTATCCAGCAAGCGACTGATGGTGCCGGCTGCGACAATGGTAGAGACATTGTCGTCCTTGCCTGCACATACAATAGGATGAGTTTCGCCTCTTTTGTTTTTTTCGTGATTCTCCCACAATACCGTAGGCGATACTGCCGAGGACGGTGGCAGCCTGGGTTCTGAGTGCGTACGAAGAATTCTCCGGAAGAGAGAGGTACTCAACGAGTCTAAGAAAACAAGATCGCTCGGTTAGTGCGTGTGTATGCTTCAGTGTGAATGAAGGGCGGTCGGGGCACGTATGCAAGAGACGTACTTCTGGACAACTCCGAGCTTGATGTAGAGATCTTTGCGAGTCTTGTTGCCAATGACCGAGTTGCGAATGAATCGCAAGGCTTTGAGACGCTTGGCTTCGTCAGAACACGAGAGTTCGTTTATTGATTGTTCGTATTTAGACGTGGTCATGAAGAGAGAGAAAACAAGTACAGAGTAAAAAGAGAGAGAGGGAGAGAAACATCGGTCACGAATTCATGCGCGCGCTGATTTTTTTATGGTTTTCAGACTTTGTATTCATTGCTTGTTAAACAAAGCCTCTGCGTTGCGCGTGGTTTCTTGAATCTATATATATATATACATGTATAGATAGATATGTACCAGCTTCGTTAGTATTCAGAGAGTAGAATTGCAACTTTGATACACGTACCACTTGTTCGACTGAGATCTGCTTGATGCGGGCAATTTCTTTGGCCGAGATCATAATATTCGCAGGTTCATTATCGACGCCCTTCTCGGGACCCAAGGCCGGTGCATCCGACTCAAGCAAGAGATGACTGAGGGGTAGTGCGGCCACCATGTTTTGTTTTTGTGGGGACCGGACGATCGAAGGAGGCACAGAAAAGTAGAAACTAAACTCAATGAAGCTTCTTAAGCGCTGATGTGCGATATCAAACGTACCCGCGCTCTACTGCTTTCTTTGCATATGAGAGCCTTAGTGCACGCATGAGGAGGGGGAGATACAGAAGATACCACGGCATGAGCAAGAGCGGAAGAGTGGAACTGGATGTATACCAAGCGACCTACTTGCCATCGAAAGCATGCATGATCACGCGTTTCGCGTTTAATTCGTAGAGGATCTCAAGTGCATGGTGCCCAGCCGATCTGATAAGCCCATCCAACTCAAGGGTAAGGTTCTGCATCCTTTTTCCTTTTGTTTTTCTTTACCGAGAGTGGACGTTCACAGGGAGATCAGCGTCGATGGCGAGTTGGACCTGACGCCGAAAGACGTGTCTCTGAATATCCCTTATTTGATCTTCAGGGTCCTCGTTGCGCTGGTTACCCGTGATGATGTGTCGCGAAAAATCCAATCCAACTATGAAGGATTTTCTGTCAGCAGCTGCACACCCAAGGCGGTCGGACGTGATACAGACTCTCTCCCACACAGGCAATCGTATTATCTTGGATTGCCTTTAATAAGAGCGGCTCGAACCGTGTCCAGTCATCCGTAGTGACGGAGCGTTCACCGTCGTCGACGGGTTGGACCGGGTGCAGACCGACCGCAGGCAGGATAAACCCGTCTGTGTCGCGCGCCAAGCCCAGAATGACTTCGACATCGCGCTCCGATTCAGTGACACTGACAATGTGACGTACGCCGGCCTGTTTGGCGTTTTCTAGAAGGGCATGGAGTGTAATGCGTGGAGGGTCAGCTTGGGTGGGGAAGTTGGTGGTTGTGATGTGCGCGTGGACGTCCATAATGAATCCTGGCAACAAATCCAAAAAATTGAACAGTCATGCGACACTGTGGAATTCAGACAAGGACACAGAAAAAAAGAAAAAAGATTGCGCGCGCGTATTTTCCTTCCGCACACACACGCACAACCTTTACACACACATTATCTTACAACAATAAGAGGTGCTTGTGCCTCTTCATCTGCCCCAACCTTCGACTCCCTCAACGATCTGAAGAAACATTTACAATGCAACGTGCTACGGACGAGCAAATGGCAGGTCGTGCCATTGCAAGACCTCGTCGGCGGCTGAATCGATCCGCATCGAATGAATCAGGCAGCTTTCCCAACTTTACGCCTGGCATTGGAGGACAGCCCTCTGCACCGGCCACCTTTAACTTTGCACCTCAGACGTCGCAGCCACCTGCGCCATTCGGTAGCGGTACAAGTGCGTTTGGTGCCGCGAATTCGCAAGGTAGGATGGTTTTGCTTTTGAAGACAGACAGGGAATGCGAGCGAAGCGAGAGAGAGACAGAGAGAAAAGAACGGCAAATCGATACCTCCTTATCCTGATCCTCCCTACCGACTCTGTCATACGCGCGACCTTTTTCTTTTGTGTATATCATTTATTGATCTATGTGTTGTCTTCTTTGTATAAAAATCAACAGCAACAGCAACATCTGCACCCTCCGTCGGTTTCAACTTTGGTGGCGTCAACAGCCCTCCCGTCAACTTTGGCTCAGGCTCCAGCTCTCAGTCATCGAATGCTCCGCTGGGCTCCCCTGGACTGAACCCACCCACCTCGCCGTTTGGCGCTGCTCCTTCGACGGGCGGCTTTGGAGGCAGTGCTGCCTCTCCCTCGGCTGCTCCGACACAGACGTCCCCCGTAGTCACCTTCGGGTCGCCATCGCAGCAGTCTGTGGGAAGCCCACCGCCCATGGCCTCTCCCTTCAAGTCTCAGCCGTCTTTCAATTTTGGCACGACCTCCGCGCCAGCGTCCGCGCCTGCCGCTGCTCCGGCACCGGCCAGCACCTCTGCCTTTGGCGCGGCTGCACCCGCACAGACCTCGCCTGTGTTTTCGTTCTCTGCGCCTGCCACTACGTCTGCACCCTCGACGTCGACAGCAGCAGCTGCACCCGCCTCGACGCCCGCACCCGCCTTCGGCACCTCGTCCCAAGCGCCCATTTTCTCATTCACCCCCAAGTCGCCCCCGGCCAGCACCCCCGCCGCATCTGCACCCACCTTTGGCGTCGCGCCCGCACCCGCAACGACCTCGGCACCCACCTTCTCCTTCTCGCTTCCTGCTGCTGCGTCGACGGCCTCTTCGACGGCCACGACGGCTGCCTCGTCGGCCGCACCCGCACCTGCACCCTCTTTCACCCCATTCACCTCACAGCCTGCCGCAGCGGTCGTCACAAGCTCACCCATTGCGCCCTCGCTCACCGCCCCCGCGTCCGCGACCAGCACTGCCTCTCCAAGCACTGCAGAATGTAAGTACAATGCGTTCCTCTTTGTCAAGTAATGGTTCTGAGGCGTGTCTCTGTTTCATTGTGTGTAGCCGCATCGACCGGCTCGAAACGAAAGAGCGGCGACGATCTCCAGGCACCTGCTGCCAAATTCGTCCACGGCAAGTCCAAGTTATCACAATCCATCTCGGCTGAGGATCTCAACAAGGCACCCAGCAAGGCTCCCGCTGCCGATGAGCGGCCCGAAGACGACACTGCACCTGCCACGGGTCTGAGTGCAGCTAGCAGAAAACGAAGTGTGGATCATGGCGAGGAGGCACCCAAAAAGCGGACGTCGGTCGACGCCTCGCAGGATAAAGAAAACCAAAAGCAACCAGCTACATCCAAACCCGAATCGCCCTTCAAGAGCAACATGGTCGAGGTCTCCAACAAGCCCGCTACGGAGTCTTCCTTCTCTGTGTCCTCCAAAACCAATGACGTCTTGTAAGTATTTTTTTTTTACAAAGAACACATCCAGCGAGCCGTGATAACTCATTCTATTTCGCGTATTGCAGTGGTAAGCCCACCGCCACACCTGCAGAGCAGACGGTCGTACAAGCCAAGGTCACCAAACCGGAAGAAGTCGAGCGCCGCACGCGCTACTATGAGCTGGCTGAGAACGCCCAGAACGAGCTCAACTACGTATACCAGTTTATCCACGACCAGGTCGACCTGTGCAAGAAGATTGAGACGCAGCAACTCGCGCACAATGGCGAGCTCATTGACGACGTCTCGCAGCGCTCTGATGCCTGCTTGAAAGAGACCCAGCTCCTGAAGGAGCACCAAGAGTCGACCAAGGTCAAGATCGAGACCCTCTCGGGCGACAATGAATACCAAATCAAGAATGCGGCTGTCGCCAAGCTGTTTGTCGACGAGAACATGCCCTGGAAGGCCGGCCAGCGGCCCAAGACCACCGGTGTCACCGTCCACCGTGAATATTTCTTTTCGACTGTCACATCCCTCGAAAAGCGGTGCCGCGATTATTTGACGACCGTGAACCAGCTCGAGGACCGCATGGCGCCCATGCATGCTAGCCAGCACCAGCACCAGCAACCCAGCCCACAGCACATTCCGGAGCTCATTCGCGACCAAGGCAAGGCCTTGCTCACCCTCGCGGCGCGCGTGGCTGGCTTGCACCAGCGCGTGGAGAAGCTGCAAAAGTCAAAAATTTAGTACACTATTTTCTAGCCTGTTTTTTTTCTTTTCTCTCGCTCTCTCTCTCTCTCTCTCGTTCTCGTTCTCTAGCTTTCACCTCCCTCGCAAACTCCTCAACATGAACTCATTTGCATATACAGACTCACCCAATTCATCCAGTTTTGGATGAAGTTGTGGCAAAACTTGCTACTTGATGTCCTCGTGATGTAATTACCTAAATATAAACAGAAATTTTTGCATAAACAGACCCGTTTATACTTTTATGCAAGGAGTTGTCATTCAGTGGATATTCACGGTGCATGATTCAAGTGCGCACACACGCAGAGAATACACAGAGAGATGCGTGAATAGTCTATCAGATCACTCAACCTGGCTCACAAGCACTACGATAATCTTGTACAACACTAGTACCAAATGCGTCCCAGACGAGGCCAGCCGCAAGGCTCGAGACGACCAGGCACCATCATTGGCCAAGACTGGGATCGCTGGTCGAATATTAAGCTGCTCTCGGGACGTGCAGTCAATTTTCCTTCTTCTTTTGGAACTCCAAACTCCCGCATGCAAAGCGACAAAGCACCGGTGGACGTCATCGTCGATAGTGAACGCTCCCCCGTCCCGGAAATAGAGAAGCCATTGACGCCGCCGGACGGTGGTCGAGGGTGGCTCGTCGTTTTTGGCTCCTTTCTGGTAAAGACAGCCCCCTTTGAGTTCGACTGGGATCGTGTGCTTACTGCTTTTATTTTTCTTTGTAGGGGCTGTTTTCCATGTAACTTTTTTTTTTTTTTTGTGATGAAGCAAATTTTTTTTATTCTGGTGGATAATATTGACACACCTCTCTATTCTCTTTTATTTGCAAAAGTTTTGGATACAACTACAGGCAAGTCAAACGACACCACCCATATACTCCATACTTACGCCATGTTGCAGCTGGGGTGTCTTCCTCGCTTACTACAAGGAACATGTCTTTTTAAACCAAATGTCAAAGCTCTCGTGGGTTGGATCCATCTGCGTAGCGCTCTTTTTTATTTTGGGCCCGATCAACCAATTGGTGATCCGCACCATGGGTTACCGCTACATGCTTGTCACAGGCACCATCCTGTGCACGGCCGCCCTCATCTTGGCCAGTTTTGCTAAAGAGGTATAGAGAAACAATTTGAATCCATGTATCCTGGGCTCATCGCAACTACAGCTCTGGCACGTCTTCCTCACCCAAGGCGTTCTGTTTGGTATCGGTGCCTCATTTGTGTGGTTCCCCTGCATCGGTGCGCCACAGCAGTGGTTTTCGGAAAAGCGTGGTTTAGCCGTGGGTCTTGCCATGTCAGGTACGTATTCTGGAGGTTTTATATCTGGAAACGGGCCTAAACCAGGCTTGCGTAGGTTCTGGTATTGGCGGTCTTTGTGTGAGCAATATTTGCCAGGCTGCCATTGCCAGTGTAGGCTACCGCTGGGCATTACGGTAAGCTGAAATATTATATACATGATCATATGAGGCTTACAATAGGGCATACATAGTATCGTCGGCATTATGTGCTTTGTTCTCATCAGCATCTCTGTACTGCTTGTGAGACCCTTTGGTACGCATCAACAAACGGGCGGCCGGCCCGGACGACAGATTATATCCTGGTACCTGTTCAAGAACCCTCTGTTTTGCATTCTCTTCTTGCACGGCCTCATCACCACCTTTGGCTATATGGTAAGCGAGAACAGCGGTGTCTTCTTGTTTTAGTCTGTGTGAACTCATATACGCTCTACGTAGACGCCTTTCTTCTTATTGCCATGTAAACCATCTTAACCCTTTCATTGAACAAGTTGCTAACCTCCGTCTATAGCCCACGCACAAGTACTCAAGCTCGACCCCTGGGTGGGCACCAACCTTTCTGCCATCATGTCAGCCGTGAACGCAGCTGCACGCATCTGTACCGGCTACATGGGGGACAAGCTCGGCCGCTTCAACAGCTTATTTATCTGCACCTTTTTGGCCGGTGTCATGTGCCTAGCAATCTGGATCAACACTTACAATGAAGCGACGATCTGGGTCTTTGCCGTCCTGTACGGCTTCTTTGGTGGCGGCTATATTGCGCTATTCCCAACGGTGCAGCCGCAGGTGGTGGGCCTCGAAAACATCTCGCCTGCTGTAGGCCTACTGTATTTCACCAACCTATTTGGCTACATGTTTGGCACACCCATTGCGTCCGCGCTGATCAACACGGCGAGTCCGCCCAACTACCAGTACGGTGCGGCGTGGGCAGGTTCGATGGTGGTCGTCGGCGGTCTCTTTGCGGGCTGGCTCCGGGTGGCCAAGGGCGGCTGGAAAATTTTCGCCAAGGTCTAGGTCTTGTCTGTGTTCTCATTCTTTTCTTTTCTTTTTTATTTCCTTTCGTATCTAGCATTTTCTATATCATATCATTCTCTATCTATTGTAATCTCTGGTCCTAATAACCAAATCTTATTTCATAAAGTCCAATAACGCGCCACGTTGATGTTCTAGGATGCACTTTGTGGCGCGGATTATGGCAGTGTTTCGTCCATTTTGGGCAGTAGCCAATCTTTATAAGCGATCGGCCCTCGCTCATGCATCTTCTGTATATATACAACTGTCATATTCTGTTCGGCTCTGAATTATGATCTAAACTTTGCAGTGAATACGTGTGCATTGCATTGACGCTCAATTTTCAAGCAATTGTTAACGCAGGCGGTAACGCAGGTCGAGACCTGCGTTGTAGGCTCCCAAGACCACCACAGAAAAGTCTGTCATGGGCCTTTCGCCAGCCATTGCCATCGTTAGGGCCTGCAGGAAGCGAGATACGAGCGCGTCGACCGAATTAGCCGAGCTACTGTAGTCTTGATTATGGGGCAAATCACACACAGTGAAAATAGTCGCTGGCATACGGAATACTGACCAGAACTCATCGGTGCGATTCTCGTGCAGGTACAGTATACAATTCCGTAAAATCATATACCAGCAGCATCGTCTGCTCCTCGACGGCTTGCAGGATTCTCTGTACTTCCTCTTCACGGTGCCGACTTTTTGCTGTCAAAAGATGGAGCTGACGGCTCGTGACGTCGATGGATGTCCCTGCACAGGCGTCGGTAGCCCTAGATCTTGATTCTTCGAGTGATACTGCACGAATGCAGTTCACCTATGCAGACAGTGACGCTGGACCTGAGTGCAGTTCATTTACACGGTCGCCGTGGGATAAACCGTGCCAACTGGAGTTTGTGGCGTCCGAGAACAAGCGCAGGGTTGTTTTATAGATGTCTCAAGGGGAGCAAGTGCTTGATCAGGTAATACGATGAAGTAGAGTGGACGAAGCCATCATGCACCGAAGCGTGGAGAGAAAATATATTCATCACCCAACAAAACGGTAGATAAAAGAGATTTGCACCCTACGAAGGGTTCCTACTGCAGTGGAAGTAAGGAGAAGGCGAAGGCGAAACAAAGAGAAGAAGTGAATAAAAGAGAAAGTAGATGTACAGGTGTATGAGAGGCGACTGTCTAGAGTCAAGTAGTCCCTTAGTTGTCAAGCTGCACGTCAACGTTCTGTTGGTGTTTGAACAACCATATGTGTAAGTATAAGCATTTGAAGGGAAAGCAGTATTCATCCGTTTATTCGTTGTGTCTTATCCGGCTCCAGCAATGTCTAAGCTGTCAAGGGCCTCCGTGTGGAAGGCACCTCGTACGGTGCTTCTAAAGAAAATCATAATCACCTAAAGTTTTCCTCCACCATGTAGCCCGATGTGTATCTGCATTTTTTAGAAAAAAAAAATTGAGCCGTAGCCATTCAATATTATTAATCGATCAGTTTAAGCAGCTCCAGTTCAGAGCTGTAGGCAACTCTCGTGTGAGGAATATTGATCATGGTCATAATGGTAGATACTACATGTCCACTGGTAAAATGACTGCATATAGTTTTTCCTGAGTAAAGTTAGCGAGAAATGTCGGTGTGGCAAATTTAGTGTGTTGCCACAGCGAACGAGGCGTCAAAGAGCAGGTTCCAGAGCTAGGGGTGATTCTTTTGCCACACCTTCGC
Organism: Syncephalastrum monosporum B8922; assembly: GCA_000697355.1. Classification (NCBI taxonomy): domain Eukaryota; kingdom Fungi; phylum Mucoromycota; class Mucoromycetes; order Mucorales; family Syncephalastraceae; genus Syncephalastrum; species Syncephalastrum monosporum. The sequence goes on along the minus strand of JNEN01001014.1, from coordinate 312,840 downwards.
ACGTGTCACACACACATAAATATGCTCACATCGTTGTGCTTCACTTTATGGCGCTGAATACGTCCAGAAGACTGTGTATGACTTTCTGCGATCCTGTTGCTGGTTACGAGGCTATGTCAAACACGAATCAAATGTTGCGAACGGATGTTTTAGATATCGAGAAGACATCTGTGATACGAAACCCGCCATAAATCCTCGCCAAAAGGAGAGCTCGGGAAGAAAAGCCAATGTAAAGAGCCATATTTCGGTCCAAGAAGGGCACGGCCATCCGAAGCAGTAATTCTCATTGTTCGTGATCTGAACATTATGATACTAGTTGTCCATTGCTGCGGAACGTTTGTCACGCTATCCACTGTGAAGGATACATGCGAATCGTCTCCAAGAAATAGAACAGTGTGGCCGAGAAGAGTGCATGGCTGGAAAGGTTGCCGCGTGTGTCCAGCAACTTGTGGAGTAAATAGGCCATGAAGATGAGAGTACGAATAGCGTCGAACTAGTGTACGGACTCGGTGGTACAGTCGAGATGCTCAAAAAGGTTGTAGGTGTGGGCCCTAGATGGTGAGACAAGACACTTTGTCTGGTTTATAATCAAGTATGTTGATGGACATACCAATAAACCCCATCGGGGTGTCTAAGCTCGAGACGAAAAACACTGATCCCGTCAGCTAAGTTCTCAATCAAGCGAGATGCTCCCCCAATCTGTCGAAGTACCTCTTCGGTGCAAAACTACTTAGAATATGAATTTACAATTACATGATACTAGGATAGGAAGGAGAGTCAATATACGCATCAGTAGAAGTATATGCATAGAAGAATGATAAAGCTGATAGCTCTACATCCTTTCTCTTTTCCTTCAGTGACACATCAAGGTTGGGACCAGCGACTACCAGATGGTATTTATTGGTTAATATCCTCATACCTACGCAGAATATACCACAAGAGTGGCATGCCATGGTGCAAGTGAAGCAAGTGGCACGTATACAAACTGGGATTTTTCCCAGATAATTGGGTCTGAGATTTTGCGAATGATGTGGCGCGAGAACATTATTTCTCGGTCAAATAAGCAAATTGGGAATGGACCTTCTGGCGTGCTTTCAATCCTTCTGGCCATTTTCGGTATCACCTTCCCAGCCTCTGATGTACTGTATAGGTGAAACCGTTGCTCAAGACTTGTTTATACTAAATAGAACAAAAAAAGGAAGATGCTATCCTCTTTTATTCAAAACCGCTCATGCGCAACCATGAGCTTCGCGTCTCCCATCCGTTCGTCTCCAGTACATATTTACTGTAAACATGCTTTTACACGTACGTGTCTCTATGTTACACCGGTCAGCACTCCCTTGGGGCAGCAAGAAGGGTAGAAATATACGTGCTGCTTTTGTCTGAGGCTGACCGTCTTGTTTGTAATGCCTATATTCCGATGATCGAGACTGACATGCTGCCCTCCTACAACATAATGTATGTAATATTGAGGCCCTTCAAGGAGAAGTAAAAGGGAGTGGAACGATCCGACTCCGCCGTCGTGCTGCGATTACTGTAGACGCCTTCATGTCGACCATTACACATAATCTAGACAAACGACGAATAAGGCTGCCCCGACCTGGAGCATCACGGGATTTTATGTTGTGTTTCGGCCAAGAGAGTAAGACGCGTCGTTCTGAATCCGCTTCTCCCTCAAGGCCTGACGTGTCTAACTAAAGTCTCAAGTATTTAAAAGTGTTGGACTTCTTTATGTGTCGAGAAAGGTACAGTATATTAGAGCCCCTTGGATAGCCCGACTCTTACCTCCTTATTTTTGTACGTGCGCGATCGGATGAATCCGCCCGCGCGGGTTAATGTAATACATACAGTAAACAAAAGGCAAATAGATATTCTGTATGTTCCAGTCTGTTTATCTGCCCTGGAGCTACTAAATAGAAAGATGTGTCAGTTCAGATAATAAGCGTGAGATTGCTTTGGATAATATAGACTCCCTTGAGGCGCGGCACAATGAAAAAGTAATGGTGACGATGATAATGATGATGATGCCAAGCGAAATGACACATTACCGTATATGGAAAAATTGTCATGTTTAGTAAAACCGGCGTCGAAAGAGGGCGCAGGGTTTTCCCGTATGTAATACTGCGTGCATGCAGCACTTTAAATGCCGCCCATTCTGGAAAAGTTCGCGCCTGAAATCAATGGCATCTCTATAAATACCAACCCATGGCCGCGTTCTCGATCTCACTACCTTTTTTCTCCTGAATTTTCTTTGTATTCATCATGGTCTTCCTCTCGAACGCGGTCTCGAATGGTGAGTCATAGGAGACAATGAAGACCGTGGCCGGCCGGGACATGGTTCTTTTTTATGTGCGTGGGAGTATATGGTGTGCTCATGCAAGTTACCTCTGTATAGCTCGTATTGAAGAGTCCACCAGCAAGGGTGAGCTTCATCACGATGCCGTAAGCACCTCTGTCTACGGCACCCGCTGGGCCTGCGAGGCGATCCCCAGGTATGTTTTGCATACGTCTTATCTTTTACAAGTCATTTATTGTTTCTTCTTCCGTCCTCCTTTCCCTTCTATGTGCGGTACCTCAGATACGATATGCCTCAGGTATGCTCTTTGTCTGGGAGCAAGCACAGTGCAGTTTCTCATACTGATAAATATAACTCTTATATTAGGACGAGATGCCCTCGAGTAGGTTTCATTCATCTTCTTTGTGTAAGGTCGCACTAACTTGTTATGACGTAAAGACGTCGCCTACCGCCTCATCAAGGATGAGCTTGCTGTAAGTTTAACTACAGGCTTAGAGGCATATCAGCTCATTTGCTAACATGAATCCTCATCTTAGCTTGACGGTAACCCCGCCCTGAACTTGGCCAGTTTCGTTACCACCTTTATGGAGGAAGAGGCCGAGAAGTTGATGAACGACAACGCGTCCAAGAACTTTATCGACTACGAGGAGTATCCCCAGACAGCTGAAATTTGCGCAAGTATTTTCCAGGAGGTCAAATGGATTTTTGAGCTCATATGTTACCATAGAACCGCTGTGTCAACATGATTGCGCGTCTGTTCAACGCGCCGATGCACAGCGCGACTGAGGAAGCTCTGGGCTGCTCGACCGTGGGTTCTTCCGAGGCCATCATCCTCGCCACGCTCGCCATGAAGCGTCGCTGGCAGCACATGCGCCGTGCCAAGGGTCTCTCGACCGAGAAACCCAACATGGTCCTTGGCTCCAACTGCCAGGTCGCGTGGCACAAGGCTTTGCTGTACCTCGAGATCGAGCCGCGTGAGATCGATTGCACGGAGGACCTGCTCTATATGGACCCCAAGAAGGCCGTTGACCAGGTGGACGAGAACACCATTGGTGTCTGCGCTATTCTTGGCTCGACCGTAAGTAACCAAGTAGCCAAAAAAAAAAAAAAAGAACAAAAGACTGACCACAATACTTATGTGTGCTTTATAGTACACTGGACACTACGAAGACGTCAAGGGTCTCCACGAACTTTTGGAGGCCAAGTGCTCGGAGAACGGCTACGATGTGGGTATTCACGTGGACGCTGCCAGGTAACACACAGAGAGAAAACAGGTTGGACTAGCGGTTGAGAAACTTACTTTGTGTCTTTGAATTCAGTGGTGGTTTCGTCGCGCCCTTTGTCAACCCTGGCCTGGAGTGGGACTTCCGTCTGAAGCGTGTGTATTCGATCAACGTGTCCGGCCACAAATACGGTTTGACCTACCCCGGCGTTGGCTGGGCTCTCTGGCGTAGCGCCGAGTACCTGCCCAAGGACTTGATCTTTAACATCAACTACCTTGGCAGCGATCAGGCCTCGTTCACGCTCAACTTTAGCAAGGGCGCCGGCCAGATCATCGGCCAGTACTATGTGCTGATCCGTCTCGGTCGCACCGGCTTTGAGAAGATCATGACGAACCTGACTGCGACCGCGGATCACCTCGCGGAACGCCTCGAAGCCACGGGCCGCTTCACGATCCTGAGCGCCGGCCAGGGCCAAGGTCTTCCCTTGGTTGCTTTCCGTCTGAACGCACCTCACCATTATGACGAGTTTGACATTGCGGCCCGTCTCCGCGAGCGCGGCTGGATCGTGCCCGCCTACACCATGGCTCCCAAGCTGGAGCATCTCAAGATGCTGCGTGTCGTCGTCCGCGAGGACTTTTCGCGCTCGCGATGTGAGATTCTGGTGCGCGACATCATTGCGGCCCTGAAATCCCTGGATACCCTCGACGAGAAGGCGGTGGAGAACCTCAGCGTTGTCACGGCCGAGAACGCTCATACCTCGCTGCACAAGAATCCTAGCAACTACATTGCCGAGAAGACGACTGAGGAGGAGGATGGTAAGAAGTCCAAGCAGGCCCCTGGTATCTGCTAAAGGAGCTCTTTTATCTGTAAAAATTATTCCCCAAATTTTGTGTATGCCAACTCTCCCTGCTATAAGTAACGAAATATATACATTTGCATATATATAACGTTTTCATGTCGTCTCTTTTTCGTCTTCGCGTTTCCGTTTTAAAAGACCCATGTCTCGGCTGCATGCGCGGCAATACCATGGATCGATCTCCTTTTCATAGCTCTGGATGACCGGGTCCTCGCATAGCTGGTGGACGGATAGCTCGCAGCCGTCGCAGGTGAACATGTCGTTGACGTTGTCAATGATATCGGGAATATGGCACACCTTGCACACCGTTTCATCTTCCTCCATGTACTCGTCTTCGTTGTAGTCTTCATAGGAATAGCCTGCCATGGCCATGTCAGCGTCCAGGGGTCCTGGTTCGTCCGCGGTGCCGGGTATAGAGGGCTGCGTCGTCTTGAGCACGGTGTCTTGATTCGAGTAGAATAGGTATACGGGACGATACGCTTTGGCGTCCGTTTGGCTCGCTGAGCCACCTCGAATATCTCTGAGCGCTTGCTCACATGATGTCTACTTTCATGAGCAAAACTGTCATCCATGCATTTTACAATAGTTTTACCTGCTGCTCGTCTGCGCCCTCGGAAAGGATACGCCACTCGTCCCCAGTAGGACTGTGTATGTAATCGCGCATATATAAGCGCCATGGTTGCTGTGCCGACCCACGTTCGTCTATAGTGTCGTAACGTGTCATGAGAGCACCCATCAGAATATAGTCGGCGTCACTTCGCTTTTGGCTGTCCGCCTTGTCTTGTTCGACTTGCTGCAGTCGGCTGTGGATGAGTGTGCGTAGGCTGTCGGCTGCCGTGTCGGATCGACGGGCGAGGTAGGCCGTCGTCCCCTTCAAGATTTGGTCCACCGGAATAGGCCTGCCCTGAGACGATCATGAGAGGGACGCAGACGACGAGTTAGAAGAGTGGATAGACAGATTACCTTGTAGCTATGGTACAGTCGTTTATCATGGAAATGCACCGTGTCGCGTCCGCTCTTGACCTGAACTATGCCTGACCGGGCCTCTCCTTCACCAGTCAGAATGGGGAATCGAGGCTTGACACACTCACCTCTTCAGTGGCTATCTGGACGTGTAAGCCGACTGGTTCAACGGTGGAATACTCGACATCCAAGTTCCAATCGTTCTTTGTGCGTACGGTGATGGGATGCCACCACCAGGAGGTATCGTTGCCGAGGAATGAATGGCATTGTTGAAGGCAGTAAGAGAAAAACGCCTTCAAGTCGGACGATTGGCCGTGTTCCTGCAGGCCTTGTTCCAAGAGAGTGAGGATGTTGAATCGATCGCTTTGCAAGACGTCGTGTGGAAGAACTTGGAGTTGCAGCAAGGCCCGTGCCAAAAGAACACGCGGTATACTGTTGACTGCCAGTCCATCCATATGTAATACTGTTAAAATTGTATGTAGGAGTGTAAAGACACGAAAACCCTTTCTTTTTTTTTGTTGACCGTATTTGGCCTCTCTTCGTCTCTTTCTCCTCCCGTTTTCCTCCCCGCCCCGTGTGTAATAAGTCAAAATGCATAATTTCAAACTTTGTTTGTAACAAGTTCAGGATTGCTTTTACTGTGGCTGGAACAAAGTCTTGTTCTCGCGAATGATAAGGGAATCGTTGGTAATTACATAGGACAGTCCTACACTGTGCGCACTGTTCTCGCTTGTCAGTTGTTGGTTCGACGCATACCATTTCTGCAACATACCGTGATCCGGGTTGAGAGGGCACGACAATAAAGGTGCGATCAAATGAGTAACGAGCACCCGTTGCTATGGTTATTTTTTTTTTTTGCCTTGAGCACATGTGCTTTGCTTTCTTCGTGTTTGCGCTTACCTTCGCCAAAGTGTCCATGGACGCTCACAAATAACATCACGGGATATGTAGCTGATCCTTTGTGCTGCCATGCATCCGTCATAAAGTCCTGAGGTTGAGACAAGTCATGGCTCGTGGCGGGCAAAGCAGAGAACCGCTGCATGATATTTTGGTTGCCAACTGTCAGACGCTGGGCAGGTAAGCCTGTTTGAAAAATAATAACGATGAGCTACTTGTAACTCTCTCGTACACATTACCTCTGTACTTACCATGGCTCCACGCACTTTGTCCAAAATAGCGTGGCGTGATGGCGATACTGAAAGCGGCCTGCGGATCGTAGAAATCCATCAAGGCAGCGCGGTTTGTATCAAAGAGTGGGAAAAACCTAGACAGTGAGGTGAGATCGCTTTTCCCGCTACAACCAGTGGATCACTTACTGGGACAGGAAATCCTGTGCTGCCTGTGAAGAGCTGTCGTTATCAAAGAACCTGCCTTTGGGCACGACAGGCAAGGTCGGCTCAGGGCTCCCGAAGCCAAACGCGTTGGGCTGTGGGCTTCCGATCGGGTTTTGATCCAGCATTTGGAGCTTAGGGAAAAAGTGTTGCACATCCCTTGGTCTTGTTAGTCCATCTTCGACTCGCCTTACATACAAAGACACTGTACCTGTGGTATTGGCTTGGATCACTTTCGCTTTGCACGGGATTGCCAATGAGCATAAGCTCTGTGAGGTTCCTGAGCTTGCTCATACTAGCGATAGCACGGACACGCTCGATTTGGTTTTCCATCAAAGATAGGTTCCGCACATCAGGAAAGATCTCTGGAAGTTTTGCGATGGGGCCTGCGCTCCAGAAATTGTTGCGTGCAAACGATATCGTGATGAGTTTGGAGCCGTATAAGTTCTGTGCCACCAGTAAGAGCTGTGTGATTAAGGTCGAGATCGAGTGCGAGGTCTGAGGAAGATCATCAAAGTTGAGATAACCGGACTGCTCGTCCCAGCGCTCTTCAACAAACTGTCGGAGGGCATTGTTGATCGGCTTTCCTTGTCGTGGCTGGCCACCAAAACTGCCTCCACCTCCTCCTCCTGGTCCTGGCCCTCCGCCCCGGCGGGGAATGGGCGCGTTGGTTCGGATACTAAGCTGTAGGACTCTCAGTCTCGCATTCTGTGATACGCTTCAGCAGAGTACTTACAATGCAGTTGCCCATGAAGGTATAGCCGTCCATCCGCAGTAAGGCGTCTGCCACTTCTTTGTTGGCTACAGTGACGAAATACGTGCCATGGTTGCTTTTCATCTTGAAGGACGGGTATGATTCAGCATCCCACTATTCCAGCGTCCTGTCACTTACATCCAGAGGCTCCCATGATATCCGCTTCCGGCTTTTGTTGATGAGGAAGCGTAGTAACTGATTGTCGGTTCCGGGCGGGTGGCCTGAGACCTTGATACAGCATGACTTGTCAGCGCGTGATCATTAGTGATCGTCCTGTACGCCTTACCTCGACCACGACGGCATCAGGAGGGCTAAAAAAGAGAAGTTAGTTCTCATGGTTTCATGTAGAGTCCAAAGACGTACATATCAACATCCTGATCCATATCAATGTCTTCGTCTACGAGCTGGCGTGTCCAGTTCTTGCGGCCACCACCGCGACCGCCGCCACGCTGTCCACCGCCCCTCCACGCTCCCGAGGGAGCACCACCACCGCGATGTGTGCCATTTTGGGCCTGATTATGACTGTACTGTTGTTGATTGTAGTCGTCGTGCCGCGGATTGTTGTAGTTGGATCGGCCGCGGTTGTTTTGATTGCCGCCACGACCGCCACGTTGGTTGGGAGAGCCACCAAAATTCTGATTGCCGCCGCCCGATCCTGCGCGCGGGTCGTTGGACATTGGGCCGAGGCGGGAGAGGATACTGCTTCCGCCTTGGTTGCCTCCTTGGTCGTAGGCATTGTCATAATGGTCGTCGTAGTAGTTGTCATTACGAGACTGGAAGCCGCCACGGCCGCGACCGCCACCGCGGCCTCTGTTTCTATTGCCTCGACTGTTCGGGCCGGGATTCATGGTTGGGTGGTGCTGCTCAAGTGAAGAGGAAGAAGAAAAGAGAAAGAGGGAGACCGTTTGGAGGCTGTCGGGGTAAGACAACGCGCAGTACTTTCTGTGGGTGTGCAGAATTCAGCTAAAATGAAGCGCAGCAGTCACCCCCCTTATAATGCGCACCAAATCCCAATCGCCACCGGCAAATCCGCCATTGTGAGTTTCTTAATTACCCACGACAATACACGTCTTTTCTTACAGTATTCTAGCTTTATGCAAGAACTCTTTGAGGCACCTTCCAAATAGTCGATGAATACACAGTGCATCACTGTCTTCAACACCTGGACTCTCAACCCACTGGTGGAACCTTACCGCGTAGTCAAAAAGTACTTCAGGTGAAAACAATGAACCCTGGACTGAGATATATGGTTGGCAGTTTGCGAGAGCATTGACCCCTGATACATAGTGCGCACATTGCTTTTCGCCCATAGCAGCGTATACGGTAGATACCTCAGTTCCTCTTGCCAGGGATTTTTTGTGGAGCCCTATGAGATCATCTGCTTGACATTTGTAAAACTTTATGGGCAGGATGCAGCAGCCTAGCACCTTCAATAAGCACGCTATTGTCCGAACGGTGAGTTTCTAGTGCAATTTGTATTACATATTGATTTATCATGGGCTGTTGCTGCTATGGGCAACAATACATTGAAAAACCAGGGAATGATTCGCTTTTCTATTTTGTTTCTGTAGATACGGAAGCAGTGGCGAGCCAACTCAATCTATACAACAACGCCTTCTTTTCTTAAACTTACGGAGGGCCATGTTATGGAAGACGATAATGCTCTATTGCCTGCCCCCGTTCCACGTCGATATGATCTTCAACGCGAGTTTGATTTTGTTAGAAGAGCAATTAGGCACTTTCGATAAACTATGGATTCCCTTCGATAAGTGCCCAAACAAAAATTTCTCTGTCAAGGCGCGATTTCTGCATTTATCTCTTCCTGTGGGGTTCCGGTCCGTGTCTCTTTTCGCTTTTCCTGGCTTTCTATATCCTTCGCTAGTCCACCACTCCCCATATAGAGACAGGATACGTCGCACTACTGTCAACAGTCTGATTTGCCTTTTGCCTATATATGAGTACAGTAAAGCAAGCACTTGCCCTAAACTACTGACAGTAGGCGGCGGTGTCGGCGTAATCGCCGTATATGGGTAAAAAGCTCAGATGGTGCCTACTAGTAATGGGAAGCATGGGACCGCGCCGAAACTTTAAAAGATTGCTTACGGCGGTATCTTGTACACCACTCATGCATACGCAGTGATGAGCTTTGCGTTTAAGTTGGATGTTGAACGTTTTATGCAAGTTCAATATATCTGGAGCACAGCATAGAAAGGCACTGTGGCGTACATATTGATGCTTTTCATTAAGTTGGACTGTTGGGAAAAGCATCCTACTTAATGGTAATGCGTGTTGATACGTTCATGTGTCAACATAACGTAGGAGTCTGAAAATCTGCTATGCGTCTCCATTTTATGAGATATCTGCAGGTTCTGGAGAAATAAATATGAGTTGCCACGGTTTTCACTTTTTTATATCAGGATATAACTCTCTACAAATTCATCCTTGAATGCCAACGGAGCAACATCCCAATCAGCCGAGGCGCCATCCAGGAAACTGCGGTTTCACTTAAATATAAACTTGGTATCACCGCTCCTATCATGCTCTCGGATGGCTGTATAACCGGTTTCATGGAACGGCCTGGTCTGCAGACGTACGCTATGCATGGCGAAACTGGCGAGGTGGATCTGGATCAAGACTTCATCTTATGCCAAATCGGCGAGATCAAGGCCAAATTCATGAGAGATCCATTAAATCGGGTCTATAACTTGGACGAAACTGGCCAGGCACCAACGAAAATAATCACAATGGACCGCAGTGCAGGTGTCAAAAAGGATAAGCAGCGAATAACGTTAGCTCCAGCAGTGAATGCCGACGACTCTCACAAATTGTCGAACTACTTCACCGGCAAATACAAAAGGCCGAGGGCCTTCCAGAGAAAGACAGGTAAGAAACATTTCTGTCATTTATACGCCACGTAGTTGACTAGTCGATAATCGACATTCAATTAAGGCGAAGAGCTCGGATTCAAATACTACACGCATCCGAAAGCGTGGATGAATGCCTACATCTTCCATCACGTCCTAAGACACATGGATGATGAAGTTGGCAGCAATCATCACCAAGGGAAAAAGTGCTTGTTGCTGATTGACAATGCCCCGTTCCATATACGGCTCCCCGAGGATCTCAAGCATCTCACCGTAGCTATGCTCCCTCCGAAAACGACAGCAAAGCTACAGCCGATGGACCAGGGCATTATCAGCTGTTTAAAGCAGCAACCAGCTGAGCATCGTCGAAGTAGTACCAAGTCCTATGGAACGAACAAGCAAGCAACCCAGACTTTTGCGCATGGGACGAAATAGGAGGACAAAAGTTATCACCAACGGAAATCATGAACATACAATTGCTTCAAATCAAAACTCAGCATTACTGGTATGTCTATTAACGTCAATATCCATTCGTTGTCGAATGAAAGACTTATGAGCGGATGATATGTATCACTAGGTCGTATCATATCAAGCTCGCGGCCATGCGATTTTAAAGTGGTTAGCGAGACAACTTAGACAAAGTGGACCAGTTATTTGCAATGAAGTGGGCAAGACTATACGGAGCCGTTTCCCTCGAAACACCCTTGATACGCTAGGTTAAGCCCATTTCTCAGGCTACTTGCCTCCGAACCCCTCTTTTGTTTTTTCCCGCGCCATTACTGTCAATTTACTTTAACATATCCTTTACCTCTTTCGTCTACTCGTCTCTCCTTCCCCCCCGTAAGTGACGCGACTGGACAATAAACTCAGCTCTTTGATGACTGAAAAAAGGTTATGGAAGCCTGCCTTTTTATGTAATTGGTATTCCACACATACTAGCCTTAAGAATACATACAATCGCTGGAGAAAAAAGAGGTCAATAAACTTAGACACGTCGAGCGATAAAAAATACATTCGATATCTGCTAAGCGAAATGAAAAGAAAAAGGTGTTCATGGACGACAGGGTGAACAAGTCTGTGCTGATATGCACGTTGCCATAGTGATCTTCCTTTCAAGCGGATTCCTGAGCACCAATACGAAGAAGCCGTTATCACTGGAGCTAACATTTCCTGATATTGAGTACCTTTTTAAGGCCTTATATTGTGGTAACCGAGGCTACTCGTTCATATATACATAGCGTCTACGATAGTCGAAACAACGTTCACACCCACCAGCTTGCGGGAAAAGACTACTTGAAGTATTTATACTATGCCATCTGCTGATGCAGATTATGGAATACCTCCTTATTAATAGGTACTTCCTTACGCCGCATTATGCTCGAAGATAGCATTAGACTCCCTATCATCCGTATTATAGCTTTGCTTGGCTCCTCCAGTAAGAGCCTTCAGCTATACATCACGTGATGGTACGCATTATTGCGCGATCCGCAATTACCAAAAGAAAAAAAATTGAGCGCCGCCAGAGATGCCGACATTTGCAGAACAATGATAACGACATGACTTGAGTCGCCTACTTTTCATATATTTATGTATAGATAGTAAATATAAGCTGGAATATTCTAAAATAATCGCTCATTTCTGCTTATTTGCGGGTGCAAAATTAAGCGGGCATCCTTCTGAAGAAGCTTTGGGACGTAGGTGATCAGAGTGGTACTAATCGGTTCGTGTCACCCGAGATTTGTCATCTCGTACATTTTCCCACCGCCCACTGGCTCGAGAAGGCAGTTGCTTTGACCGCGAACATCTGTAGTGCTCACACTTTCTTGCAGTTTGGACATATGTTCGTCGTAAATTTAAATAAACAGGGCGTATGAAGATATTATATCGTTAATAAAAAACGAGAAAGTGTCATACCATGTCTAAAGATTGGGGTGAAATGTGCTGGTGTTATTGCGTTATCTTACGCGTTAGCGAGAAAAAAAAAGAACGGGTCCCGAGTTTATTTGCATGAACTTTGTTATAAAGTCAACATTGCTTGTATTTTTCACACAGCACGCTTTTTCCTTCCCTCTTTCATCACAATGTCCCAGGAAGATATTCAAACTGTGCGCCTTTCCAACGGCAAGGAGGTCCAAGGTACGTGTAAAAGGATGGATGCAAGCCGGTTGAAGCTAACTTGACAATACAGCCCACACTTACCTCTTCATCAACAACGAGTTCGTCCCGGGCCATGGTCCTTTGATCGAGACCATCAACCCTGCCACCGAAGAAGTCATTTGCAAAGTTCACTCTGCGGACGAGTCGGATGTGAATGCTGCTGTTGCTGCCGCTGACAAGTGCTTCAAGGAGACCTGGAGTAAAGTCGCGCCTGCCGAGCGTGGTCTCTTGATCAACAAGCTCGCCGACCTGATGGAGCGTGACAAGGATGAGATCGCCACCCTGGATGCTCTTGATAACGGCAAGGCTTTCACCATCGCCCGCGATGTTGACGTGACAGACTCGATTGCCTGCTTCCGCTACTTCGCTGGCTGGGCTGATAAGGTGCGCATGAGTCCGAGATCATCAACGGAAAAAAAAAGAGGAATAAGACGCTCACACTTGACATGATAATAGATTCATGGTAAGACCATCACCACACAGCACAACAAGATGAACTATACCCTTCACGAGCCCCTGGGTGTCGTTGGCGCCGTTATTCCTTGGTAAGACACGGTTGAACCCAAGCAGGAAATTGAGACTGACTCGCGTCAATTTAGGAACTACCCGACCATGATGGCTGCCTGGAAATTCGCCCCTGCTCTTGCGACCGGCAACTGCAGTAAGTATCAAACAAAGCGACATTTAATTGTAATGCTCATATGATCATGTGTAGTTGTGATGAAAACTTCTGAGATCACTCCTCTTCCTTTGTACAAGTTTGCAGCCCTATGCAAGGAGGCTGGCTTTCCTCCTGTGAGTAGAGATTCATGTGAGCCAATATCTATGTCAGAACTGACCTCGCATTGCATTGCAGGGTGTCGTGAACGTCATTACTGGTTATGGACACACCACGGGTGCCTACCTCTCTAACCACAAGGACGTGAGCAAGATGGCCTTCACTGGTTCTACCGTGACCGGTCGCAGAATTATGGAAGCCTCTTCGTCAAGCAACCTCAAGAAGCTCCAGCTCGAGCTGGGTGGCAAGTCAGCCCAGATCGTCTGCGCTGATGCTGACCTGGACTCTGCCGCTGAGTGGGCCATGGGCGGTATTTTCAACAACCACGGCCAGAGCTGCAACGCCGGCTCCCGTATCCTCGTGCACGAATCCGTTCATGACAAGTTCTTGGAGCTCTTCATCAAGCACACCAACAACACCATCAAGGTCGGCGATCCCTTTGATGAGAACACTTACAATGGCCCTCAGATCAGCAAAGCCCAGTTCGACAAGATCTTGAACTACATCGAGATCGGTAAGCAGGAGGGTGCCAAGATCGCCCTCGGCGGCAAGCGCTTGGGCGACAAGGGCTATTACATTGAGCCCACTGTCTTCATCAACTGCAAGAACAGCATGCGCATCATGCAAGAGGAGATCTTTGGTCCTGTTGTAGGTATCGCCACCTTCAAGACAATCGACGAAGCCATTGAGATGGCCAACGACACCGACTACGGTCTTGCCGGTGGTGTGTACACCAAGGATCTCGATACCGCCATCAAGGTCTCCAGCGCAATGAAGGCTGGTACTATCTGGGTAAGTCATGCGGTATCCTATGGTTAGAATTCTGCTTAACAAGCTATCATTTTCCGTGTAGGTCAATGCCTATGATGTCTTTGACCAGAGTACGCCTTTCGGTGGCTACAAGCAGTCTGGTTTTGGTAAAGAGCTGGGCAAGTACGCTCTCCAGGAGTACACTCAAGTTAAGGTTGTCAAGATTCACCTCAACTCTTTGTAAGAATATAAAAACTGCATGTAATAAAAAAAGTTAAAGGCAGTGTACATACTTAAACTCAAGCATGACTTCTACTTCGTTGAATGTTGGAGCAAAGTGAATGCATAATTGAGACGAGCCTTTCTCTGGATGAGCGATTTTTTTTCTTTTCACGGAGCACTATACAGGCTCAAGCTTATTCGGTGCGTGTTTCTGCTCAGGATGTATGCAGATTAGCCGTCCTGTACCATTTTGATACGACAGAGAACTGGCGTACGATAAAGACTTCATTTAAAGTTTTTGCAGTGGTATCAGGTTGTTTGTTGAATATAGGTTGTAAATACGGGATCCTGAGCGTAAATCGACCGTGCACAAGTAAATAACTACTGCCCGCTAAAAGCACCACCCAGATCTATGGCAAAATTAATGTAGTGAGTGTAATGCATTGAATCCTAGTCCTGACGCTCCTGGTATTTCTTTACAGTCTCAGTTGGATTTTTGTTGATGGGCTGCCAGTGTATACCATTATTGTGCAGATGCTGGGCTATGTTCTCTGCGCCGAAGTGTCCAAGTAGATGCGTTTTCTCGAGAAGCTTGTTCTCTGTGAGCATTGCCCGATATGGGTTCTCAATGCTCATTCGTCTGTGTGATGCGCTGTAGTACGCGGCTTGCTTTTACCTTTTTGGCCAGTCTGTTACTGCCCTCCCCTTCTAGCCCTTTTCTTGTCGAAAAAAGGCGAGGAAATGGTAGGGCAAAGTATTGCTTGGCCCCGGATAGTGGTTGATGTCGAAATCGCACTTCAGCGATATGTCAAGCCACAGAACATACAATCACGAGTAGGCTGTGTAAACGGACATGGTATATTACGTTGAATTATATAAGTATGTGTAGTTGAGCGCATATCATTTGGAGCCACGCGCTCATCTTTGGATGCTAGGAACTGCGGTGATATTTTGCTTTAGCTTTGTATATCACCCCACAATTGCACCTATGCATGTGAATTATAAAAGAAAGTCTTACATTCTTCAAAAAGTGTCCTAACATACTGTAGCGTATGATAGGAAGGCAGGCGTTGATATTCTCAAAATCATGGAAGTACAGGAAACACAGAAAAAGTACACGCGCCCGAACATCCGGCAGGGTCTGTTGCACAAGCAGCGAGGCCCACCAATCAATGGCTTGAGATTGTTTAAAGCTTTTATATTGTTACTCCCAAAAGGGATGTGACTCCTACACAAACTTCCATCTAGGAAAAAGACAGGTATTATTAGCAATGCGTTCGGTTCTCGACTATGAGTCGCTGTACTCACTTGACGTCGAGGACACCGGTGTCAAAATCACCGAGCTTCGCAAAGGCACTACATTAGGATGATGAATGACCTGTGAAATATATGAATGTTATCGCGCTAGTTCTACTTACGCAGGCGACAGATCAAGGTGTTCCTTCTCACAAGGCGGGCATGCATCTAATTTTTTTTCAAGGAGAAACAGGTCAATAAATTTCTGTACGCTGGTTTCACCATTTTCTACTTACCAGCCACCTTGACGGTAATGGTGTTGCCTTTGGGGCCCTCAATTTCAATCTTGCGGCCACAATATTTGCTTTCGGCATCCATGTTGCCATAGAGGTCCGGACCCTTATTTATCAATAATTGAGTATGGATGCTTCTGAAAATTCTTTCTGATTTTTTTTTTTTTTTTTTACCAAAGCCGCAATCATGGAGTCATCATCATCCCACCAGCCACAGGCGCCTTGGTTGGGGGTGAAAAAGGTCACTTCACCGTCGACCCAGCTGCCACCGGACGAGGAGGACGAGGAGTCATCGTCATCATCGTCGTCGTCATCAGAAGACGAGGTGTGAGTAGGCTTGTGGGTTGTAGTCGTGGTCGTAGTCGTGGTATGATGGGTTGTCGTATGGTGAGTTGTGGTTGGTTTGTGAGTCGTAGTCGTAGTAGTTGTCGTGGGATGGTGACGGGTGGTCGTAGTTGTGGTAGTGGTAGTGGTCGTAGTCTTTGACTTGTGCTCCTTGGAGTGCTTGTGACTAGCCGAACTAGCAGAGCTAGAAGCGGATGAAGCAGAAGCAGACGACTTGGCAGCTTTGGTCGACGAAGGAGCGGCGGAAGGCTCTACCAAAGGAATCGTGGCATTCTCGGCCGCCAAGTCACACTTGATGATAGTCGCGTTCGTCAAAGGAAGGTAGAGCTTAACATTATCGCCCTTCTTGATGGGATAGTACCAATCCGGGACGAGGATGTCGCAGTATCTACCACGGTGAAATTTGGTCTGGGCGTCGCGAAGGTGAGCCATCTTCTTGACCTGCACCTTGAAGATACTCGCAGGGCGGCTAGTCACGTCAGGGGCAAAGCAAGCATCATTGTCGTTGGTCGCATGACCTTGGAGCGTAATATACGTGCCATTGGAGGTGCAGAGCTTGCCGCGTTCAATGGTGGTCGTGCAGTTCACAGCCAATGACGACGGAGATCTCTTGTGAAGGAGGTTCTCGTGCAGTGAGGCGGCCTGCGCAAAAAGAGCAATGGACAAAACCAAAAGGAAAGGAAGTACGGACCGCATTGTGCCAGACAAGGGTCGATGGGGAAGCAAGGAAAGGGATTGGGTTTAGAGAGAAAAGAGAAAGGGTGATGTGTGAAGACGCTCGCGTCTGTTCCTTTTGTTCCTGACCCGCGTTTGGCTTGTGCCACGCGACAGCCGAAAAAGTCAAACGGGTCTAATTAGCTGGTGACACCACGCAGAAAGAAACAAAAAATCAAATGCGTTTTGCCCCCACCGTCGGGATCCCTCTGCCAGCGGGAGCTTGGTTACCAATGATTTGTTGCTGTCTGTCATTAAACTCAGCGACAGCTGACCCGCTTACATTAAAACGCAGAAACTTTGCTTGGTTATCCTTCCTTTGAGAAAGTCTTTTTAATACTTTTGTTATGTTGTCAATGGCTGAAAGAAGCCCAATCCTCCCTTCCCGTGGGAGGCACTGAGGCATTGTGCTGTTTCAAACAACATGCCAGCAAGTGATGTGGGGCAAAAGGCGCAAGCGGTTCCCTGCCATCCGCAGAGTTGTGTGCAATTGAATGTACACAAAAATATAAACATACCTAATGTGGACGGCGCAGGCACCTTTCTCTGTCTTCTATTCTTGTCCACTCCTGACACTGTGCCACCGGAGCAAACGAAAAGACAAATTGGATACGGCACAAACGAAGCGTATAAGCTGCTCTGGTACCCATTCGTTTCTATGAAATGCAGCACGCATCAATGGATTCCGGGATAATGAAAACCCACGTCTGTAAATTCCCTTTTGAGGGACATAACGAGAGTCGCAAGGTTGCACCCAGATGGATGTCGGGGCATTTGCTCATTATTATTTTTTTGCGAGGCAATAATTACCTGGAATGCACAATCGTACACGAGTTTGATGGTTAAACCCGGTTCATAGTGATATTGCTTTTTGCTCCCTGTGAGAGGTTTAAAAAACGAAGCACAATGTCAATGGTTGTGTGTTATGCACGGTGTGCATGTTCCTGTGTGAATGTTTGCCATTTCCTGCTAGCGCGGAATTGGGTCGACAGGCCCGCGCTTCGAAGCTTTACCTAAATTGTGCTAGAACAAGGTCTACATCGATGTCAATGCACAGACACAGACACAATGAAAAAGGATCTAGACATTTTCTCCTTAGAGCGTTATTGGTAGTGAAGTAGAGACAAGAAATAATGTATATTATATTTTTGCATTGGAGGAGAGAAGAAACAGCAAGGGTTGGTATCGTGTACATATATAAATTTTTTTTATTTTACACGCTGGTCACTTTAGGCCCCACAGAAACGGAGAAGCCGTCCATGCCTGAAGGAGGAGGAGAGGCCACGATATCCTGAGCATCCCCGCTGGTTGCGGCCGCGGAGGGACTCAATTCCGTGGGGGTGGCTGTGGTATTGTTGTTTTCGCTGTTGGAGAAATAGCGAGACGAGCGCGCCATATTCAGCTTGGGCGATGTCCAGGTATCCCAGTCGTCGTCATTGGCACGGTCACCAAACACACGAAGGGCGCGCACACGAAGATAGTAAAGGCCTGGTTCGACCCAGTCTTCCGTGCCATCTTCGGTCATGTAGACGCCTGTCCAGGACCAATTGTCGAAGATCTTGGAGCTCGACGTGGTCGAGCGAGTATTGCGGGGCAACCACTCGCGGGTCGTCTCACTCGCCAGGTCGTAGGGCACAACGCCGAGCACTTTTTGGTGCTGATCCAAGACCTGGAGCTCCAGAAGGGGCGTTCCGGTGAGAAGACGTGCGAGGATCACTGGATAGGCTTCCGTGCTGTCGTTGATGGCAAAGTAACCTTCGTCTTGGACAATCGTGCCGTTGGGGTATCCGATGCTGGGAAACGGGTAAGGGTTATGCGCGTTGGAGCGGTCGAGGATGGCGAGATCGGCCATGCTGCCGACCATACCAATGTAGGGCACCGAGGCAGCCATCGAGCGAGTCTCAAAGCCAATGTAGCCGCCGTAGATGGCGTGGTCGGGCAGACCAGAGGGAGGGGTCACGTGCACCTGTACCTCGACAGAGCCCTCGGCGGGCACAGTCACGTCCGCGTTAGCAAAAGCGATCTTGGCTGCACCGGACGACTTTGCGAAACGGATGGGCTCGAGGGGTGTGTCATCCTTGGCAGCATAGTCGGTCACGGTCAACGCTGGGCCATGGACAAGGTGCACCTTCAGGTCGGACTGACCATTGTTGTGGATGGTGAGGGTTTGAGTTGCGTTGAGATGCTCGGTATCGTTGAAGCTCAGTTTAGCGGGTGAGATCCGGAAAGGTGCGGCAAGTGCACGCTCATAGTTGAGAACGCCTGCGCCCTGGCGTAGGGGGGAGTCACCCCTGGAGGCGGTGGTGGCGACAGGCGCTTTGTTGGGCTTAGCAAAATTCATGAGGCTCTCCTTGACGACAGCGGGGTCGACATCCAAACCGCCGGTGAGCATGCGCGCCACAGTGCCGGCCACAAAAGGTGACGACATGGAGGTACCGGACATGAGACCGTAGCCTCCTTGCCGGAGCGGGAGCGTGGAGAACAGGTTGCTGCCAGGTGCGATAATTTCGGGCTTTAGCTCAAGTTCGTTGGTGGGGCCCAGACTTGTGAAACCTGCCACCCAGCCCGCCTCACCGTCGGTCCGCTTGAGCGCACGGAGGCTCGTTGTCAGCTCCACAACCGCAGTCGTGTTGTGGCACGCGTCGAAAAGAATCTTACCGTCGTCATGGTTGACAAACGCGACGGGCAAGGAAGTATTTGCGGTCTTAGTGGTGGTTGTATCGGTTGTGTCTGTATAGATGATCAGCGCGCTGGCGTTGGCTCGACTGGCGTAGAGAGCCTTGTCGTGGAGGCTGCAGCCGCCGTCGTGAACGAGAACGACACCATGGATGGCAGACTCGTAGGCCTCGCAGCCATCGGACGAGGCGTTGAAAGTGCGGCTGCTCGTGACGAGGGGGGTGCGGTTGACCTGAATGGGTCTGTTCGTGGCCGTGCGGTAGGCTAAGTAAAAAGAATGACAGAAAGGAGAACGTTATTTTTTCCTGCCTGCGCCTGAAAATAGCTATAAAGTACCAAGATCATAATAATCGCTGTCCTTGTGAGCATACAGGTTGAGACTAAAGCCGGGGACGTGGTCACCAAATTGGGAGCCGACGGAGATCACGTTATGGGCCGTGGCAGGTGCGGCGGTTAGCATGATACCGCTGGTGCCAATGTTACCCACGGCGACAACCACTGGTGAAAATATTTTGGTCAGCATACAAGTGTAGGGATTCTTTTTCTATTTTTTTTCTTCGTACCATGCACCCCCTTGGCGACGAGACGATCGGCCAAGACCGACAGGGCATCTTCGGCCCATCCGCCGTTGGTGCCCAGCGACAGGTTAATGATATCCATGTCGGCTTTATAGGCCATCTCCATGGCCTTCATGAAAACATCGCTCGTACTCGACTGCGAGTTACAGCCGAAGACTCTAACGGAAAAGTTGAGCCAAACAGGTCACTTCTCTCTCCGACCCCCCTTGGTATGACGTTTTACCTCCACATGCCCAACTTGACATTCGGAGCAACACCCGTCCAGTTCTAATACCAGGGTGGGTTAAGCGCAAGGAAAAACAAGTGATATAGATCGCCGGAAAAAGAACACTTACCAATGACTTATCGTCAGCTGCGATGATGCCTGTTTCCCAATTTGTAAACGTGTTATAAAAAAAGAACCACAACAAATAGCATGATAAACGTACCTGACACGAAGGTACCATGGCCAGTAGCTCCGACTTTTGGGTTGATCACTTCATATTAGCACACTTGCAACTCATCTTATTCTGTTCCAGAACGTCTTTTTTTTTTACTGTTGCTAAAAACGTACCGGCATTCGCAGGACAGTCATCCAGTGGATCATCATCGGGTGTCACCGAGGCAGGATAGTGGGATCCGACCAAGTCGTAGCCGTAAGCGACCTTGCAGCCGTCGCCAAAGCAACCACCCAGGGCCGGATGGTGATAATCAACACCGGAATCAATGATGCCCACTCGCACGGACGCGCCGTCCTTGCCGTCGTGGTTGGTATAGTTGGCAAACACAGCGAGCGCGCTCTCATCAAAGCTGCTCTTGTCAAAAGCGTGCGGGATATCCGTGCTGCTGTCATCGTCGCCCGTCGAAAAAGCCGGATGCTGATGGGTCATGACGGACCAGCTGTTGACGACGTCGTGTCGCGCGAGGGCCGCGCGCGCGTGGGACGGTGAGGCGAATTCGACCGAGGCGCCGTAGAACAGATCCGAGTCGTAGTGGTAATGCACACGCGCATTATCCAGATGTTTCAGAAACGAGGAATTTTTTTCCAGTTCGACAATGTATCGCGGTTGTGGTTGTTGTTCCTGGGCGTGCGTCCCGAGGAACAGGAGCGCGGTCAGCGAGAGCAACGCACCGCGCACGACCATGGATGAATGAATTACGGATAAAGGAGGGGAAAAAGAAGAGAAGGAATGAAAGGACCGAGAGAGAGAGAGAGAGAGAGAGGAAAAGGGAAGAGGAAGGGTGGTGTGGGCAGTAATGAAAAAAGAAGGGAGTGACGAAAGAATAAAAAGAGTGCAAGGAAGAAAATGTGTGATGACTATTTTTGGATGAAGATGAGCGAGGTCTATTTTGTTTTCATAAACCGCGCTCTCGTGTACGACCTTGACCTACTTGACATCATGTCAGACAAAAAAGCAGAAAACCAGACAAGAGGGGGGAAAAATGGTGTGTCTACGGTTACGGTTCCCGTTGAGTGGCCATAGCAGGGACAGCAAGGATGGCCTATTGTGACTAGAGTAAGAAAAAAAGAAGCTATACTTTTTTCGAGGGGTCTTAACATTGCCTGGACGCTTTGCAATTTTAGGCTACATTTTTTCATTTCGATTGTTCTGTGCGACGCCATCTATTTTGCAGGGCCCGATACCTCAGCGCGTGTGCCTCCCATCCGTCCGCCCTTATGAATATAGATAATGATGGCATGTTTCCGCTTGTATTTCAACTCCCATCAAGGAACACCAACTGCGTTACAAAAAAGTAGGGCATGCTGCCGCATGTACAGGGCAGACGTCTCTAAGCCCTTCTCATGCATGATCCGGATGCATAGAATCATTCTATTATTACTGCCTTTCTGTGTGGTGTTTGGAATAGAAGACATGCATTGTGTATACATGTATCTATCCTAACCATGACAACAGTAAAACTATAAATCCGGAGTTTCCGTGTCAGTGGTATCTAAATGTATGAAACTTGTCTGTGTGTGTGTCTCTACATGTGTTGGCGCACATGGCAATGGTACTGGCGCACATGGCTGACACACAGACACGTATTAAAATGAAAATGTCTGCAAAATGCTGTCAACTCCTGCATTTGCCTATCGGTATACTGTGTCCCTTTTCATGATT
This sequence comes from Syncephalastrum monosporum B8922, assembly GCA_000697355.1. Classification (NCBI taxonomy): domain Eukaryota; kingdom Fungi; phylum Mucoromycota; class Mucoromycetes; order Mucorales; family Syncephalastraceae; genus Syncephalastrum; species Syncephalastrum monosporum. The sequence goes on along the minus strand of JNEN01001014.1, from coordinate 290,702 downwards.
TAAAACCGACGAAGACTAGAGCAACGCTCGCTGTCGACCTTTTTCTGTCTTTTATATATACCAAATGCGACAAGCAAAAACGTGTGCTTCTTTATTGGATTTCTTTCTTTTCTTTGTCTGCCCGGAGAGCCATGTCCTGCAAGGTAAGAGACCGGTCTATGGCGTCGCAATAGTTTTGGTATTTGATGATTTCATGAAGGAGGTACTGCGACTTGTTTTCCCAGTTGGCCATGGCCCGCACGCCCTGACTGGATTTGGCAGCAAACTAATGGAAGGAACGGAAGAAAGAGATCAGTTTTTACTGAATAGGCACAGACGCACACGCTGCCAGGCTACACATACCCGCAGTTCCAATTTCCGCTTCAAATCGCGGTGGTGGTCAAGGGTCTCGTTCAGCTCTTGGACATGCTTGTGGAGCGCATCGAGCTGGGCCTTTTCCTCAGTGGCGCTGCTCACGGTAGGCGGGGCGGGTGGCTGCCACTCAAAGACCTGGACGGGCGGATACGTTCGGTCGGGGTCGTCTTCGTCAACGTGATCGAGGCAGGCACCCCAGCCGTACTCCATGCTGCTCACACCGCCTGTCAAGGGCTCCTTGCTCTCTCGCGCGGCCCAGTAATTGCAGGTCATGACCCACTCGACGACTTGTTCAGCCGAGCCGACCTGGAACAGGTAGACGCCGCCGTTGGGCTGCTGCAATGCAAAGGCGTGCGGCCGCTGCCGGCTGTAGCCGGACGGTAACGGGTTACACAGGGTATGCTTCAGATCAATCTCGCCTATGGCTTGAGCGTTGGCCTAAGTAAGTCAAAGGAAAAGTGGTTATGCGTGAGTAAGGGACGAGCTGTGTGCGACTGCTGAGCTTACCAGCCAATCTCCTCCACCTAGTGCTTGTGTGTGATCCCCCAAAGGCCTCGTCAGCGCCTCGGCCAAGCTGTTATGGCTTACCATCATGGAGTTGCGCATCATGCTCTTGCGATCATGGTGATGGCCTCCGTCGAGGCGGTACATGCGGACCTCGCCCCGGTCGACGACGAGGAAGCACTCGCGCCACTCGCGATGCCGGGCCTTTTGGCCGGCCTGCACCAGCAAGTGTTTTCGCACAATAAGGCCCTCCTTGTAGTAAGGTGCGGCGCTGGTATAGGACTGGGGCAGGTCCGAATGGTGGAGCAAGGGCGCGACGGCTTGGTAGGAGGTGGTGGCCGAGTTGGCTTGCGTAAGATGGGAGTTTTGCGAGAAACTGGATTTGAGGGAGGACAAGGATCGTCGGCGGGCCAGCGTCGAGGAACCTGTGCTTGTGGTCGAGCGCGGGCTGGTGGGTAACACATGAAGCTAATACAACACATCAAGCACCATTCCAAGGTATTTCTCATCAAGTGTAGGTTTTACCTCGGGTGTGGACTCAGTCATGAGGATACTGTCGCGCGACTTCCACATAGTGCCCACATTACGTTTGAAGGCGCCGATGCGACTGCCAGTGACCTGCAGACTGCGTCGCCGCGAGTGCTTCGCGCTGCTGAAGCTAGTGCGCGGATCGCAAGACGAAGGGTGCAGAATTTGGCGGTTTCGGATGCCAGCATACATTTCCTGTCAATGGCGTATTTATTTATTTTTTAGTAAAACAGCGTTTTCATCTCCCATTTTCTGTGAGTCTTACCTTGAGCAAGCTTTCGAGCTCGCTATACCAAGTCTTGCTTCCGACCGTGGAACCGCCGATGTCCGAAGTCGTAGTGCTATAGAAGCGTCCACCCAAACTGCCATTGCTGGTCGTGCTTCGGCAACTCGAAGTGCGCTGCAGCGGAGTCGAGTCAACCGAGTGGAAGGTGACGGTGCTGGTCCGATACACGTCCAGGTCGCGCTCGCATTCAGTGCGGACGGCACTGAGGGTGTTCCGAACGAAGGCGGCGCGGGTCATCTTTTTGTGATCACCCTGCGCGACGTGGAGATCGGTGTTGAGGAGGAGAAGCGAGTAGACGATGGCGTGGACGACGTCGGCGCTACCAAAGAGGCTGTGCGGGTTGCACTGCCAGTAGCGTTCTGCAAAGGCCTGTAGGATGCGGTCGATCTGCTGGGTTTCTGCCTTGAGATGTAGCTTGCCACACAGGCGTCTAAGAGGGACGGACATCAGTAACTTTTTTTCGGAAAAAGGGATAGAGAGAAGCGGGGGCTGCGCGTGTTAGTACCGGAAGGCTTCGTCGAGCCGCAGATGCGCAAAATCGTAATACTGCATGTAGTGGGCTAGAATGCGTGTGCTTTGCGGCTTTCTATTAAAAAAGAAAGAAAAAGATCAGCCTCATCACGATGCATGATTGTTGTGCTGTGTGTGTTACCCATTGCCGATCCATTCTGCGATATGCTCCATGCTAGTGTAGACCGTGTCGTCCTGCTCCCATATCCGTTTTGCGTAGTCGGCGATCTGGTCATCCTCGTCGTCGTGTGGATCACCTACGAATGTGACTGCGTCGTCGGCTTCATCCGCGATGGAGGTAGGGGCGGAGGATGTGGGTGGAGGCGTGACCATGTCGTTTATGGAGGGGGCGTGTTCTGAGCTTTGGTCTGTCAATTCCGACGCATGCGTGTCCTCTTCGTCCTCTTCGTCCTCTTCTTCGGTTTCTTCAACCTCGTCTTCCTGATCGCATTGGCTGATCTCACGCTCCGTTTGCACAAGGTCTTTTTCGTTTTTGAGAGCAACTTCATTGGTTGCCATCGGCTCCTCGATCGTGACCGGCTCTGTCTCCGTCATGGCATTTTGTTCCTTGCTCTCTACGTGTGTGTCTCCTTTGCAGACACGCTCAGGGTCCTGAGGATCGTCGTCTTTCGGGATAGACAAGGTGCTCATGATGAGTCCGCCCGCAGACCCATAGTGGCCGCCGCTGAGTCGCTTGGAGAGGCGGTCGTTGGCGATCTCGCTGTCTTTCTGGACGGAGGAGTCGAGTGGATCGTCCTCGTCGTGGTCTTCGTCCTGTTCGTCGAGACGGCTCAGGACGGTGCGGTCCAAAGGAGGCGCGTCCAAGGAGATGGACCTCCGCATCGGAGGCGGTGCCGACGGATCCGTTTCTGCGGCGTGTGCGGCAGCTGCGGGCAGATCGTCGAGGGTGCAGTGCTTGCGCAGCAGGGTCGGCATGGGTTTTGTCAGTGGATCGTGCAGAGGCGAGTGTGAGGTTGGCGTGGGAGGTGAGGAGGACACACAAGGAGGGTCGATGGCGTGTTTCTCGTCGAAAGGTTCGAGTGGCTGCTGGATATCGCACGGGATAGGTGCAGTCATGGAGGTGGTGGTGCTGGTGGTGCTGGTGATGCTGGCGGTGCTTGCGGTGGTGTCATTTTGGGTGGTGTGCTATTACGTATACAGGGATAATAAGGATTGACATGGCGCATCCGTTTGAGTTTAGAATGAGTTTCATATCATAATTAACGGGTAATAATGGAAACGGTCTCACCTTGCCGAGGTTGCGAAAGAATCGGCCGAGGCTTTTGATTCCGCCGCCTGCACGCTAAATTACAGCGGTTTAGCATCCGACCCATTATAGAATGAATGATGAAAGTGTTCACACGCCAAAGAAGAAAGAATAGGCAGAGTGAGTAGACGCGCTGTCAGGTACCTTTTTGCGTTGCCAGGTGGTGCTATCCGACTGGGGCATGGCCTTGAGGTGCGGCAGTGGTTTGTTGGCGAGGGCCGGGTGAGGAGTGGAAGCGGCCTGATCGGGTTGCAGGTCGATCGGCGGTGGTGGTGCAGGGTGGAAGTGGAGGGGTGCATTCGACGAAGGGGACCGCTGGGCGAGTTTGGATACAAAGTGGGGCCGTTTGTCTGAGAAATAGTCGAGTTCCTGGAGGCCCCAAGACCCGGAACGGGGCCGAGTCAAGTGCTTTGCTCTCTTTTGGTGATCGGTCGAGGCGCGCATTGTCTGGGGTGGATCATTGGACCTCATTGTAGAGCGAGACATTCAATCGAATCGCACCTTTGCAAGAGGGAAAAAGAGAATCAAAAACGAAAGGAACGTAAAGCGAAATAAAGGCGTAAAAAAAGGGGGGCAGGGTATAAGAAGACCAAGTGCTGAGCGAAAGAACAGGTCTTGGTCGTTTTCCTTTCTTTGTTACTTACTTTCTTGGCTGCCCGATAACTTTGGCTTTCTCCTTAACCTGGGGGGGGGTATACGATGGACTGGAAGAGATTAACTAGCAATGATAGGCTGTTCTATCTCCACCTTCCCCCCCAAAAAAAAATTCATGGTGGATATCCCCTGATTCGTTCAAGTATTACTGCTCGTCCGTTGGTTCGTTGTGCAACGCTCCATTGTTCCCTATAAACACTTGCCTCCACGTTGCTTTTCCTTTTCTTTCTTTTCCTCACTATATATTTTCTGTTATTTTCGCACACGTACTTTATCCTCCGTGCGTCTACTCCATGCACTTGTCATGCGTATCCACTGCATCCTCTTTATAAAGCTCTAATGCAATGACGCAACCCACATGCATATATATTATAAAGGTCCGCCTCTCGTGGCAATTCCTGTGATTGTAACCACCCGTAGAAAGACAAAGAAAAGAAAAAAATAAGCAGTTTATATAATTACAAGGTCCAGCCTATAAAAAGGAGATGTAGAGGACGGGAAGAGGGGAAATAGTGCAGGGTGGGTTGATGCGAGATGGTCGTGGATTTCTATGCACGGGATGAAAAGGAAGCGTGTCTGTGTGTGTGTGTGTCTCGAGTATTTTGTGTGTGTGTGTGTGTGTGTGTGTTTGTGCGTGCGTGCGTGCATATAGTGTTTGTGCGTGTGAAAAGAGGAGAGGGATATCGTGAAGCAAGAAAGAGAAAAATAAAGAATTAAAAGGTGGTTCTAATTTCCTTTTCCTTCTTTTCCTTGTTCTTTGTCTTGTTGTTTCTTTTCCATTTGAGCGTCGATTTTGGCAAGCCATGCGTCGTCGAGGTACCAAAAGCCTCTCTCCTCGAGTCGTTTCCGCTTGTCTTCGCCAACGAGGTAGTTGGCGTGCACAATGAACGGCTCGACGCCGTGCTGGTCGCACCAATTGTTTTCGAAATAAATGTACCCGTTCGGGAAATGTAAGACGTCGAGCAAGACAACCGCGGTAGAGCGGAGGTCCATGTCAACGTGGTTGAGGGCTTCGTTCATGGCCCCTTGCTGGGTCATGGCTTCGTTGGTATCGCCGAGGTAGATCGTCTCGGCCAAGAGACGCTTCGTGACGTCGCCGGGGCGCATCATGTAGAAACCCGAGTTGATGACCTTTTGATCACTGCCTTCTTGCTGAAAAGCAACATGCGTCTCCTCGCGAATGTCAAGGAAGGTGTAAATAAACTCCCGTATGCGCGGGCGGAGCCAGACAATATCGACGTCGGAAAAGAGGACCGTGACATCGAGATACAGCAATTGTTGGACAATGAGCGTCTTGGCGTGCGTGATAATCCGGTACTTCTTCGAGTAATACTCTTCAAAGCCGGCGTCGACTTCCTGGTGAAACCAGTTCTCGGGAATGGTCGCTGCGTTCTTTTCATAGCCAGCCTCGACCATGTGCTCGTACATCTGGTCGTCCAGGCAAAACATCAGGAACTTGTCGCCTTCGCCCGTGCGCTTGAGGGACTCGATCCAGTTGTAGACGTGGTCCCGCATGCCGTAGTTGGAGGCCGCGACGATCAAGACGCGGTTCTCGTTGAGGTTGGCGTTGATCTTGTCCACGAGCGTCTGGTCGGGTTGTGTAAACGAAGCGGGTACGACCAGTGGACCGGCCTCGCCGTACTCGACACCATCGATCTTATTATTGTTGCTCTCGGCGTCGTCGTCGTCTTTCTCCTGCTGCTCTGCGTCAGAAAGGTAGCAGGAGCAGTACCAAGGATCTTTGCCCGGGCTCCCAATCGTCAACTCTTGCTGCTGATCTCGGTCATCGTCTGTGGTGCCCGAAATAAAATGGAGGCAAATGACCAGAAAGATGGTGACCATGACACCCGCCACGACCAGGTTTTTGCGAGAGCTGCTTCGGTCAAAGTAACTCATTATGGATTGTAATAAAGGAAGAGGGAGGACGACAAAAGAAGAAAAGGAAAAAGGAAAAGATAACACTAATACTGCATGGGTAGCAGTGTAAGAGAGGGAGACAGAGGAAAAAAAGATTGATACTGTATATCGGAGTGTTGTCCTTATTTCAAGAAATGGCAGGAGATCACGCCCGATTTACCGAAAAGCTATTTAACACTAGTGCGGTTTCTTAGTGGCTCTTTCCAGCTATGATATGATCGGCTGCGTTCTGTCACCACAGTGATAATAATTCAGAGTTGTGTCTACGTATATTTATCTATTTTGGCAGGGCGCAGCAAAAGAGCCACAGCCTCACCTTGTATCTCAGCCATTTTTCCTTTTTTTGGGCCGAGGAGGACGATTACCGGGTAACAAGAACATGATTAACTCCCCGTCATATTTTTCTTGCAGTAAAGCCCAAGATGAGATTTGTGGAGTGCATCATCTGAAGAAAAAAATACGGCCTCCGAAATGAACAAACGTGGAGTGCACTGAGCGTCGGGTTTTCCAGGCGGTGTTAATGACATCAGACAAATCCCTTTCTTTTTACAGTGTCGATCACGACTCACACTAAAAGTTTAAATCTGTGTCTCTCGCTCTTGGCATGTTTCTCCAATCCATTTTACCACGATTCGCACAAAAGACATATTTTAAAGCGTCTTGGCAGCTTTTATGACAGGAGTAAACAAAGACGCGAGATAAAAACCACATGCAAGGTGGAAAATACAGAAAACTGGTTGTGTGCCTGAAATTAAGAAAATTTCGACTAAATTTTTTATTCCCTTGACAAAGCGTGTGTGGCGCGCGGAATATGCTTTGTGCAGTGAACACGGAGATTTTTGACTATACTCTTTTCGCTTTTCCTTTTTTCCTTTCACGTTCATTTTCATAATTATGCCGCCTGCCACGCCGGGAAGCAAGCGGATGTCGGTGCCTCATCTGAGCCCCTCTCATGCACACCCGCAGAATCAAGACCAACAAGAGCATCCGTATCTTGAAACCGGCCGACGCCCTTTTGCATTCTACGAGCCGACACCACCACCTGAGACGGTGCATGTGCAGAATCGACCCAAAGGCATCGACCGCGGCATGGCGTGGTGGTGGGGATGGTGTGTGTTTATGTCAAGCGCCTTGAGACGTTATGAGCTACTTATCATATCGGGTCTTTTCCATAGCTTGGCAGCCTGCTGCTTATGTTGCTCTTCCGGAGAAATATGTTGCTAAGTCTCTGCTATCAAATGTATTCTCTTCTCTGATGAGGACGCAAACACAGTCCACCCAGAGCCGGCACGGGTCAGTTTTGACGCCAAAAGCTTTCATTTCGATCTTCGTAGATATATTTGTACCACCGTGCTCGCCCAGTGGATTGGACCAAGTGCATAGACAGAAAATCATCGCCGGTGTCACGCGTGTCACGAATACCCACTGGGTCCTTTTTCTTTATGATGACGCCATCAAACCAAATTGGACGTGTATAACATATTTAACTATCGTCATCATTGATGGTTGTCTGAATTTCCCTTAAATGTACTTACAAGAATAGCAATTTGTTGAAATGATGTTTGGCCTGCCTTCCATTAGCACGTTTTAACCTTTTTCGTGGTTGCGAGAACAGACGCAGATTATGCACCATGAGTCGACTGTCTATTCCACTCGCTCCTTGTCTATCTCCTTAGTGTCTGTGATTCATTTTGCCTCTGACATCAGTAAGCAGGATGTTTTAGGACGTAATATGCCCAAGAACAGGATACATGAAGAAATACCGAAGAAACATCTCGAAGCTTATAAGTTTCCGGTTACATTTTATATTTTACACTCGAGATCCGTGCTATACTGTACATACTGTATTGTACAGTACTGTACTGTACTGTAGAGTGGCAAAGGTGACGGTCGGCCGACAAATCTGGACGGTTGACAAGCCAGATGACTTCATCACTGAGGGATATGGACTTTATTTTTATGGGGAGAGGGAAACAACTAAAAAAGCAACGCTCTTCGTGAAGAAAAGCTGCCTCCTTTCGAGTGGTCATTGAAAATACTTCAATTTTTTATCTCGTCCTGTGTTCGAGTATGTATCAAGTTAGCATTAGGAGATATGAAAGCCACTCGCAGAGGTATACTTTTCGTCTGAGTGGACAGACATGGAGTCTTGGGCGTGAACGTGAGTCGAACAACCTCTTGTGCAGACGTCAATGGTGGAAGCAGATCTTCTAACGACGATGTCGTTAGCTAAAGTGAAGAAGAGTGTCTGAGGAGGAGCAGTCGTCCCAACATACGTTAAACCGATAGGTAAAGATGTTCTATTTTGTACGCTGACGTATTCTGAAGATTTGGCAGACTCATGAATCTCTAAAAGTTTGGATGAAGTGACTGGTAAATACTTTATATGCTCCGTATGTAGAACTCCTCCAAGAGGAGTCGCTTAGTGCATTTGTTTCTGTTTTGGCCTCTTAGAATAAGCCTTCGTCTTCCTTGCGGAAGTCTGTCGTAGAGGTTCTTTCGCAGCTTCTGTACAAAAATGCATACAAGCGGGTTGCGCGTCAGCATCGAGAGAGGCATAAGCAAACCTGGAGCCAGCCCAAGCTAGAGAGCGGGGTACTAGCTAGGGAGCTGCCCGATTCAAGTGGAGCATGAAGGATTAATGTGCGACTGACTTCCACAACACTTCTGCAGAGCTTCCGGGAGAAAAAAATGCAAGGATATTCCGACATCGAACAGCCGATATGCTTACAATACCGGACCATCTATGTTGCTTCAGAAGTTCTGCAAAGATACTATTTACACACACGGCATATGAAAACACAAAAAACCATTTTCCTCGTAGTCAATACAGCACTTATGAAGTATAAGAATATTGAATTTCGTCCACGTATGATTCCTCATCTTATAGCACATATCGCGCATGTTTTTGCGGCAAAAGTAACTTGAACGTCGTAGATGTGATTATTTATTATTTTATTAATATGATTAGAAATGGGGAAATGACAGCATGCTCCACGTAAGTCGGTCATTTCGACATGACCTCTGCAGTTGTGTCATTAATACGTCATATCCAATCCCTTCCCCTCATCTATGGCGCTCTTTCTCGGATAACACGTACCCGCACCGCGCTTATACCATTTGGTGGCGTGCTTCTCACCAACCACTCTCAAGTTTTGCGTAGGCCTGCATGATACTAGACCAGAATGGTTCCCTCACCCGGCCGCATTTTCTGTAAGCTACTTAGAGCGGGAGGCCCACTTTTTTATGGTTGCGCTCGGATTCGCCATGACTGCGCAGTCATACATGTATTTGGGCGCTTATTGTAGGACGGCATACACGTCAAATCCATGGATCTTCTCCAGCTGTCGTGTCTATCTCACGATCCTGCGGGTCTCTACTTACTGCTTAAATGTTGGGATGCTAACGCTACTACCGCTTTACACATGCTGAAGGTTAACGCAGAATTTAACATTAAAAGCGATGGCCGCTACAAGCGTCATTTGGTTGAATTCTGATTTTCTTTATGGAGCTTTAACGCTGCTCTTACGTACCATGACTATTTCTGACTGATGATAGTATATACACGGTGTCATAGTGACCCGGATATGCTGTTCCTTTGCCGTAATGAGTCAGTAGCGCAGATTTCATTTGAAAATGGAAGGTTTCAGCGTATGCTTCATGCTTTTGTCTAATTTTCTGAGTTTAACTGTTATTTTTGCGAAGGTTGCTAGTTTTTGATGGGCTGTTTTGGGCCGGCATGTTAGCGAGTCGGTAGTCGAGCGGGTTGTGTCGGTATTGCATTAGACCCTGAGAGCACAGCTGGAGAATTTTGCTGGAGTGAGAAGCCAGGTGTCGAGTTACCGCCATCTTACTGCATAAGATCTGCGTTAGCTGGGCATATTGTGTTATGACAACGTTTCATGAAGGCTATATACTATTATTGGGTTATTCTGCTTTCTCAGCCAGTTATCATCTCAGATGTTTGTTCTGTTCCCGGATGGTTCGTGGTTCGAGAAGCTGCCGAGCTACGTTTCTTGGCGCACAAGAAATCGCGGAGGACGTTGATTTACGGTAGGTATGCGTAATTATGTAGCCTCCCGTGGCGCGAACCGTTTTGGCTGATATGTAGTTACGAGTATTTACTGCTTGTCATGGGTTTGCGCAAATGGGTGTAGGCAGAACTGCATTTTTCAATAGCGTTATCTAGCTTTGAAACCATAGGTGCCTTAGGCGAAAAGAGTTATGCGCAATGCGCGGCTACGTCTCTGATATCAGGCAAATAGCACCGTATCTTCTGTAGCCCTTAGTGTATAAGAGAAAACTGATCACAAGTGTTTACACAAGATAAAGATGTAATGCTTTAATTCCAGCGCTTATCCGAGAGATATTGTTGTCACCAAGCCATGATGTTGGAAGTATGGAAACTACCATAACGTCCTTGTACAGACATCGCTTATGCCCTAATGGTATACGCGCTCGGCAGTTTTGTTAATCCATAAACTGCAAAGCTTGCATCTCAACAGCTTGAGGTTCAGCAGGAACAGGGGGACCGAGTGGCGTACGATCTTTTATGAATGTGATATGTCCTGGTACAGCGGGAAAACCTGCAAGCACATCCTGTAGTAGAAGCTATTTAGCATGAAGCCCATTGTACGGTCGTGGTTTGAAGGCTTACCTCGTTCTCTGCAATGTCGATTTCGGCGAACTTGACAAAGGGCAATCTCTCGCTCAATTCCTCGTATGGGAGTAATGGGCTCTGGCCGGGAAGGTGTATAGCAAGGGCAACGACTCCGGCTTCGCTGTCGCCCAGAAGTTGGAAAAATTCCGCTTCGTTCGTGACTTGATAGATCATACTATCGAAGGTAGATGTAATGAAATAGAGTGGATAAAAGATAAGTGGGCAGGTCAATACCTGAAACTCCTTATATATCCATGGCGGTGTATGGTGCCACCATCGCCCATGCTGTGTAACTATACATATGCATTAGCCTTATACCGAGAGTCACAATCCTGACATAAAAAATTGAGAACCGTGGCACCTCCTACGTACTTCTCCACAAGCTGAAGCAATTATCGCATACAATGGAGACGCATAGCACATTTTCAGACCCCTACGTATACCGCGCAAAGTTCATTACTGCGTATGCATGAGCGGTGTACAATATACCACGCTAAGCAATTTTTTTTAAAGTTTCGGCGCGGTCTTATGCCTTCCGTTACTGTTAAGAACCATCTAAATTTTTGCCCTATACGGCGATTAGGCCGACACTGCCACCTGCTGTTAGTATTTTAAGGTGTGTGCTTGCTTTACTCATATGCAGTATTGGTAAAAGACAAATCAGACTGTTGACAGTGGTGCACCGCATCCTATCTCTATATGGGATCAGCTTTATTAGCGATGAAGATGTATAATACCTTTATTGCCCTCGTCGCGTAAGCCATTTTCTGTTATGCGAAGATTTTGAGTTATCGGTGATGCAATGAATATGGCTAGCTGCAGTATATTCAAAACGGGTGTGCGTTCTATGCCGTGGAACGAACAAGCATCATAAATAAATTGATGATAGAACTATCTTTGTACCATATCACCTTCACTAGATAGCTCTGTATCTTCGCATGTCACACTGTACACAGTACCCCGTTCCATGCACGGTTCCCTTAGTAACTCAAATATCTTACCGTAGCAATGCTTTCTCCGAAGACACAAAGCTACAGCCGATGGATCAGGACATTGTCAACTTCCTAGACAGATTTGTAAGTTTGTTTACTACTGACTTTAATCCAATTTCGTTGCCGAGTAAAATACTTACGAGCAGATGACACGTTTTGATAGGTCGTATCACATCAAGTTCGCGGCGATGCGTTTCGAAGAGGCCAACCCGACAATTTACATAAAGTGAATCAGTTAGCTACCATGGAGTGAGTGGAACTATGCAAAAAGTTGACTGTAACGCCGACCGCTATTCGCAACTGCTTCGCTCATAGCGGCTTGTTGATAAGTGCCGACGAGTATCGTGACAACGCTAACGAGCAAAGCCCTGGTTACGATGTGGAAATTTCTACCAATAAGAACTTGAACATCATATACACGGGTGTTCTTCAGGTAAAGGACATCGATTACAATACTTCACAGGAGCACGATCTTGCAGAGGTGCCGGACAAAGAGTCTTCCATAGAGCAGGTTGTGTTAACCATGCTTGCGGGAGGAGGAGGACGACTCCGCCGATTTCGCAGCCAGCAGTCCAGATACTATTAACGGATTGAAATGCTCCATAATATCACACTTCGAGGTCTGCTGGCTATCTGTTGCGAATGGCTTCCTGCACCTGGCCATTACCGCTCCTAAAAGAAAGCGTCATGTCACTCGCCACGTTCGCTCCGTCTCATACCAATGGAATGCACACCCGATTCTCTGCCCGGTCCGCGCGTACCAAATGTCTTCTGCCCGTCAGGCATAGGAGAGCCAATCAACACGGCACGGAGCTCTGAGCCATTCTTTTTGGCATGGGAGCTCTTGTGATACGAATACAGTGTCTTTTCGTAGCTCCAAATCAGTGCTTACAAATTAATCCACATACTAATATAAAGTAGTAGAGTAATATACGTTTGAAGCAATGAGCATCGCGGCTGGATTCTTATACGGCATGCGTATATACAGATCTTACCTAGTGAAGGTAAAGTAGTACGAAAGTATGGTCAATTCATTCATGACCTATGTGCGTCTCACTGCATAGCGAGCACGCCCCGCTAGTATATACTGCAGCTAGCCGCATTTATGGCATCGCCGATATCTTAAATCGTCGTATATCAAAAAAGGCTTAAGCGACGAGGACAGAGAGGCCACTGAATGAAGGTAGCACGTCTTCCTCTCCAATAAAGCTGACCCCATAAGGGACAGGATGCGACGCACCGCTAACATCTGATTTGTCTTTTATTAATACTGTATATGAGTAAAGCAAGCACATACCTTAAAATACTAACAGCAGGTGGCAGTGTCGGCCTAATCGCCGTATAGGGCAAAAATTTAGATGGTTCTTATTAGTAACGGAAGGCATGGAACCGCGCCGAAATTTTAAAAGATTGCTTAGCGCGGTATTTTGTACACCGCTCATGCACACGCAGTAATGAACTTTGCGCTTAGGCTGGACGCTGAACACTTTATGCAAACTCGAGATATCTGGAGCACAGCATACAAAGGCTTTTTGACTTACATACTGATGCCTTTTCATAGATTGGACTGTTAGGAAACGCAACCTACTAGATGGTTACTGCGTATGATACGTGTATATGTCAATATACGTAGGAATCTAAAAATGCCCTATGCGTCTCCATTCTATGCGTGTGTGTTTAGGTTGCGAGAAAGTAGATACTTTTTTATGTCAGGATGTAGCTCTCGGTTAAGAGGCTAATGCATATGTATAGTTTACACAGCATGGGCACCAGTGGTACAATACGCCGCGATGAACATATAAGGAACTTCAGGCATAGACCGCCCCACTTATCTTCCATCCATCCCATTCCATCCCATCTACCTCTATTATCATGGTTAATAAAATCACAAACGAAGAGGGCTTCATCGCACTTCTGCGCGATAGCGATGGCCAGCTCACTGCCCTTGCTGCCTGTCGTTCCGGAGAGAGTGACATACTGCCATATGACGAATTGAGCAAAAATTTGCCCTTTATCAAGTTCGCTGAGGTCGACTTTGATACGCAGCAGGAGGTAACGGTCCAAATCTGTGACCATGAAGTGGGCTTCATGCTAAATAGCTTCTATACAGGATGCGCTTTTAGTTCTCCCATTGAACAAGGCTGTGTAACATTCTTCAAAGATTGTACGCCAGCCGGTTTCGTTGTTCGTGCCTACCCTCTAGATGTTGTGAATGAGGCTAGAAAGATTGCTAATGAGCAAAATTAGCGTGTTCATATATCATTAGGGCAGTAAAGAGCCCAATCAGTAAGGTTGGAGTAGTTTCCATACCTCCAACACCATGACTTGGTGACAGCAATATTTCACCGAAATTAAAAGCATTACGTTTTTATCATGTGTACCACTTGTGATTACTTTTCTCTTATACACTCAGGCTACAGAGGGCATGGTGCTATTTGCCTGATATCAGAGACGTAGTGGCGCATTGTGCATGGAGTCATCGTGCGTTAGTATATTCTTTTCGCCTAAAGTACCTATCGTTTCAAAGGTAGATAATGCAATTGAATAAATGCAAGTATGCCTACACCCATTTGCGCAAACTCATGCCAAGCAGTAAACACACGTAACTATATATCAGCCAAAACGATTTGCGTCACGGGAGGCTACATAGTTACGCATACCTACCGTAAATCAACGTTCTTCGTGGTTTCTTGCGCATCAAGAAGCGTAGCTCGGCAGCTTCTCGAACCATGAACCATCCGGAAACAGAAATAGCATATGAAACTATAGCTCGTTGAGAAAAGCAGAATAACTCAGAAATAGTATAACGCCCTCATGAAACGTCGTCATAGCACAATATGTCCAGCTAGCACGGATCATATGCAGGAAGATGGCGGTATCCCGACGCCTGGCTTCAGACTCCAGCAATATTCTCAAGCTGTTCTCTCAGGATCTAATGCAATACCGGCACAACCCCTCGACTGCCAAGCTCGCTAACATACCGGCCCAAAGCAGCCCACCACAGACCAGAAACCTTCGCAGAAATGACAGTAGAGGCCAGAAAATAAAAAACATGACGAATACGCCGAGACCTTCCATATTTCTCTCACCAGAAATGATACTCTGAGCTACTGACTCATTACGGCAAGGAGCAGTAGATCCGAGTCATTATGCCATTGTGTACATGCGACCATCACTCGTAAATAGCCATGGGACTTATAAAAAAGCTAAAGCTACAGTAACATAATCAAAATCCATTCAAATGACGCTTAGTAGCGGCCATCGCTTATAAGGCGAACTTCAGCGTTAATTTCTGGTACAGACGTATATTGTATGCTTATATGCTACCATCACATCCGATGATCGACTGTAATTATTCTTTATACGCCGTGCATATGCGAGAGCTGTTTGACACGTCTTCCGCGGAAATATATGACATTAATGCGCTTTTCATAAGGACTCTGTATTCTATTGGTAAACGCATACCGCGTGATAGCAAAGTCAATGAGACCTTTGAAACGCGAGAAATATCTGACATCAATCCCTGTTAGGATCTCTTTTCTCGTGCGTTATTTCTACCCACGGGCAGACGCGGTTCAGGTAATCTCATGGAGGACCATCGACATGAGTCTGTTACATACGAAAAGCTCTGTTTTCTCCCACGTCTGCTTTTCTTCTTCTTTTCTTTGTCCTTCTTAAAGTCTTTTTCTTTTTTCGGGCAAGTACATTAATACATAGGACTATGGATATAATCTAACAGCACTGCTGAAGGTGCTTGCTTACTCTGATCAGTATTTCTAGTTAGCTCGAGACCTCTGCTTTATGTGAGATACACCAGTGCGCAGACTATATGTTTCTCGGTCATAGCCATATGGCTAAAGCACTTCGATAATTTTGTATCATTACTATTGGCAATGATATGCTATGAACCTACCGTTCCACAAGATAATTAAACCTTTGTTGCATCGCTCATCATATATTGCCAAGAGCATCGCAGTAACTCATATTATTATTACCATTGGAAAGGGGGAATAGCAGCATGCTCACCGTAAGTTGGTCATTTCGACATGACCTCTGCAGTTGTGGCATTAATATGGAATATTCAATGTATGGCGCTGTTTCTCGGATGCCATGTTCTCATACCGCGCTTACACCAATTGATCGTGTGCTCCTCATCAAAACCTCCCAAGTTGCGTAGGTCTGCATGATACATAAGACCTGAACGGTTCCCTCACCCGATTGTGTTTCTGTGGTCTACTTCAAGCGGGCTCCCACTTTCTTCTTGGTCGCGCCCGGACTCGCCATGACTGGTCAGTCATCAGTGGGCGCTTCCTTTTAGACGGTATCCACATCAAAGCACAAATCTTCTCCGGCTGTCGTATTATCCCATGATCCTGCGGGGCTCTACTTGCTGCTTGAATGTTGGAATGCTGACGCTATTGCCACCTTACACGCTAATGATAGACACGTATACCTTTGGTAGAGCAGTGCATAGGTCAGACTTTATGGTTTCATATCATGCTCGAACGTATATAAAAATCGTATCGGTCGTCGGCGTGTGATATGATTCCATAAGACAGGCAGCTTCGCGATCGCTTTGTTGCGGTCATTCGTAATCCTCGGAACTGCGTTTTTTTGTGGCTGCCTTTTTGCCTGCGGCTATGGGTCATCACAACCCGCACTTGTTATTCGGATCACTGATGTCAGAAAGGCACGTCCACTGATAATTTACTTATGGTTGTTTCTGTATTTTTTTTTTTTTGCCTTTTTTTCCTATGAATTTCGGAGTAAGTCTTCAGTAGATAGAGTGGTAGAATGATAATAGATAGAGTGAAGTGAAGTGAAGTGAAGTGAAGTGAAGTGAAGTGAAGTGACGTGAAGTGACGTGACGTGAAGTGAAATGAAGAGCGAAATGATGACTGACACGTGCGCCATTCGAAACACTGGAAAATGAAGAAAATAGGACAGTAGGAAAGTCTGGAAAGCATTTCCGTCTATGCAAAGAAGATCTGGAACGAGTAGTTTTCCTTACCATGGACTCCAGTACTGCCATCGAGTGAAAGTGGTAAAAGTGGTGTTATCCTGGGCAGCCGTGTATATTTCTTCCATCTTTTCTTCGTTTCTTCATTTTTACCTATGCGTCGTATTCTTTCCTTTATCCTGCTCACCGCCTGGATCGCAATCGGGCAAAGCCAGGCTCAGCCGCAGCAGCCGCAACAGCAGCAAGTCGCATTCTCTACTGCATTAAATGTTGACCTTCCCCAGCTTACAAGATCTATTGTCAAGTCCACTCTCAGTAGTTACTATGAAAAGAGCGTTGAGAACGTCATGGCGAACCTTAGCCAGCACATCGTACACTCAGCGCCCACCTTGTTGATGGGTTCAAGTCACTACAAAGTACAAGAGAAGAGCAAGTGTTATTTCTCATTGGCATCTATCTGAGATATAACTAATATGCGCGTAGTGTACCGATGTTCTCGCGTGTCACTCGGTGATTGGACTCGGGCGATCAACAAGCAACTGGAGGATATACGTGATGACCTGCTCAGTGCCGTACAACCTGCTGTGGAGGCCAATCTCTTTTTCGCAGCATTTGACCCTAATATGCAATCTGCTACCACCACAGAGGCTGTCGTGGCGCTCAACCAGCATGTGAGTCAGCAGTTGGGCGAGAAACTCGATGCTGAGGCACGCGCACAGAACATGTCCAGCGCGACGCATGCATGCAATCGTCTAGGCGCGCTTATGAAGTCGTTACGTTTCGGCATGGACAAGACGCTCGCAGCCTCTATCCAAGCGCAGCTTGAAGAAGGGCCTCATTTGCTCCGAGCCGAATTTGATGCGCATATTAATGACGCGGTCCAATCCATCCGTGAGGTTTTCTATACTACCGCGTGATGTAAAGAAAAATACCAGTATCATGTCGAATATTACATTTGTAAAGAAGTTCTTATAAAGTTTAACAAAGCTGTGTTGTCTCGTCTATTTGCAGCATACGCATGATTGCATTCCACAAGGATTGTGCATCATGGGAGGGTATACGCTGAGGTACTGTATCGGCCCAGTAACTGCTGCTGCTGATTTTTACATCATCTGGCATGAGACACAGGTGAAGCGGGGTGATGGCACCTTCACGCGGGGAGAGCATAATGTAGTCAAAGAACCGTGAAAGGAGTGACAGTCTGAAAACGGTGGTATGTGTAAACAAAGCGGTCCGTACCGTGCCAGGGTGGTATGTGTAGACACGCATTTGGCTGTTTTCATCAAGGAGAGATCCTAGGTGCTGCGCTAAAATAGCCAAACAGAGTTTGCTATGGGCATACGAAGTCAGGCCGTCCCAGGTGTAGCACGCCTTGAAGCGGTCGAAACGGATGTCGTTCATGGTATATAACGTTGAACTCGACGCAAAGAGGATGCAGGTTTGTGGGTGCAGCCATGGCAACAGATCGATCGTCAAGAGCAGCGGAGCGACACAGTTCTACATCCGACTTGAGTAAAGGCAGAAGCTTGGCAGAGATGGACTCACGATCTGATGCTGAGATTCCAGACCGTCTTCGGTCTTGTAATAGGGCGTATTCATGACGCCGGCATTGTCTAGATGAACGAACATGAGCCGTGTGTTATCGTTATCCCTTTCGACTTACTGATCAAGAGCTCGATGGTGCCTTGCGGGACCGTATCTTTGATTGACTTTGTCAAAGCACGGACACTATCCAAGGCCAAGAGATCGACAAACCGTAAAGTGTATGTACCAGGGAGTTGCATTGCGTTCAGGAGTTTGATAGTAGCATCGGCGGTGGGTTGTGTCCGACAGGCTGCAAGACGTAAGTATGTAAACACCCTATCTGTCATGAACCCTACCCAGGATGACATGAAAGCCGGCACGCAGCAGACCACAGACGATCTGGAATCCAATACCCGAGTCGCCTCCTAACATGAGTGAATAAATCATTCCACATCCATGACCATATCCGTATACGCGTCGTTTCCGATCCATGTCAAGTTTCTGGTTCGCTTACCCGTGATAAGCGCGACACGACCGGGGCGTGGATGACCGTCCATGTAGTCCTGTACAACGTTATCCACTGTAGCCTCACTGACGTGTCGTGAAGGGCCAAGCCAGCCACGTTTCCAGAGTACGGTGGTAAGAGTCTCTACAACGCCAATGGCATACACTCGCAAGAAGACGGGGATGAAAACGCAGGCGTGAATCAATCCATTGAGCGCACCAAGGCAGAGAATGCCGGTCGGATGAATCTCGGGCCGACGCTGCTTCAAGTCGATGGCAAGGCGAGGGGTCAAGCGGAAGAGCGCAAGCAGAAACAACGGGAAGGAAATGACAAGCGCCAGGAACAGTATCATTGCTGGTGCTGCAGTTGTTGTTGTGGTTATTGTTTGGCTGGAGAAACATCATGCCAGAAAAAGCGGCCATTGGCTGACTGGGCTGAATGCAAAAAAAATGCTGTCAATTCATGCGCTCAGTCTGACGCGCATGCGTTTCAGTATCATTCTTTTATTCTCCCTTTCCCTTTTTGCCTTCTATTTATGCTGCGATTGACCCAAACCACACAGCGAGCACTGCGGCAAGCTGCAATCCGTAGCCTCGTGGGCCGACAAGGCACATTTCTAGGTCGTACGACGCCAGCCGCCGTGCGCTCATTCACTTCGGAGAATCCGCAGCATGACAACAATCCCAAACGAGTGCCGAAAGGCTTTGAAGGTTTTTTTGGTGGAGGAAAGAAGGGTCCGTCCACTGGTCAGAGAAACCCGAACGAAGAGCAACCAAAGCGGCAACAGAAGAAGCCAGACGGACCCTCTCCGCCGCCACCCGGTGTGGGAACGTGGTTACCACTTCTCGCTGCAGTGTCCTTTGCTTATATTGTGGGAATGCCCAGCGGAGCTGCCTCACGCGAAGTAACATGGCAGGACTTTCGGACGATGCTGCTAGGTATGTCAGCCTTCTGTATGCAACCAAAAAGAGGGAAATCACTGACCCCGAAATAGACCGCGGCCTTGTGCAACGCTTGATTGTCGTCAATGGCGGGGACGTGCGCGTCGTACTCAGACCCGAGGCAGCCGGCATGCTGAACGGCCCGCAGGCCCAAGGCGGCTATCACTTTACGATTGGCTCCATCGACGCCTTTGAGCGCAAGCTCGACCAGGCCCAGGAGGAGCTCGGCATTCCCACAAACGAACGCATTCCTGTCTCGTATCACCAAGAAGTGTCCCTCCTCGGAGCCGCACTGACCATGGCGCCGACTCTCCTCATTATCGGCTTCTTGATATATATGGGACGGAGAGCCGCAGGGGGTGGAGGCGGCGCAGGGGGCCCAGGTGGCATATTCAATATTGGCAAGAGCAAAGCAAAGATGTTCAACCACGAAACCGACGTCAAGGTCAAGTTCAAGGACGTGGCGGGTGCAGAAGAAGCCAAGGAAGAGATTATGGAATTCGTCAAGTTCCTCAAAGATCCGCAGGTCTATGAGCGTCTAGGCGCTACTATCCCCAAGGGTGCCATCCTATCTGGTCCGCCTGGCACAGGTAAAACCCTACTCGCCAAGGCCACCGCGGGTGAAGCTGGTGTGCCTTTCCTGAGCGTATCCGGCTCCGAGTTTGTCGAGATGTTTGTCGGTGTCGGCCCTTCGCGCGTTCGTGATCTCTTTGCCACTGCCAAGAAAAACGCGCCGTGCATCATCTTTGTCGACGAAATTGACGCTATTGGCAAGGCCCGTGGCAAGGGCGGCCAGATCGGTGGCAATGACGAGCGCGAAAGTACTCTCAATCAGCTGTTGGTTGAGCTCGATGGCTTCGACACCAGCCAGCACGTCGTCGTCTTGGCAGGCACTAACCGGCCGGATGTGCTCGACCCTGCCCTTCTCCGGCCGGGACGTTTCGATCGACATATCACCATCGATCGACCTGACATCAAGGGCCGTGTCGAGATCTTCAAGGTCCACATGAAGCCTATCAAAATTGAAGCCAAGAACAGGGACGAGCTCACGGAGAAACTAGCGGCCCTGACGCCCGGCTTCGCCGGCGCCGATATCCACAACGTGTGCAACGAGGCTGCCCTCATTGCCGCACGCAAGATGAAGGATGCCGTGACCGAGATTGACTTTGAGCAGGCCATCGAGCGCGTCATTGCCGGTATCGAGAAGAAATCGCGCGTCCTGTCGCCTGAGGAGAAGAAGACCGTCGCTTATCACGAGGCTGGCCATGCCATCGCAGGCTGGTTCCTCGAGCACGCTGACCCACTGCTCAAGGTATCCATCATCCCACGCGGATCGGCTGCGCTTGGCTACGCCCAGTATATTCCCAAGGACCAGTATCTGTATTCCAAGAAGCAGCTCCTCGACCGCATGTGCATGACCCTCGGAGGGCGCGTCTCTGAGCAGCTCTTCTTTGACACCATCACTACGGGCGCCCATGATGATCTTCAAAAGGTCACTAAAATGGCCTACGCGCAAATTGGCACGTATGGTATGAATAACAAGGTTGGCCCGCTTTCCTACGGCGACCCTACCGATGAGCAGCGCTTCCAGAAACCCTTTTCAGAGGCCACAGGTGAAATGATCGACACAGAGGTGCGCAGCTTGGTCAATGAGGCATACCAACGCACGCTTGACCTCTTGACATCAAAGCGGGATAGTATTGAGAAAGTCGCTGAGCTCTTGCTGTCGAAGGAAGTTATCAGCCGCGAGGATATGGAGGGCATGCTCGGTAAACGACCTTTCCCTGATAAGCACCCCCGCATTCAAGAGAGTCCTGAGGAGGTAATATAACATCATAAGATGGGTCATGTTGGTACTCATAATATCTCTGGGACTTTTATATAGAGCATACAGCCACCGGATTTTGGACCAGATGCTCCACATCGTGACAATTAAGATTATGGTGTCTCAGACCCTTTTTTTTTAGAGAATCAACGAAAACAAACAATATTAGCTTTCCCGCCTAAAGAACTGTGGCATGGCCCACACGCTCGCTAATTTCATACAAATACTAGTGGCCCTTTGTTGACCTGACAGAGTATATATTACATGATGCCAATTGAGCTTCCTGCAATGCAACACGCATAAAATTCTACCATGCACGGTTAACTTTCTCAAAATTTGAAAGTCTGCACCAGTGCGGGCTTTGAGCAGATCTCTGTAGGCAGTCATGTTCATCGTAATTTCTATTCTTTCTGCAGTTAAAATGCGTTCATACAACTTGATATCACGAATGCAGTGAGAGATGTATGTGCTGCTGGAACGTCCACAGTACACGGATTAAACGCTACGCAGAATCATCTGATCTCTGTCGGCCTCAATTTTATTGCAGTACATGTATGGCTACGGATTTAAAAAGTGCTTGGATCAGGTTTGCTGTCAAAGCCGTCCGTGCATTTTAGATTTTTAGATAATAAATCAGATCCGGATGATGCTGAAGTACGTCGGCCAAACAGTCGACAGAGTAAACAGTTTTATCCTCCGCCATCAGATTTAAGCATTGTCCAAGAGATCAAGAGGGATGTGCCAGTAGAACCACAAAGCAGTTGTGCCAGTCGTCATACCAGCGTGCTTTCGTTCTTGTTGGAGGAATCATGCTATTACAGCCGTAAGGAGTTGTCAGATGATAACTTGGTAGGCCGATTGAACGATTAGAGCTCTTACGCCTATGTCATAGACGGTGTGTATAGGTCGCTACTTCATTTTTCAAAATTCAGGATATCAGTCATTCTTTTAGAGCAGTGAAAATGACACACTTGCTTCATCCTATATATATAATTGAACTCGCTTTGCCTCGTGTTAAAGCGAAACGAGACATTGCATGTTGCTAGACAACCGTGTAGGATTATCGCGGTAAATGATGAAATGGCAGTCTAACACAATGTACCCAGCTGCAACTTTTCAAAGCAGTTGGCTTTATATGTAAGAACACGAAGGACGAAGAGAAAAAAAAAAGGTACATGACTAGATGATGATTAAACCACGGAATAACGGCCAGCACCGCCACCACCTGTACGTGCGTCCGCTTCGAGCTGAGCGACGGTCGCTTCCATAAGGATGCGCTTGATCTCCGTCTTGGCCTTTTCAACGACCAGCTCCGAGTCGCCTTCAATAAACAGGTACAGCTTGCGCTCGTTGGGCCCCGGCTGTTTGCCGGCTGGGAAAAAGGTACCACGCGTGGTAATGGCCGCGCCCGAGACTTCGGTAATCTGCGAGATTTGTTCCTTGTTGGTGACGCGCCATCTCGCCTTTTGCGGGTAGTCGTTGATGGTGATCTCTTCGGCATATACTGGACGGCCCTCGGTGTCCTGGCTCTGGGTCGCATTCGTGAAGCGCGAGTTGATATCGGACAGGACATCGTTCGCCGAGGTCTTTTTGCTGACCATGGCATTGATGCGTGCCGCGACCTCGGCAGCTGCACGCTTGGCGGCCTGTGCCGCCGCATTGTGTTGTTCGTCGCCACCTTTGCCGGCCTCGGCTGCACTGGCGGCGGCGGCCTGCGCGGCCTGCGCGGCCTGGCCAGGCGTGAGATTCTTCGGTGCTTGAGGTGTCTGGGGTTCGGATGTGCCAGCGGGCGTCGGCGTGTTGCCCGAAACGACCCGGCTCTCCAGTTCAATTTCTTCCTCGTCAGACTCGTCCATATCATCACCGCCGTAGGCCTGCATACATAGAGGGAAATAGAGATTTAGATCCTGACCTACTACAAACAATTGTCCTCTGCACTTACGCGTTTTTGAATCTTCTTGACCAGGTCACGGTCCTTGTCGAATCGCTCAAGACCTTTTCCACCGAAACCGGAACCGGAGAAGCGCTCTTCGCCCGAATCGACCTTGCGCTTGAATTCATTGACAAGCTGCTGGAGATCATCCGGTATGGGCTGCCCACTGGCTGTCAGCGCTTTGCTGATATCAATTGCATAGCGTTCCTGGTCGGGTGTGATAAATGTATAGGCGATACCCTTGTTGCCAGCACGGCCGGTACGGCCGACACGGTGCACATAATCTTCCATGTGGTTCGGACACTCATAGTTGACGACCATTTTCAGCTGCTTGACGTCCAGGCCACGGGCCGCGACCGAGGTGGCAATGAGGATATTGCTCACGCCCGACTTGAAGTCTGCGATGGTGCTATCACGATCCGCTTGATCCTAATGAGAAGAAGAGTGAGCACCGAGGCACGAGGGTGTACTGTCTTACTATACCTTTCCACCGTGGAGTGACTGACACGGGTAGCCGCGACGGATGAGGTCGCGCAGAAGATTGTCAGCTGCCTCGTGTCGGTCGACAAAAATGAGGGCCCGGGCGTCCTCGTCGCCTTCTTGGTTGAAGAAATCACCCAGGATTTCCAGCAGACGGATAAATTTGCTGGACTCTTCGCGAACCTCGACGTGCTGCTCAATGTCGCTCGCGACTACGCTTCGTCCACCCACCGTAATCTCGAGCGGTTTCTTGAGAACCTTCCTGGCCAAGGCCTCCATCTAAGAAAACGATTAAGTCAGTATTTGCAGGCACAACTTTTATCATTTATAAATACCTGGCGAGGAAATGTGGCAGAGAACAAAACGGTTTGTTTGCTAGGTCGCACGTTGTTCACGATTTTCATGACCTAAAATATGTAGATTTCTGATAAGGAAAAGGGCTGAGAAAAAAAGGGACATTAGTTTCTTACCTGAGGCTCAAAACCCATATCAAACATACGGTCAGCTTCATCGAGCACCATGTAGGTGACGCGCTTGAGATTCGTGACACGGCCTGAATTCGCAGTGAGGAGGTCGATCATACGACCGGGCGTACAGACAATGATCTCGCAGCCTCGCTTAAGGTCAGCAATTTGGTCCTTGATGGGTGAACCTCCGTACGCGCATACAGCCTAAGAAAAAGGCGTGAGTACTTGTGTGCAAGCATCTACATCCCGTGTCCAAGTATTCTTACCCGCAAGCCAAGCACTTTTAGAAACGGTTTGCACTCACGGTGAATTTGCGTCGCCAGCTCGCGCGTGGGGGTCATGATCACACCAATGGGGCCCTCACCCATTTCCAATGGCCGTTGGTCCTTGATATGCCGGAACATGGGGAGTAAGAAGGCAATGGTCTTGCCCGAACCAGTCTTGGCGACGCCAATCACGTCGCGTCCGCTCATGATGGCCGGAATAGCCTGTGCCTGGATCGAGGTAGGTTTGTCAAACTTGAGCTTGCGGATGACTTCGAGGCAGCCAGCGGGAAGACCACAATGGGTCCACTTCACTACCGGTTTCGGGCAGTTGACGCCACGGATCTTGATATCATCGAGGTCAAAGCGCAGCATGTTGACTTGATCCGGGTTCATCTCGCGCAGCTCGGGCGGTTCAATGTAGAAGTTCTTGCGGAAAGGCTCGTAATCCATCTTGGAGTGGTCGACTGCAGCAATGTCTTTTCGCTTGACCTTCTTGGCAGCCATACTAGGATAATAAAAACGATGAATATCTGTCCCAAAGGTCGGCTCTCCAACACTTACGCAAGGATATCTTCTGGATCCGAGCCGTATTCATCGTCTCCTTTCTCGTTCTCGTCACCGCCCTCATCCTCATCGTCTGAAGCCATGCTCGGCTTGGCGGGCGCCTGCATCTCCTGCAACCGTTTCTTATCCTCTTCGCTCGCTTTTTTCGCTTCTGCAGTCACGCCTTGCATGTAGGCTTCTAAGGGGTCCACATCCTCATCCTCACCGGCAGCAGCGGGGGCCGCGGCGGGAGGAGGAGCTTGCGACGCAACGGGCTCGGCCTCGGCCATCTTGACGTCAGGCGTCTTTCCGTTTGTCTTTTTGGGTATCATGTTCTTGCCTAGACCGATGCGCATGGCCATCTTGGGCTTGGCGGCTGCGGTGGGTTTTACTTCCGGCTTCTTTGTCTCGGCGAAGGTTTTTTTGGGTTTGCCCATGATAAATAGACTCTTGGCCTGGACACGCGGCTTGGAGACCAGGTCGTCTTTCGCCTCGTCCTCTTTCGTCTGGGTGTTGAGTGGTTTGAAGCCTCGCTCGGCTTCTTTTTGGGTCTGCTCGGTCATGTCGACTTGCATAGCATCGTCCTCTTCGTCGTCTTCGAGGTTCCACTTTCCGCCCGCGTCATCCACACCCTCTGCCGAGGCGTCTGCCATTTCCACGTCTTTAGGTGCGTCTTTCGTTTCCTCGGATGGGGCTGCTTCGTCAGGTACTGCCTTGGTTTCGGGTGCCTTTTCCTCAGGCTGAGACTCGTCCACTCCTTGTTGTGCCTTTTCTTTTTCCTTTGCCTTCTCCTGCTCGGCCTGCTCGGCCTTGGCTCGTTCCTCGGCCTTTTTGGCTTCTTGCTCCATCTTCCAGATGCGAATGCGCTCCTGTCGCTTGCGCTGCCGATCCTCTGTTGCCTCAGCCGCCTTGTCCGAGTCAGTAAAAAACGCAATTATGAGTGATTACCAAAGAGACTTACTGCTTGTGCTTGCTTAGCAGGATCTTCAGGCGGCGGGCTGCCTAGATTACGGCTGACCGATCCGTCTTTGCGCGTGTCACTTGAATGCGATTGATGGGCATGACTCCGAGCGTCAGCACTACTTACATTGTCGTGGGTGCGTGATCTTGACGATTCACGACGGGAAGATCGTCGATCGCGGTCGTCGTCATAACGAGAAGACGAGTGGCGATACGAAGACGAACGATGTCGGTGGCGGTCCTCCCGATCGCGGCTTTCACTCCTATGCGAACGATCTTCATATTCTCGTCTTCTTCTTTTGTGCGACGGAGACGGATCCCGATGTCTTTCGTAAGAGGATCCCATATTGACTCTTGTTGTCTTCTTTTTTCTATGCTGCGATACAAGGAGAAAAAGACCTCGCACTGCCACTGGCGCCCTCGTCCACTGCGTCCGTCTGTCTGTCTGTCTGTCTCTGCTGCGGATTCAGACTCCGCTGCCATTTGAAGCAGGATGGGGCTGCACCCACTGCCATGGTAATGAACGGTGGGAAAGTGGCATTTTCTTACCATGACGTTTTGCACATCGAGGGCAGTTTAACCGTTCTGAAGCCCATGTGCTAATCCCTTTTTCCTGCGAGCGAGAGGCTCTTCTGCTTCGAGCTGATAAATGAGAAGTCTGGCGTTATGATAACACTCACTCTTTGGTTTATTATAATCAGCTTTGCCTCTTTCAGTAGCACTCAAGTCGATTCCTGAGCATGCTGTGGTCAAAAGATATGAACATGCTTAAATAGAGAGAATACCATGATACCAAGTGTTTGCCGCAGTAGTAATATGTAGAGCACATATAAGGTAACTATGCAGATCAATGGGACTTTGCCTGTCTGTTGGTAACACCAAGCGAGCGGTGCAAATAAAGACCCTGAGCGGAGGCATGGCTCAAGATAGTAGTATTATTCTGACTACCTTGCCTTGGCTGTACAATGAAAATGGGAGAGAGCCATGGTGAGAAAAAAAAAAAAAAGACAATAGCACAATTGAAAGATGGGTGTCAGGTCATGCGACACCCACACAATGTTTGTTGCGGTGGGCTGAAGGCTAAAGGGAGGAGGGGGTGCTACACATAAAATTATATCGAACTCTCAGTATGAAGGCAACGCTGCAACAATGAGTGCACAGAGTTCAATGCGGAAATAAGGAGCATATTAGGGGCTCAATGAAACAGCAGCAGATACTGTGATTTATGAAAAAAAAAAGCAACTAAGATGTCAACACTGCAGTTCTTTTCTTGCTCTCGCTCTCCTTTTCTACACGCTGCTCGTTTCCTCTCCTCTCTTTTTCTTTTCTCTTTGCTTTTATTTTATATTCATAATTTTTGCCTTCTTGTCCTGTACTCTATTCATGGCCTCTTGTTGAACATGAGCCATTATTTACAGGCGATGCCAGCATCTCCCCCTGCTTGTACAGAGTCGGAAAACGACACGAATGAATCTCGCTTGAAAAGCTTGCTTATCAAGCTACAGTCGATTGACCCGCCTACGGCCGACGACGACTTGACGACCTCGTGCAGCGAGGTACCCATAAAAATCAGTTGTCGACATGGATAAAATTTCTGACCACGATGCGTAGGCTGGGGGGAATCTATGGCGAGCGCTCGAGTCTTCGATGGTGACCCTGCTGACGTTGACACCCGGCATCCTCGACGAAGTTTCGTCTGCAAAACAGTCGCCTTCAGCAGCGTCGATGCTGATATCGGTCATGAGTGCAAGCTCACTGCTGTCGTCTGTGACGCGCACGCTGATTGCTTCTGTGACCGAATACGCCAACAGAAGTCACCACAAAAAAATGACCAGCAGCAGCAGCAGCAGCAGCACCGGAAATGGAAATAACTGTCAGCACCAACACCACCATCGACATCATCATCCTCCGCCTCCGCCTCATCAGTTCAAGCCGGTCAATAATAATTATTCTTTATCCGCCCCGCCGGTGGGCGTCCACAAAAAGTCCGACTTTGCATTACGAAAGCGCGAGCAACAAGTAGCCTTCAGCGTGGCCAACGTGATCCGCATCGAAACCGAGTACATTCTCGACCAAGTCCAAGCCATCCGCGAGCTGGTCGTGCAGCCGCAGATCTTTGCCAATGCATCTCAGTCATTTGATCAATACCGCCAAGTAAGAAAGAAGAAAGAGAAAAAAAATGCTTTTCTTTGTGCTTTTCTGTTCGTTTGTGTGCTTGATATACTCATACAAAAGAGCGCAGTCCATAATCCACTCGCTTATCACGCATGCGCACTCCCTGGTGGATGCGTTGCTGGCATTTTCCGCATCGACATCCCTTGTCCTGGTTGACAAGCATCTCGCCCATTTTGCATCCTCGCTTTCTATGAATTCATCTTTGCGTCACCCCCATCGAAAGACGCCCGGGCCAGAGCGTCGCGACTCACAAATGGAGCAGCAGCAGAAGCAGGGCCTTCCTCTGCGTATCACAAAAGGTAAGTCATGCCTGACGCATGGATAGGCTCTTTTGCCGATCGTCCGTGTGCAACGTCGTACAACACGCCCCATGAGATGGCCCTTGCTTACCGTTCTCGCTTACAGAGCCCGTGTCCATTTACCCTGCGATGCCGTCGTTTGTTCCTGATAGAAGCCCATCGGACCATGTTAGACATTCTTTATTGAATCAGAGGTATATAAAATAATCGAAAAGAAACAACGCTGTGATTTACTTTGGATTTGAAAGCTCACCGCGTCTTCTTTCTGATTTTATTCTAATTTGCAACTTCCCACCCAACCCTTACCTCGATCGACACACCTTGTCCTATCCATGCCTTGACCACGATGCAGCAGGAACGAGGGTGATACTAAGCTAGAACCAGGTAGGTGTCACATCGATCGCTTTGTTTCCGTTCGTTCTTTTCTGCGTGGGATGGGATTTGCCTTTTTTTGGGACTCCACGCGTACGCCCCTTTCTTCTGCAAAGAAGACAAACTTCTCAGGCCCACACGCCCCCCCCCTTGCCTTCTTTCTTTTTATTCTGCTTGGGCCGTTGCATAACTGTGGCTCCCTTTCTATTGATAGTTTCTATAACTTTTATTAACCATGTCCCCTCTCCTAGCCAGCAAAAAGTTCTTGCGAGAGATCTCTATAAAGGGCCAGCAACCTACTACTTTTACCGGTTCTACTACTTCGACCCGTCATACGCCAGACACCATGATCGATATGCTCCACAGCGGCCAAGAAGCGTGCTCTTTACAACAGCAGTCAGTCGACTCGTCTGCAACCATGGGCAAGTCCCAAAAGCGATCCAAAGCAAAACAGACGAATGCGTTCAGAACATTTTTTGCCCGAAAACCGAATCAGCAGAAAGGCAAACAGCCATCGTCTTCACGCATCAAAGAGCTTTTTACGCTTCCCATGAGCACGAGCAGCACGAGTCTACATGCTGACCTCAAGAAGAATATGAAGCGGACGCGAGCGGGCAGTACCAGCAGCAGCAGCCAGAGCCTTTACCCGAGCGAGACTGGATCCGTTTGGCGATGGCAAGGAGAGGTACGTATTGCTTTATATACATGTATATGCATGCAATAGGATATAGGTTGCCACTTTGAGCACGTTTTGACAGATCATCTCATTTCATTTGCTTTGCTTTGCTCCTGAATACTGTAGCTCGAAATAGAAGACTGCATCTCCTACCACGAGGAGGACGCGGACCAGACCGAGGAGAACACGCAAAAGTGGGCCAAGGACAATGGCGAACAAGACGAGGGTTCGCAACGGCTCCAGGACGGTGCTGACGGACCCCTGACAAGCGCTCGTTCATTTAGAAGCCGTCAGCAGCAGCGAGCGTCTGTGCAGACGCTGGCGTCTCCTTTTTCGCGGCAGACTTACATCCGGATGACGGACGAGGGTCTCAGCCGCTTTGCGGTATCCCTCCCGGAACATGAAGACATTGTCTGCCCGATGACGCTGACTCGCACAAGCGGTTATGCTGCTGCCAGACTGACGATCGACAATGACAGCGGAGAAGAAGACCTGGATGAAGAGCGGCTGCCCAAGAGCGACGTGTCGACGTCGGACTCGTGCTACTACTCATCCTCCTCCTCACGGTCGACGCTGGCTCCCGAGAGCCCCGTGCATCCGTCTGACACTAATAACGGATTTCTTAAGCCGCCTACCGGGATGCAAACCGTGCAGGAAGAAGAGTCGGAACGCGGCATTCCGCTCCTTAAAAGCGGGAACGCCCTACCTGCGTTTGCCAAGGAGAAGGAAGGTCTCAAGCATTTTCGGTCCGAGAGCGACCTGAGCCGCCTGCAGCAGCAGACGCGTCCGTCAACAAATAAGGACGAGAAACCTAAGCACTCCTTCAGGTTGCCTAAACCCAACAAGGCCAAGCCGCCCCAGCGACGACACAGCGTGCGAAGCCAGCTTTCAATGGCCAGCCGGCGGAGCGGCGGCGGTAGAAATAGCGACGCACGATCGATCAAGGAGCCGGGTGAGCAAGGGTAAGTACATAGCAAGTCAACGTATCTTTCACAAAGAAAAATCTCACACGCTTACTCGAAAGGTCCTGGAGCCTCTTACGCGCCATGCGGCGTAATCAGTCGTCTGCGAATCTCAAGAAAGAAGCAGACGGGCGTGACATGCTGCGCAAATCAGGCCTCGAAAGCAGTATTGTCACGCGTGAGTCGGACGAGGAATCGCTGCATGGCGACACGCGTATCCTCCACGTGTCTGAAAATGGATGCGATGTGATGGTAATGGAAATGGTCTCTGGCAGACTGCATGTTGTGGCGGGAACCACAGAAAAAATGTTTTTAAAACTCGCAGACGAAACCACGCAAGGTAGGACGATAGACAAAGATGAGGCGAGCCGAAAATCTTATGGAAAAAACGACAGATCTTGATTTTGTGGATACCTACATCCTGTGCCATGTCCAATTCACGACGTCGATGGCGCTTCTTGAAGATCTCATGGCGCGGTTTCATTTGGAAGCTGGCCCGGGCGAGACGGCGTACTTTGAGAAATGGCAGCATAGCATTCAAGTCAAGTACGTCAAACGAAACACACACAGAAAAAAAAAGAAGTGCATTGGATATTCATGCGTTTTTCGTTTTCATTCGTTTCTTTAGGGTGCTGCGCGTCCTGACACGATGGGTGAAACTGCAATACCAAGACTTTGACGACGCACCGATCTTGCTGGGCCGCCTCGAGGCGTTCTTGGACGGTGATATTAGGCGTGCAGGGTTCGACTCCGAGGCTGACATAATTCGGGAAGCCCTCGACTTGCAGGTAGGCGTATCGTTGGCGAAATTTGTGCATGTGATATTGATGCAGCAATGGCCTGACGTAGATGGCAAAACATGCACGCCGACGCCACTCGCTGGTGGCGCTGACCTCGCACGTGGTTGTGGTGCCCAGCAGTAGCAGTACGCCGCCTCCCGTAGGACCTGGGTCGCTCATGTCCCCCGCCACGCCCTCTTCGTCGTCGCTGGCCTCGCCGCCCATGTTTCAGCGGCGTCCGTCGGGCGCGCCGAGCCTGTTTTCGTTTGTGTCAAGCCTGAGCACGCCGCCGAGCTCACCGACGTCGTCCAACATGAGCCTCACGCCTGCGTCGTCGTACGGAAGCCTGTCGTCGGCTACGACCCCGGTCGTGCTCATGTTTGAGGCCAAGGAGATTGCGCGGTACCTCACCCTTGCTGACTTTTACATCTTTAAATGCATCACGAGCTATGATTACTTGCAAGGTCGCTGGAGACAAGAGGCCCCACCGTCGCCTCAAGAACATGACTATATTGCCATGATGACGCAGCGCGCGAACCAGGTGAGCCACTGGATCGTGCACGAGATTCTGTCCCTCAAGCAGCTCAAACAACGGCGAAATGCGCTTCGTAAGCTGATTGAAGTGAGCAAGGTGCGTACAAAAAAAAGTAGTGCGTCATCTATAGGGTGGTTCTAATTCATCGATGCATGTCTCTAGCTTTGTCTTGACTGGAATAATTTTCATACGAGCATGGTCATCACGATGAGCCTGGGCAGTGCGATGCTCCAAAAGCTGGAAGATACATGGCAAGCCCTGTCCAGTAAGGACATGAGCACGTTCCAGATGCTGCAGAAGAACCTGGACGTGAGCAACAACATGGGCGCGTACCGCCAAGCATTTGCCAGCAAGGCCAAGGCGCCTGCGATTCCGTTTTTCCCGCTGGTTTTGAAGGACTTGACGTTCTACATGGACGGGAACCCGACGGCAGTGTCCGAGACGGACATGATCAATTTTAGCAAGTTCCGGTCGCTGACCAAGTTTGTGCAAAGCGTGCTGCGCAACACTGACGAAAACTATTGGTTTGCGAGCGACCTCGACCCCCTGCCGTTCTTTCCGGGCCATGACAATCCGCATGCGGCCGGTCCGCTGGATGGAGTTGCGGATGTGATCGAAAACAGGCTTCGTTCCGTGGCATGTTGCCACTTGGACCCGCAGTGCGAGTCAAGGCTTTACAACGGTCTTTTGTAAATACACTGAGACGCCTCCTCACCTTTTTTATACGATCTATGTAGATACTATTTCCCTTGTCCTTCTTCTGTGAATGAATGCATGAATAAAATACACCGCTCTATCTCTAATAGTAAAATGATAATAATCACATCATAGCACCCATTTCATTCCTGCATGACAAATGCAACCACCTAAAGAAATCCATGCCCGCCGCACTTTCTAGAAATGTAAAAGGTCTTTAAAAAGGCAATTTCTAATGGCACAGGTGGATTGCGTACACCCTTTTTTTTTCCATTATCTTTCCAATTTAAATGTCACTCGCGTGGACCACAGCGTACGTGGTCGAGTCAGCGCCAGCTACGCTCAACGACGGCGACAAGGTGATCCTGCCTGCATCGGCACTCGAGGACCTGCTGCGCTTGGCGGGCAATGACAGCGAGCGACTGCCTTCGCCCTTGACCTTTGAAATACGCCATCCCCATTCGCGTGCGATCGTCCACGGCGGCGTCAAGGAATTCTCCAGCCAAGGCGATACAGTGCAGCTTCCGGCTTGGATGCTCGAGAATTTGCAGCTCGAACAAGGCGCGCGGGTCATTGTCAAGCTGCGCGAACTACCAAAAGGCACCTGGACTCGGTTACGACCATTGTCATCGGATTACAGTGACATTCTGGATTACCGTGCTGCACTCGAGGCCCACTTGAGAACGCACTACAACACACTCACGGAAGGGCAGATCCTGTCGTGCCGCTACGGTGGCAAAAGCTACCCGTTTCTGGTGGCCGAACTCAAGCCAGAGTCCGCCGTGGGCATCACCGACACCGATCTCGAGGTCGATATCGAATCGCCTGAAGCAGCGGCCTCGCTGACCCACACCGCACAGCCCGTCAACGCCGACCGGACCGTACTTGGCCTGGACGAGCGGATAAGTGGCGTTGGTATCCCCAAGGACGAGTACAAGTATTGGCGGCTGCTGCTAGGCGATGCCACCCAGGTCACTCTGGAGCTGCAGGTGGACTCCGGCAATGCAGGTAAGCAGGGAAATGAAGGGTCACGGGCTACGAGGCATTTCTCACTCACATGAATGATATAGACCTCGTGGTGGATAACGTAGCCCGGCGGCCAACCTTGGAAAACCACACATGGGCGAGCCTCACCTCCGAGTCGGACCGGCAGCTCGTTGTCTCGGGAGTCGAGAAAGAAATCTATATCGGCATCCATGCGTTTCAAGAGGCGGTCATCTCCTGGCGAGCCGTGAAAGGGGCGGTCGAGGAGATGGAGACGGTGGAACCCGCTGAAAATGCGAATCAGTCTGGCTACGTGCAGTGCACCAACTGCCAGGCATGGATACCCGAGCGCACGCGCGTGCTCCACGAGAACTTTTGTCTGCGAAACAACGTCGTCTGTGCTCAGGGCTGCGGCCGCGTCTTCAAAAAGGACTCGCCAGAACTCCAAGACCACTGGCACTGCGACGCGTGCGACACGGTGAGCACAGTTCAGGACGCAGCCAAGCACACAGCGTACCAGCACACGCCCAAGACGTGCGTGTGCGGCCAGTTTACGGCAGAGAGCTTCACCGCGCTGGCCGCACACCGGCGGTCCGATTGCCCTGAACGTCTGATCACATGCCGGTACTGCCATGTAAGTTGGGACTTACTGCTACTGGGTTGCCCCTTGATAACTCATGCAAGTCATTGTAGAATCTGGTCGCACAAGGCGTTGTATCACTCGACGCACGCGATAGGCTTTTGCGATTGCACTCGCACGAGAGCTACTGCGGCTCACGGACGATCGCGTGCCAAAGGTGCCACAAGCAGATACCCATCAAGGACATCCAGGTCCATGCCAAAATCCACGACATTGAGCGACAAAATCAGAAACTGCCCGACCTTTGCGCGAATCAGAACTGCGTGCGGGCGCGCGCCGCCAATCGGCTCGGCTTGTGCCAGTACTGCTTTGGCCCGTTCTGGACCACCGACGACGACCCCAAGAACGTCAAGCTCATCCAGCGCGTAGCGCGCAAACTGCATGCGCAGCTGACGGTTGGATGTGGCAAAACGTGGTGTCGAAACAAGGTAAAGAGGGACGAACAGAATAGGAATGAATGTGGGACTGACCAGGTGTTTGTTCCCCCTTCTTTACCGGGATAGTATTGCGCTACGGCAACAGGCGAACCCAAAGAAGCGAATGCAGCAGCCACGACGCTGATCCCGCTGCTGCAAAGCGTGCAACGCGAAGTGGGCAAGCCCATCCCCCGTCCCAACCTGTACTTGTGCGTCGACGAGACGGTCACTCGGAAACGGTTTCTCAGCGAGACGCTGCAAGAAGGCGTGCAGGGCAAGTACACGTTTGCATGGTGTGCCAAGGCCCTTGAGAATGAGAATGAGGATCTAGAGCGCGCACGGATATGGCTTGAACGCAATGCGCCCCGTCAGTCTGTCAAATCAACCTAATGTACATCTCTACTAGCATTTATCTTCATATACACACATACAGACGCAGACGCACTCACAGCCAGTCTATATACATATATCGCACGCTATTTGTTTTTTTTATACTTGCTGCAGAATATGAAAACCACATTATGCAAAATGCGTACCTGGCTGCGTGAGTTTAGATTCATCCTGCGACGGGGGGACGATTTCCCTCTTCCCCAGATAATTTCATGACAACGATGCGGTGGTTGGTGGTGATGGCCATGTGCTTGTTGCATTACGTAGTTGCCTACACTACGCTTTCGAACGAGGCGCTGAAACGGGTTGCCAAGCAAACCGACACCAACACGACGGCGTTGCTGACACCTCTTCTCGTGAAGCGTGTGCCAGGCACGCCCGAGCACGCGCAAGTGCAAGCCTTCATTGCCCATCACTTCCGGTCATTGGGCTGGCAGGTCGAAGAAGACGCGTTCGAGGCCCCCACGCCGCTGGGGACGGTGCCCATGAAAAATATCATCGTCACGTCGGGCGAGGGCACACCGGGCTTAGTGCTCGCCGCGCATTACGACTCGAAGCTGTATGAGGAATTTGAGTTCCTGGGCGCCACCGACAGCGCTGCCCCGTGTGCGATGCTGCTCCAGCTGGCCACCCAGCTCCCGGCAGGTGCGAGTGTGCGCTTTATCTTCTTTGACGGCGAGGAGGCTTTTGTCTCCTGGACAGCCACCGATTCTATTTATGGTGCTAGGTAACGTAGAAAGGGAGAACAAAAAAAAAAAAAGGATATAGGGAGCTCAATCCGACCCACCCCATTGCCCACGTCGTATTTTAGACACTTGGCAGAGCGCTGGGAAAAGGACGCCACGCTATCGAGCATCGATGTCCTAGTCCTCCTCGATCTGCTCGGCGCTCCCCGCCCTACGATCCCCAATTATTACCCGGACACCCATGATCTCTTTATGCACCTGGCCTCGCTCGAGACACGCCTCCGCAACTTGGGCCTGATAGCCGAGTCGTCGCCTTTTTTCAAGCCAAACACACCGCTGACCTATCGTGGGCACCTTATGCAAGACGATCATGTTCCTTTTTTGCAGCGCGGGGTCAAGATTTTGCACGTTATTCCTTATCCATTTCCGGACGACTGGCATAGCGCTGGGGTAAGGGAAAACTTTGCGTAGATAGCAATGAACATCCACGTTATACAGCGAATGCTAAGCAAGGAAAATATGTATGTGCAGGATAATGCGGACGCGCTAGACATGCCCACCGTCGAGGCATGGACATTGATATGGCGCTGCTTCGTGAGCGAGTACCTGAATATGGACACGATACTCCACTCAGAGCTCTGAAAAAAAATTTGCAATATTTCGCGGCACATGGCATTTCACTGGATATGGAAGACGTCGCGTAACACACAATTAGAGATGCTTCAGCACAGCCGGTCCGTTCAATGCTTCACGCCTAGCAACAGATCATTTCTATAGCTCACTCCCTTCTCTACGCTACAGACCCGGACTCCTTTTACTCTGTCCTTTACTCGCGCTCTTTCTCTCTCTCTCTTTCTTCTTTTATTTTCCTTCCCTTCTTATACATACTACTACTATACCTTTAACCGTTCCCTTTTTTACCCCATTTTTTTTCATTATTTATTATTAAATCGTCAGCATGGCCAATCCCTCCACAAACGAGGTCCTTTTCGTCGTGATCGTCGTCATCCTCTTCTTTATTTTGCTGGGTGTCTGCCTGTTTTGCATCTATAAAGCCACGACCCCGACCCGCCGCGAGCGAGACCGGATGGAGCAGCTCCAGATGCAGCGACAGGCCCAGATCCAGTATATCACGCACGCCCAGCTCGAGTCGATGCAGCCGCCCGAGCTGGCCCGTCAGCTCAACGAAAAGAGCAGCCGCCAGTCGGTTCTGACCCGCTTCTTCCAGCTCCAGCAAGAGCAGCAGGAGCAACAGCGGCCGAGCTCCACCCGCGTGCCCTCCTTCCTCCCGATGCATCACCACCAGCAACAGAACGTTCCCCATATCGTGATTGACGACAACTCGATGGCCGCACGCGACGCCGAAATCGCTTACGCTTCGCGCCAGCTGCCGCCGCCTGCCTATGGCGATAACCGCACATCTATCCCGCTGACCTTCCCTCGCCCACCCACGCATAACGAGAAGCAGTAATATCCGTACATAGACACATTTCAACAATGATGCATTCCGATCCCTTTATTTTATTTTATTTTTTATTTTTCGCTTGTCTCTCTCTGTCTGTCTCTCTCTCTTTTCTTTTCTTTTTCATCAATCCCCAAAGTACACATTGTATTAATGCATGCCCTTTAGCATTCCTCCCTGCCCTCTTTCTTTCTGTATAAACATACGAGATATATTCCTTCAAATTTCTTATACATTGTGCATTTGCTGCAGGTAAAGTGGGATGGGGTTGTATCATAAAGTCATTACGCTAAAAAAGGGGTGGGGAAGGGGAGACAGGGAATAAGAAAATTTAGAGAGATAGACAATGCGAGAGAGGGAAAAAGGTACGGGGGCATTGGCGAGCGACAGTGCTCGGTCGACTCTTTCTAGGATAATGAGCTCGGGGCTTGTGATGTGCTTTTCTCACCAAGGTACGCATCCGAGAGCGCCTCAAAAGCAGCATTGAGATCGTCCTCGCTCCGGATGACAGCACTCTGAGCTACATAGAGGTCCGGACGCACGACAATCATCGCGATGGGCGTCGCGTCGTCTTGCCAGGTCAAGCCCAC
Source organism: Syncephalastrum monosporum B8922 (assembly GCA_000697355.1). NCBI lineage: Eukaryota > Fungi > Mucoromycota > Mucoromycetes > Mucorales > Syncephalastraceae > Syncephalastrum > Syncephalastrum monosporum. The sequence continues at coordinate 252,964 of JNEN01001014.1, read as the reverse complement.
GCGGCGTGTGACTGCATCATGGGCGTCGGCCGCGTCCTCGAGCCAAAAGTTGCGCGTGGCCTCTGGGGCGTAGGGCGGCCGGCGCAGCTCGCGGACATGCCAGACCGACTCGACCACGACCGGCTCGAGAGTGTCGGTATGGGCGGACGCCTTGCGCCAGAAGGCGGCCGTCAGGCTATCGTCAGGAGGTGGAGCGTGGGAAGGCCGGGTGGCGACCCAGAGGATGGTGTGCTTGCCGTGGTGATGGGAGGCCAGAAGTGCGTGCAGCGTGGTACGGTCGATCGTTTCGTCTGTCAAGATGCGGCCGCGCAGCGTGCGACTGTCGCGCAAAAATGTGCCTGGCGCGATGAGACCGGGCGCGTGGCCGGCAAAGATCTGGGAGGTTTCGAGTCGTAGGTTGAGCTAAACCAGATTGAATACATATAATGTGAGTTCCAGTCCAGCCCGATGCGACGCATACTGCCGTGTCATTGTGTTTTACCTGGAGAAAGTTGGTGACGCCCATCTCCTTGACCCAGCTCAGGGAGAGAACATGTGGCAGGATATAGGAGCGGAAGAGCGCTAGTCATTGGTCAGTGGATGTACTTAGAAAAGAATTGGCACTTACCGATAGACCATTTGTCACTCAGCATCATACGGGTCATTTGGCCAGTTGTCTTGAGCGTGGCTTCAGCGACAGGAGTGCGCTATATAATGTGAGTCAGAGACGGCACAGCCTTCTTCTGATGTGTGATCTACCTCGGTGCTGTATGAATCCAAGAGCTTCTCAGGGTGCGAGGAGAGACCGCGTAGCACAAGTGAGAGCTTCCACGCCAGATTGTCGGCTGTGCGATAACGTGGTGTTGGTACATCATCAAAAGGACAGTCTGTTCTATTCATTTACCATCTTGAAGTCCCAGGTTCATACCCTGGCCGCCCATCGGGGAGTGGCAGTGCGCGGCATCTGATATCACCGTTTCAGTAAGTCAACAGTGACACAATACCCACAAACATCCTCCTCCTATTACCTCCCACGAGGAAAACACGTTTGCGCCGAAAGCCATTGGCCAAGCGCTCGTTGATACGAAAGTAGGACGTCCAGGCCGGGTCATGCAAGGTAAGCTTATACGGTGCGATGCGTTCGTTGATGATGCGCTCGACCTCATCGAGCGAAAGTACGTCCGCGTTGTTGACCGAGTCTTGGATAATGCCGTGTGTCAGCTCGTCTTGCTGGACCGATTTCTCGTAGTTTTCGGCATTATACATGACACGGTGGTAGTGCGGACCATCCGGCGTCAGGCGGCCGATAGGAATGATGCCACACATGCCCTGAGTAGGCGTATGAAAGAAGGTGGACAGGCGTTGCTGGAAGAAGCCTGCATCGGGGCCGCCGAGCACGACGTCGGCAAGGGCCATGCGCAGGTTGAGCGCATCACCCTTGAAGGTCCAATCGTCACCCTGCTTGCGTACGGCCGAATGACAGCCATCGGCACCTACGAGGTAGCTCGTCTTGATCACATATTCCTTGCCTTCGTGTATGATAACAACCGCGACGAGGTCACCATGCTGCATGTAGTCCCTGACCTCGGTGTTCCAGTGGATGTCCACGTTGCGGTCGCGGAGCAAACCACCAAGGACAGTCTCAGTCTTTGCCTGGGAGACGAGGGTCGCTTGCGGGTATTTGGTGTCACCTGCCATGTCGATCGTGGAGGTCTGCAACGGAGGTTGTAAGACACACAGACACATATGCATTGCAAGCATGACGTCGCTTGTCTTGAGTTTTTTTTCTTTGTTTCCATTTTTGATTTTACCTTAACCCCATTGATGAATGTTTGTACACCTGGTGCGACAGAAGCTTCCTTGAGGATATGATGGGCGATGCCCTTGTTCTCGAGGACCTCGATCGTGCGGGCAGTCATGACCAGCGCACGGCTCTGCAGCGTAGGGCCTGATTTCTTATCGCAAATGTAAACGGAGTGTCCGAGACTGGTCAACTGAATACACAGAACAATGAGCTTCCGCTTCCTTTCGAATCATTCTTCTCACCTGATAAGCAAGAAACAGGCCGACCGGACCGGCGCCCGAAATGAAGACGTCGTAGGGCGTGGAGCTGCTGGGGGCCATGGTGTCTATATTGGAAAGAAGCGGGTGCATGGAAATTTTTTTGATTTTCGACTTTTTTCTTTGGGTCTGATCGCGCGGAATTAGGATTTTGCTGGAAAGGGACGGTCGGGGATGGGTGAGGACTATTTATATTTTGCGCAGCGTGTGCCTGTCTGTACCGGGTGAACCGGGATTTTCGTCTTTCTCTGCTTGCTCAGCCGGAGAGTTGCTCACTTGATCCGATCCGAGCCGTCCCACCTTTTGCTTCTTCCAGAGGTCCATGACTCATCCTTTTCATGATCCCCCTGCAAAGCAATGAAAAAAAAAAGGTAGAATCGGAAACACGAAAAACTCCAAGATAACAAGAAGGGGCTAAGCCTCTGGCAGATGCCATCACACACAGTGCTGCTACAATTATGATGACACTCGCTTGACGCATTAATTCCAGAGAATACCAAGAATTCCTTGTAAAGATGCATCCATTAATGTTCCATCCGTTTCTTTTGGTTCTCATCTGAAGACCATCGATGCTCATTTCACAGCACCTACGCGACTGCATGTTTAGTTAACAGTATCAGTGGAAATAACGTATAGGATCCAGGAACACAGCAGACACTGCCAACGTTCTCTCATATCACAAACTAATAAGCAAGAAACAGGTCAAAGTGAACATGATAAGATGGTGTCGGATGAAGAGTTCGACCTGCATTGTCTGTGCTCTGCACACGCGAGTTTGTTTACAGGTACATACAGTACATTGTGCAGGATAGGCACACATGTCTTGGTCGCGGCCATGCGCAAATACCACGTAATGCCTGAGACATCAAGAGCCATCTACGGGATGCCACCATGTAGGTTGCTTACATATTGAACTTTAATAGTTCTTCGTTTTAATCACGAACAATAAAACCTTTTTTGACAGCTAATCTACTACAACATTTTTTCGGGAGCGAACAGAGTAGCAGAAAGGCGGCGTATGGGTGGGTGAAGGACAGTAGCAGACCTCGCGTGTGATAAGTGAGCCCGACGCTACGCTAGAACAACACATGATAACCTCTGGTTGCTGAAGACAGGACAGAGTGTGTGGTGGCTGGCCCAATGCTCACTGACACAGTGTCCAAGCGAATACTTGAGGTAATCAGAGGAGTAACCACTCGCGTCTCAATGGTAAGTTTTTCGCCATCCGGAGTGTTCAACTAACGGACGTTCATGTATCCATAACGACTTCGTTGTTCGTGATGCGCATCAATTGTGATTTCCCGTCCGTATGGCTCAATGGGTGCCAGCAATTGCGAACAGCGGTATCGAAGCTGCAGATACTCATACTAGTATTCGTTGAGCATTGTTCGCCACAGCACGGCCGTCTGCTTGCGCCGCCACCACCGACCGTCCGTTCATCAAGGAGCACTACGTGAGTGGACTATAGAGCCCTCCGATTTGACACGGCAAAAGAACTGAGGCATGCCACAGCCTCTGTTTGAGTACGAAAGTGACGGAGAGTTACGTCTGACTTTTTTCTTGCTGCTTTACTACAATGCAACAACAACAAAAATATCAGTCCGATCATATCTCTCAAGAAATTGGACGACGTACCTTAAGAGGATGCTCCGCGTCGCTCGTTGCTTGAAGTTGGCCCAGGGTGGCAATCACCCGTGTGCCGTTGTGTACGAGCTTCACTATTCGAACGGTCGACCCCAAGACCGCCTTGTAGGAACCGAAGGTGCATCAGTCTCTCTTCATAGTTTTCACCTTGGATGGCGGCGCGCGGAAAGTGATAATGCAGGAGGCGCACCTGATCGCCGTCCTGCCAATGGACAAGAGCTGGAGACGTCTTGGGGCGGTGGATGCGCATACCTTCCAGTACAGCTCGCGGCGTGTAGAGCTCCGGGTCGATGTTCCCACCCCCCAAGCGCCGGATGGCACGTTCTCGTTGCTGTTGACGGCCCGTAGAACTGGGGGTCGAGATACTGCCTCATGTCCTCACCCCACAAGGCCTTGACTCGGTTCAGATGGTCGTCGTCTTCGAGCCAGCTCTCGTCTTGCGAATCCACACCGGGTGGACAATACTGCCGTAATGCGTTGAAGAGAGGGTGGTGCGCCTGCGCACCAAGGTTCCTCATGGCTGCTGCAAGGTTGCTGGTGCCTTGCAGTCAAGTGACCGCCCACTCGTGCTAGACTTGCTCCTGGGTTCTATCGATGTGCATGTGGAGTGCTGGGAAGCTCGACCTCCAGAGACGCGTCACTTGCGCGACTCTTTCTTCCGATCGCGGCGGTCCCGCAGTGCGTTCGTAACGCCGCATTTTGGCTTCACCGGCAGCGATGAGTGCTCGACGCGTCGCGTTGGTGAGCGGGGCGTCAGGAGCCGGGCGGCTGTCGTGAGCAAGGCGCCGCTCAATCTTGAACTCGGTCTTCAAGTCGCCAAGGTCCTGCAGCGCATCGTGCGAGCGTTCGTCCAGCTGCTGCGACTCCGGGTCGACACGAGCCCAGGTATGTTGCATCACAACCGCACGGTCACGGCTCTCCAATCGTCGACCATGGACGCGCCGAGGAACGGTCTGTGCGACAGCGATCTCTGCCACCAACGTCGTGATCAGCCATGTAAGCTCTATGATCTTGTTGAGCAGTTGGCTGCGCCAGCCGTATCGCTCGTAGCCTGGATGGATATGCGGAACGACGGTGACAGCGAGGTCAAAGTCTGCTGGTTGGGGATTGTCGCTGCCGGAACACTCGGGACTCAAATGATATGCGAGTTGAGGAACGCCAACGTAATCGAGGAACGGCGTCCGGTCTTCCTTAAGCCCTCGTGCGTGTACAAAACTGGCAAAAGCGACCGACGTGGCGATTGACGTGGCAATCACAAGCGGCCGCACGGCGGTCATATAGAGCGAGAGTTGATGGACAGCCGCACCGATGGTGTCAAGGATCTAGTACCATGGAAACAGATCTATGAAGGGAAACAACTCAAGCGCCAAGTCACCACGGTCATACTCGGCGAAGCCTTCCTCGACTTGCTGTTCTTGGCGGGCCAACATCGTTTGCGTGCAAGTCCCAGCACGTCCATCTGCCAAAATACTGTCGCGTATGCTGAAATTCCGCTCGCGAAATTACGCAGTCGACAATCTCAAGCACTGCATGTCCATGGACCAACAGGGGCGGCTTTGCTCTTGGATCAGTTCTCGCTTATCCTGGGTGAACGATAGATTCACCGTCCGATGCTGCTGCTGGATAGCGTCGAGCCAAGATTAAAAGGTTGGCAACCGGGAGTCGATGATAGTCGTTGCCGTCGGTAAGAGCTTGGCGCCGGAAGTCGCCGAAAAAACGTATCGCCATCAGACAGATCATTTTTGGGGTCTGCTTGATTGTGTACTTCTGGAGTAGGACTCTTCCAGGACCCAGAAGTCCATCATTCTGATATGTAAGTGACACCCAAGGTCCAGGTTTGCAAAGCATGAGCTTGTCCATCTTTTTACCCTCAACCTCGTGCAAAGGATCGCAGGATGCGAGAATTGTATCAAAATAACTGAGCGTTTTGACAACTTTTTGTGGTGGACACCAAGACGGATAGGTCCTATACAAGCAGGTCAGAACTCAGGTCCGCGTGAGCGTGGTGTTAGGTGCTGCGAACCTAAGATCGAAAGGACAAGACTGAAGAGACGCCGAAACGAGGATTGGGGCCAAGAGAGAAAGTATATCAAAGCTAACAAAGATGACAAAGGTAAGGAAATAAACAAAGAAATTGGATCACCCTGTGTTACTTGCTACCTACCCCTGACCACTCTTGCCACGTCAAGGCCAACCCGCTCCTCGTCGTCCACCTCTGACGAACGCCATGCTCCCTCTTCCGTCCACCACTGGCTCGGTCGCCTTCTCTCGCTTTGTCTGAGACTGACGACGGGACCGACCCCGTCATAAAATGTGGAGAAGTCGCGTATAAATCGCCGGTAGTGGGAACCGAGGCCGGTGAGCTGGCGTACTTTCTGTACGTTTTTGGCTGGGGCCACTGTTGTATCGCTTGGACTTTTGACGCGGACGGCAAAATTCCTTCGGCACTGACACGAAAACCAACGAATTCGACTTCACGCTTGTCAAATTTGCGCTTTTTCAAGTTTGCGCATAATTGCGCCTTGCGTAGTCGTTCCAGCACCAGTGATAATACGGGAAAGCGAACAAGACCAAAAACTAGAAGAATGATTCCTCTTCCAATGTAATGCGAGTGCGACATGCAGACGTCACTCAGTCTCTGAGCGCTGCCACCGACGTAAGCCGCCGCCGCTCGACCCACATCAACGACAGTCCTACGTTCATCGGCCATGCTGGTAAGGCGTCGCAGTTTGCCACGCATGTAAAGGTCGCCATGCTATGGACCCCAGTCGCTTTTCCCACCGAGCTCTCCAAGGCGTGCTTCATGTGTTCGTTCATGCGTGGCCCGATTTTCGATTGGGTGGAACCGTTTCTGCAAGGCCTCGATACCGACAACCTTGACCCCATTACGGGCTCTTCCCTGCGTTCCTGACCGAGTTCCAGCTCGCTTTTGGTGACGCCATTCAGGTCTGTCGTGTCGAGGACCAACTCCTTGCGTCAAGGATCGTTGCTGGCTGCTGAGCACGCCGCTACTTTTCGTCGTCTGGCGTTCCGGACCGAACTCAAAACGGCGGTCTTATGGGAGATCTTCCGCAACAGCCTCTCAGAGCGAGTCAAGGACGAACTCGCAACCCGCGACAAGCCGGAACGCGACACGGCGCCTATATGTCCAAGGCCATTGAGTGCGACAACCGTTTTCGTGAAAGAGACGGTTGGTGTCATCCTCCAATCACCCGCCAACGTTTCCACCGTCCTTTTCGCGCTCCGCCATCCGAGTCTGTCCCACATGACTGATGACTTGAGCGTGACACGGATGGAGTTGGATGCGGGGGTGCGTCCTCGCAAGTCCTTCCTGCTCAGTGCATCCGAGAAAACCCGGCGTCGCCACCTCGACCTTTGTTTGCATTGTGTTTCTTAGGGAGAATATATTGACGATCGCCTTTCTTTCTTCTTTCAAAGATACTGTCAGGTTTCTTCTCGTACTGTTTAATCCGTTTTTGTGCAGTGCAGTACTAACGTGAAATCCAAGCTGTGTTGCAGCTGCAGCCGCACTCAAACATTTCTCAAATAAGAGCTTGAACTGATTAAAATAGCGTGAACAACTTCACTAAATTTTCCGGCATTTTAGCATCACCAATTGGTGCTGCCTCCTTTTATATCTGCATTGTGTCTCATTCTGTCTCGCTCGCCAAAGGCAGCTGAACTAAATAGGCGGCACCATTTCTTAGGCGGCACCCTTTCCTAGGCGGCGCCGTTTCCTACGGAAATTAGCTGTGACGTGTCTTTCTGATATTGTTCTCTACATATACTATTATACACGTCATCCCCTTAATGACATACAGGCTGCATGTATTCGGTATCTGCATACTGTATACGGTATGTATGTCTGCATACACATAAAGGAAAGCCTTGCAACATGATTTTCACTCAATGTTCCTATCGGCGACTGGGTACGAAATCCCCAGCAAAGGGGGGTTTTGGGGCCGTAGCCCCAGCTAGCTTTCGACTGGGACAGGAAAGACTCGAAGAACAGGTGCAGGCTGGTTGACCCGTAATTGCAGGTGAAGGCGCTCAGCCGCAAAAGACGCAGTTTGAAGGGTTATCAATGACCGCAGCAAAGCGATCGCGAAGATGGTTGTCTTATGGAATCATATCATACACCGGCGATTGAATACGAATTTTTTATTCCAGCATGATATGAAACCGTAAAGCCTGATCTATACATTGCTCTACCAAAGATATACTGTATTGCTACACGCTGAAATTTAGAACAATGTCTTCCGCCCATCAGGCATACGAGAGCCAATCAACACGGCACGGAATTCTAAGCCATCCTTACTCGTCGTGACAGCCCTTGCGATACGAATACAGTGGTCTTTTCGTAGTTCCGAAACAGTGCTCACAAATCAATCCACATACTAATATAAAGTAGTAGATTAATATGCGTCTTAAGCAATGAGCATCGAGGTAGAATTTTGTATATGACATGCGTAGATATAGATCTTACCTAGTGAAGGTAATATAGTACAAAATCAGTTCGTATGGTCAACCTATTTATGACGTATGCGCGTTACACTGCATAGAGAGCACGCCGCGCTTGTACATACTGCAGCTAGCCATATTTATTGCATCGCCGATAACTCAAGTCTTCGCATAACAGAAAATGACTTACGCGACGAGGGCAGAGAGGTCACTGAATGAGGTTATTGTACGTCTTCACCGCTAATAAAGCTGACCCTATGTAGAGACAGGATGCGTTGCACCACTGTCAGTAGTCTGATTTGTCTTTTACCACTGGATATAAGTAAAGCAAGCACATACCCTAAAATACTGACCGCAGGTGGCATTGTCGGCCCAATCGCCGTATATGGTCAAAAGCTTAGATTGGTTCTTGATAGTAACGGAAATTATGGGACCGCGCCGAAACTTTTAAAAAATTGCTTAGCGCGGTATTGTTTACCGCTCATGCATACACAGTAATGAACTTTGCGCCGGTATACGTAGGGGTCTCAAAATGTGCTATGCGTCTCCATTGTATGCGATAACTGTTTCAGCTTGTGGAGCAGTAAATATGAGGTACCACGGTTTTCAATTTTTTATGTCAGGATTGTAAACTCTCGGTATAAGGCTAATGCATATGTATAGTTACACAGCATGGGCGCTGATGGCACATGGATATATAAAGAGCTTCAGGTATTGACCGGCCCACTGATCTTCCATCCACTCCATTTCATTACATCTACCTTCGATAGTATGGTTTATCAAGTCACAAACGAAGAGGAATTTCTCCAACTTCTGGGCGACAGCGAAGCCGGAGTCGTTGCCCTTGCTGCAGGCTTTTCCGGCCAGAACATATTACTCCCATACGAGGAATTGAGCGCGATGTTGCCCTCTGTCAAGTTCGCCGAAGTCGACATTGAACAGCACCAGGTAAGCCTTCAAATCCACGACCGTTACAATGGGCTTCATGCTAAATAGCTTCTACTACAGGATGCGATTAAAGATTTTCCCGCTCTACCAGGACACGTCACATTCATAAAAGGTCGTATGCCAGCCGGTCCTCCTGTTCCTGCCGAGCCTCAAACTGTTCATATGCACGCTTCACAACTTTGCTGATTAGCAAAACTGCCAAGCGCGTATATCATTAGGGCATAAGCGATGTCTGTACAGGGATATTATGGTAGTTTCCATACCTCCAACACCATCAGTAATATCTCTCGGATAAGCACCGAAATTAAAGCGTTACATCTTTATCTTGTGTACACACTTGTGATTAGTTTTCTCTTATACACTCAGGGCTACAGAAGGCACGGTGCTATTTGTCTGACATCAGAAACATAGCCTCGCATTGTTCATGTAGTCATCTGTGTGTGTACTCTTCGCCTAAATCACCTATTTTTGCAAAGCTAGATAACGCAGGTAAAAAACATGCAATTATGCCTATAAACATATTTGCGCAAAACTAAGACAAGCAGGAAGCACACAAAACTGCATATCAAGAGAAACGATACGCTTGACGGGAATGCAATGGGGTGAGGGGAATGTTCTGGTCTTCTATCATGTCCCTTGGGGGTTTCTGGTGAGGAGCACGCCATTAAATGGTATAAGCGTGGTGCGGGAATGTGGCATTCGAGAGAAAGCGCCCTAAGTGAGGGAAGCGGTTGGATATGCTGTAATTATGACACAACCGCAGAGGTCATGCCTAAACGACCGACTTACGTGGAGCATGCTGCTATTTCGCCTTTCCAATAATAACAATAATAATGATAATAATAATGATTACTGGGTTACTTTTGGCACCAGATTTGATGAGCGATGCTACAAAGGACTAATTCTCTGGTGGAATGGTAGGCTCAGGGCAGACATCATTGCCAATAGAAGTGATACAAAGTTACCGAAGTGCTCTAGCCGTGTGGCTATGACCGACGCAGGTTAAAGAGACATAGTTAGCGCATTGGTAGATCTCACGTATTACAGAAGCCTCAAGCTTCATAGAAAGACAGAGAGTACGCACTTCAGCAGTGTTGTGACCAGCCACGAGTTGTGGAAAACAGTCGATTAAGTTGTTGGTTTTTTTATGGTGCAGTACCGTCCGCATTGTTACTTTGCTGATTCTTGCATTTCCCAAAATAAGCATCTCTGATATATCTACCGACGAGGCTGTTGCGGTGTAACCTCTGGTGCCAATGACTTCATTCAAGAATATCTTCCATAATGGCGTACTGCGTAGCTTGTGCTCCTCTTTCAGTCGTGACACTAAGTGCTGAAAACAACAGGAGAATGGTTAACGAATGAACACTGCCCACATTCTGTCAGATTCTTTTTTTGGATTGACAACATCCTTTCTGATTCTATTCGTGTGATTGACCACTTTGGCATGATAGCAACTCAGCAGTAGGAAAAGATCACCTTTCTCCTTACACCGTATGAAGCTAAATACTGTTTCACTCCGGGAAAATGCTGGATGACTCCAAATACTGGATGACTTCAAATCATGCGCAAGTGTAGTAAATTACTGTAGTATTTGCCATCAGGCGAATTTGGATTTCCCATCAGGGCGAATTTAATTCTTCGTGCAACCCGAATTTTATGTCGCCATTGGACGAGTCTGCTTTCGGGGAAAAGTGTACTGTGCAGCAAATCAAAAAAACTGCCTATGCATAAGTCCAGTGCATGCATGAGTATGTGAGAATAAATTGACAGTGTATATAAGCGCTAGAAAAACGTCTGCATGTTTTTAAACAATGGCTTGCGTTTGTATTCCTTTTGCACCGGCCGGACTCACAGACTGCACTTATCGCTTTTAGCAGCCATAGCTACCATATGATTGCGTCTGCATACAGAATACCGGATAGAAGATACGCAAAGCAAGATGATTCCATGTCTTGCGCAACGGATTGGTACTCGTCCGATATTAGCATATATGAATATATGATATGACTCTTGTTCCAGGGAGCGGCCTCATGAAAAAGAGACTGACACATGACTATGAACCAGTTATACCAAACCAGGATGTACAGGTAATCACCCTATTTGATTCAGGCGGCAATGAGACATATTCCCTGCGTCCTGCCGTCCAGCCAGCCAATCAGAATGTGGGAACGTCAGCTGGGCTGAATTTACGGTTACGGAGGCAATGGCAACGGCGACGGGTAAATTCAGGCCGATGCCGGCTCAGGTATCGATATAAAAAGGCAGATCTGTCCACTTGCAAGCTATCAACTATTAAAGATGTCTACTGAACGCGTATATGTTGTTGGAGCTACCGGTAACGTGGGTGCAAAGGTGGTGCACGATCTTCTGAAGAACAAGGTGCAAGTCACTATCTTGACACGGTCGCCTGAGAAGGCCCAAGGCCTGTTTAAGGCGTCGCCCTCGTTCTCCCAGCTGACGATCGTCCAAGGCGATTACAACGACTTGACCTCTTTCCGCGAGTCAATCGCCGGACACACGCGACTGGTGCTCTTGGCTGCTGATCTGGTCGGTTTGGGACGTATCAAGCACGCATATGCGGAAGCGGCATACGCGGCGGGCGTCAAGCAAGTAGTGGACATTTCCTCTCAGTCGGTGAGCTACCCCTGGCGCATAGGTGCAATCGGCCGCGCGCACCGCGATGCAGAGGAGCGTATCCTGGCTATTCCGAACCGCGGCGCGTTTGTGGCCCTGCGCCCTTCGGGTTTCATGTCCAACACGCTCGTTTTCGAAGGCGAGACGATCAAGCATATGAATACGTTCTTTGATACTCTGGCGGCCGACGAGACTAGCGAACTGATCAGCCCAAATGATATTGGCGCGTTGGCAGCAATTGTTGCGCAAGACCCGGTCGAAAAGCACGGCGATGCGGTGTACGAGATGACGAGTCAATTGGTGACCCCCACAGAGCGCGCGCGGATTCTCAGCAAAGCACTTGGACGTGAGATCAAGTACCAGCAAGTCTCGCCCAAAGACAAGTATGAGGCTTTGCGCAACAAGGCACACATGCCCCATGCGATGGCGTATGACTTGGCTACGTTCACGTCTCTTTACACCATCCCCAGCCTCGGTCTCTCCATCTTGCTTGGTCGCGAGCCAGAGACGTATGAGGAGTACATCGAAGCCAATAAGGCTGCTCTTCTGTAAAGTTTTATATCAGTATATGTATGTATATCACCCTCTCCCGCAGTAAATAAATGAGTATAGTATGTATCGCCAGTGAGGTTAAGGTGGGCAATGGGCTCCCGGTCTGAGATACACCATCGCACATATAAGCGATAAGGTTGCGTTGCATACAGTATACCATAAATAAGCCAGCTCAAAATGCGACGGCCACAGATCGTGTTTGGCGTTGCTTGCTCGGCTGTGCAGGAGCGATCTACAGTGCTTACTTTTTATGCGGACGCCTTTACAATAAAATCATTTGGCTCCAGACAGCTCAGCTGAACTTTTTTATTCGATGATGGAGACATCCCAACGCGAATTACCTGCTCTCTACGATTGCGAGATTGTAGAAGCCGAGACCTCAGAAATGCTGTTCCGACTGTGCACCACCTGCCGGGGAAAAGTGGTTCTTGCCGCGAGTGACCCATACAAAGGCAAAGAAGCCTATTACTGTCCACAGTGCGACGTGCTGAACCCGACCTGCACGGCCAACATTCAGCTGAAGGTGTTGATCCGGCAAGGGGACCAGCTGGACAGCCTTGAGATCTACGAGAGCGTTCTGCTACCTCTGCTGGGCTGCTCGATCGAGGAATTGCTAGAGGTAATATACATACATATATGTATATGCTAGACAAATCAAATTTAAGTTGATACCGAATTCACGCGTTTATCTTCGTTTATGAGCGAGTTGAGGAAGAACCAGACCTGCTGGTGCGACTGGAGTTTCTGCTCATAGGCAAGCTTTTCGATATCGTCGTCCACCCGCGTACGAAGCGAGTGCTGGCCATGGAGCCACACCGCCCAGAGCTCTTCTTCCCTGCCACTCACCCCTCACAAAATTAGTTATTCCTGCTGAGTTCCCCCTTCTCATACATACTTTTTTATTTTTACCCTTTTTCGTCCTTTTGTACATATTCTCTTCCTCTTCTTCTTCCTTTTCTTGCCCTTTTTTACCCCTACCCTTCTGCAAATAATACCCCCCCTCATGTTATACACGCTACGACGGGGTTATGCCACTGCACGGGCGTGGACTTACGCGCAGGCTTCGGAATGGTTGGCTCATTTCGACAAGTCCAAAATTCCGAACGATCAGCTACGGATCCAGTTTAGTCGCAGTAGTGGGCCCGGAGGCCAAAATGTCAACAAAGGCAAGTCTTTAACCTTAAATGAAAAAAGTGGTGGGAGTGTCAAAATGACGTGTGAATATACATATATATGTACATATATATCCATGTATGCATATTTATATATACGCTAGTCAACACCAAGGTCGACATGCGTCTGATGCGGGTTCGCCAGTCGTCATGGCTACCGGAGTATGCCCGCCAAAAGATTCAAGTCAACAAGGCTGGTGACCTCCAAGTCACTTCGGATCGCACGCGTTCTCAGCAAAAGAACATGGATGAATGTTATGCAAAACTGGTGGAGACCATCAAGGCCGCTGTCGCTGTGCCACGTGAACCCGATGCAGCCACCCAGCAGCGCGTGAATGCACTGTAAGAAAAGAAAGAAGAGAATGAAAAAAAAGGAGATGATATTCATATTCATACGATTATTTTATATGGTTATTATTTTTTTGCTACAACAAAGGCGCGAAAAGGAGGATGCGAGACGAAAGGACAAGAAAAAGCGCCAATCCCAAAAGAAACAATCCCGGCGCTCCAAAGGTGACGATTATTGATTGGATCAGAACGCATTAGTTGGATCGAAATCGGAGGAAGAAGGTGCGAAGACGTGATCGAGAAACCGAGCTCTGTCGGCGTCGAGAAGGCGGAGCAGACGAGGACGAGGAAGGTGATGATGACGAAGAAGAAGAATGTGTTGAAGCAGAAGATGTTATCTGAAGATGGGGAGGACCCTTGGGTGAGTTATCTTCCTGGTCATCGTTCTTTTGTCGCCTGTCTTCCGCTTTCTGGTCGACCGTGGGTGCTTTGCTGCTCGCATAAGGTTTACTGAGGATGGAGGCGGTGGTGGAAGCGATATCCGACTGGTTGGATCGGACGGAACGCATCGCACACAAAGACGAGGACTGGCTCTGGACATCATTGAGTGGTACCTTCATCCAGGACGGATACCATGTTCGTCGACGTTTGCTTGAGGATTTCTGAGCAGTCATCATATTCTTCGGGAGAACAATAAAAAGAAAAGAGAAAAAGCAAGGAAAGAGAAAAGGAGCGAAAAAGGAAAAGCGAGAAAAAAAGAGAGAGAGAGATGCATAGACATCTGTATATCACTCTTTTTTAAGTGGATAGTGGGCGGTCAGGTGTTCCAGAATGTTTATTCGGTCACAAAAGCAAACAAGCCCAACCTGCCATCATGGCAATACCACCCAAAGGTGTCACGGGCCCCAGAGGCCGAAACGTGTCGCGATTGAGCGTCAAAAGATAAATCGTACCACTAAAAGCGATCGTGCCACCCAGAATCAAGGGCGACGCGAACGGATGCACCTTGCGCACTTGGCCAACCGAGGAAAGCACGAGGAGGGCCACGCCATGCATCAATTGGAACTCGGATGCAAGCGTCCAGTTCTATTGTTGTTGTTTTTATGTCAGGATGTCTCACATAACTATTCATAGCCTTGCTGACGGCTTTTCTTTTCCTCTTCTCCATTCTTTTTTGTCATACATACCCGAATTTTGGTCGCGTCGTTGCCGACGTGCTTCGCGAGGCCGTGCGCACCAAACGCACCTAATCCCAGAGCCGTCATTCCTAATGGAACGCCATTCAGAAAAGTGCGTGGCTAATGACTTGCTTCACGCTTACCGAGGACGCTGCCTGCTTTCCAGTAAAAGTTGGGACCCACCATGGCGTTGTTTTTTTTCTGTCAAGGAAGAAAAGAAAGAGCAGATGCCTTAAATACTTTGAATAACCGCACTCAGGATTGCGCGCTTTTTCGCTCTTGTGCCCAAACCGCTGAAACGAACAAGACGAATGGAGTTTGAAAATTTCGATTAGATACGTTCTTTTACGGTGGAGAAATGTCATGAACTTACCAAGGAAACCTCGACACATTTTTGTTATGCTAATATTTTTAAATGTTGCTGCGGTAGCGGTGGAGTTGGCCGTGGTCGTAATCATGGAGGTGGTTTAGTCAAAAATCGGAGGTTGACCGCGACTCAAGGCCTCGTTGAACGCGATGCGCCGAATGTTTCGACTGGCGTTAATATCGGGCTGCCCGCACAGTTGCCAAGCGAGAAGACCGTGAAGCGAGAAGGCTGTGCAGCGTATAATCAAAGATTTGGGGTCGAACTTTCGGCATCGGTCATTGCACCGTGACCGGACTTGTGAGGTACAGTACTCGTCGACGGAAACAGCGACCAGCAGAGCGCACCGCTCTACTTCCTTCAGCTTCTTTAAAAGACGACCAGATAGGCCAGAATACTACATGCCGATCGTGATGATCAAAGATAACACTTCCGAGCGCCACAAACGGGACTTGGCCAGGAGCAGATGGGCTGAAGAGCTTTTAACGCCATTTCGGGAGTTTCTTTTTGTTTGCAGGCCTATGTGAAAAGGTTCAGAGGGAACACACGCTGCCTTATATCATGGAAATGTAATATATGAAAAGCGCTGCCGCAGAGGAGGTACTTGCGTCATTACTGTGTAAGATTATAACGAATCGCATTTCATAGTCAAGATGCAAGGAAATACAAGTACGTACCTTTCCTTGAGATCCTCCTGGTCCTGCTACTGGTCCTGCTGCTGCTCCTCGTCTACGACGCCTTGGTGGTCGGTCCCTGTGTTCAGTATCTTTCTAGCCTCTGATTTTTCTTGCCGCCGTTCTTTGAAAACCTTGATCACCTCAGCGTCTGTCTGCCTTTGTAATACCGAAGCCAACGTTGTGGCATGAACTGGCCATAGAAGGCGCGTAGACGAGCAAATTGGGCTGGTCAGTTGCGGAGTCCGTTAACGAGAAGATCAAGCTGACAAAGTTTTGAGTGTACATTTCTTTTTTTTTTTTTTTCGGTGTGTGTGGGGAACGGCTGTCCATTTTTATTTGCTGCACACGTCTGAGTACAATGTGTCTGAAAAGGATTATGTCCATACGGTAACCAGGGAGTCAGAGTTGGAGAGTCTGTTAGTCCCGTGCGCACTTATATATAGTGCAAGGTACGGGTAATGGGTTGCAGGCTCAAATGAAATTTGACGAGCGCGACTGCACGCCAGGCGAATGGCTCGGATAATGGTGTCTGGCTGAAACGGAGCCTCGTCAAAGACGTGGCGCCAATGAGATGTCCATATACCACGGAGAATTCACGAGACCATGACGTAGCTCATGATGGAGCGTGTAGACGGAGGGCGAAGCGCGAATGTTGCTTGTTACTTCTATACTACACGTGCAGTTGTCTTCTTGAACCGAGCAATCGAGTAGTACTCCGCGCTGCTCATATTGCAGCAGGTTGAGTTCCCTGAGGGCCGCACGCGTTGGCATCGTTATTGCTACCAGTGTGGGAAGCGCTGATACGACCGTGGCCTTTCGTAAGGCAAAGTGCACGCGGGCGAACCGGCGTGGTCGGAAAAAATGGCGAATGGTGCGGTTAATCTTTTCGACTTGAGACGGAACCAGGTAAAGCGAGATCGGGGGTCACGATGATCTTGCGTACCTTGGCGAAGTGATCGGGGAGATGCTGGTCGTCCAACCAAGAGCCTTACTGCACGGTCGACAATGTCGTTGACGATGCCTTGCAAAGCTTCCGTTTGCTCCACAGCGGCTGGCCAATTTGGGGCAACTTCACCGTCTGCGAAGCGCGTATATGCGTACTTGGCGAGGCTCTTGGCTGCTTGCGGATCCGGGTGCTCGTCGCTCTCCAGGAGACCGTACTGAAAATACTTGAGGGCACGGGACTGGAAGCGCTCCGTCAGCGAGTTGACAAAAGAAGTCCCCATCTCTCGAGCCAACAATGACCTCGAGCGCGCGTGGGGTAGTCGACGCCGCTCCGGTGCCACCATGCACTGTTCGTCATTGTTGATTTGTTGATGGTAAGCAGCAAAGACGTTCTTGTACTTCTCGAACGAGAATGTGTTCGTTCTAGGTCGTGACAAAGGGCGCGATCCATTCACTAGATGTATGCACGCGAAGAGGAAGGTCTGGGAGAATATCACTGCAGGCGGTGGATCTTGCTCGCGAGTCGAAAGCTTGTGCAGCAGGTAATAATGCGGCGCAAAAGATGCCATTGCGCGTGATAACCGCTTTCTCCTTGTCTACCCGGAAGGTCATCTTGATGTACATGTCACCATTATCTGATATAGCTTGCACTAGTCTTGCTGCTTCACTAGGTCGGCCCAAATTTAACATCGCTTGCACCAGTAGCAAGTATGCTACCCGGGAAACCGCAAGATTTGATATGCCGCGTTGCCGAATCAAACTTGTTACTGACCCGGCATTGTTGACTTGTTCAGGTGTAGGGAAAACAAAGTCTAGTACATATGCACTGAGCGTGTTGCATCGTCTGGGTGTGTCGGCTTGCAACAACGAGTCCTAAATATATATATAATGTCACTTGGTATAGATTCTAAATATAATGCTTTCGACACTTACAGGCAGTCTTCGTTGTAAGATCTCTTCCGAGGCAAGGTGTGCCAACTCGAAGTCAGTCGTATGCGGACCAATAAATCTTCTCGCAGCTTTCTTTAATAGCATAGAGCTTTCCTTAACATATGCCTTAAAGAAAGCTTCTGCAAAGTGCTCACATGCACCAACGGTCGCATATGTGCGTAGGATTTCGGCTGCTTCCGGAGACAACACACCTTCACCGAGCTCAAGGGCTGCTTGGTATACGGCATGGTCAGCCAGACTAAAGGACAAAAAAGAATCATGTCAGAGTTACAATTCTCGATATACTTATATAATGCACTTACCTTGACTCACCCACCACCGGAGCAATAGCGACTTGCAAGTCACTACGCAGATAGTCGGCTTCTCTTCTGGACTGACCTTTGAGCACCTCGGCCCATTCTTTGTCAAAGATCTGTGACGACACAGTGTCACTATAGATCTTGTCAAACTGTAAAAGTGTGAGCCTCGCTGGCCCCGAACCGACGAGAAAACAGCAAGTTCGATCCAAGGTACCGACTATGGTATTGGTCTTGATAGACGTCGTTCCAACCTTTGTGGTTGTCATTAGGTCGGGAGAACCATCCGGACACCACAACGGCAAGAGCGGCAAACAAGGAGCAGGTCTTCCTCTCCATTCTTACCAGACCCAAGCGCCGAGAGTAGTCGCTGGCAAACAAGGCGGCTTCAGACTGCTTCAGCAACCAAGAAGCGAGGACTCCCGCCGAATCCAGGAAACATTCTGGATGGCGTCGAAGGCATAACCCCTAATACATATAGTCAGGACCAAATTTAAAACTTACAAAGTAATCTAGATATCGCTCTTTACCTGATAATATCGAATATCGTGCCATGACATCCAAGCATCATAGGCAGCTTCATCCGAACTTCGAATCGCACACCATAGGTGTCTTGGCTAACAGGCCATGGTGATAACGTTATAAGGTAACAAAGAAAAAGAAAGAAATAGGTCAGCACCAGACATTCGACAGCAAACCGACGAATGACTTACATGACATCTACCGTAGACTCGATGTGGAAGAGGCTGTGAGCTGGAGAGGTTGCTGTGGTACCTTTTTGGGTCGTAGGCGCCAGAGTTTCTTTATCACGAACTTGTTTGCACGAAGATTCTGTAGCTTTCACTTTTCTCCACTCCTTGTGTTTTTTGCAAGTGATTTTCTCATGAAACTATTACGCAAAATGAGATCCAAGTCATTTGGCATGGTCACGCATTGGGGGGAGAAATTGTCATCAACTTTGATCTTCTTTGGACTTACCTTTATCCTCCTGTGATCAGGCCACATTTCTATTTCAATTCAAGGGACTGAGGCACGGCCGGCTTTCCCAACAGATTGCTTTCAACATTTTGACTGCCATTGACAGCAGCAGTCTCCAGCCCCAGGGCACTCAACAGGCTGATGGTTCGCGCCTTGTGCTCTAGGGTACGCAGGGGGGCAAGCCGGTTTTTGGGCATCTTTATCTTACGCTCCCCTTCGATTTTGCCTTTTGTGCGGCCCCATTTAGCAGCCCCACGCGGCAATTCGGAGACGCGGGAACTCGCTTTGATAGACGCGCTGATACGTCTCCTGAGAATTAAGATAGCGGCTTGTATTTGTCGATGGAGAAGACTGTTCCAACGGAGACAACAGGATGTGAACTTGAGTTGTTGGAAAGTATATCAATGCGCAGGACACCGTATATGAAGAAAAGGGAAATTGGGCTACTTAAGACTATTCTTGGGGGTGAGTTATGTTTAGGGAAGGAATGGTTGAAAAGACGGAAAGTAGTGAGTGATGGCGAAAAGACAAAAAAAAAGAAAAAAAGAATGAATGAATTCTCAAAAAAGAAGGCGAAATTCTGAGATACTCCCCTGAGACTGAGCAGTCTTCACCCTTTTATTGAGAGGATCTTCGTCATCGCTCTCGTCGTACTGTCCCTTGTTAGTAGCTCCCCCTGCTTTCTTTCTATTTATTGAGACAATCATAATACAAATGTGCAACTCCCCGATATGCGAGTTAGTCTTTTATATTGTATCCTTTGTCGACCATTCAAAAGAAGTATTAACAGCAGTTGCGCGGGCAAATTGGGTTGAAAGAAGAAGCGTGTATTAAAAAGGAATGACCCAAAGGAGAAGGATGAAGGAATGAAAGCAACAGGAAACGAAAAAAAAAAAAAAAACCAAGCAGTCGACGAGCGATTCGTCCAATTTTATGCATCAGTTCGTGTAGCATCTAAAGATCAATTTCCGAGGATTCGTCTCCTTTTGCATTCTTTCTTCGTTGCCTTCAATTCTACGAAGTACTCAGTTACATGTGTGCATGAATAAAGCATCCATTTGGAGTCTGCGAAAACGATACAACATGAGGCAGTAGAGTTCTTTCCGTATTTCCTCATCACTCCAGATACGCAAGTCGAGACTATTGTAGAAAGGTACGAATCCGATTTGCACGGCATTCTCGACGGATGTTACGAAAGGGATGCTGTCAAGCGGTGCACTTCCGGCCAAGCATCCTGTCATGTATTGTGTGACTCTCAAGGCTGCCATGGAGCTTCTAACGCGCTCGTAATGAGAAACTGCTATACTGAAACCAGTTTCATGGGGTGGAGCAGCGGATGAAGAAGAACAGTGCTTCGTATCATGATCGGACTACGTTTGCGTGTCATCGATTTAAATCGCTCATGAATTTGGCAGTCGCTGCATAGTTATAACCATTAGAAGCCTTGTTGAGATTGTTGGAGAAACTTTGATTTTCCATGCCAACCAAGTAAATACGCCTTAGACCAGCAACAATTGTACGTCTCAAGATTGAAGCCCGCCTGGAATATTGCGAATGCACCGTTGTCTCACTTGTTGATTTGCCTGCGGATCGCAGATACCATTCGCTTGGAAATTAATGGACTATTCGGAGCGCTTCGGTGGTAGCATGAGTGAAATGACGTACAACTCCGCATGCATGATTGACAACAACTAGCTGACCCAAAATCAATAAAACCTCACACCATACATCATGTGTAATCTCAGTGTATAGAAACAGTATATCACTCTAGTGCTACTGAAAAAGACTTAATGTGTATCTCCAGGCTCCTAACGGAAAGCTTAAAAATTAAGGTCAAGTGTATCCAATTCGATACGCACGGATGTACTGAGAACGGTGATATTTTCCTGTTGCTAAGTTATTATTCATCCCAAAGTGGTCAATCACACGAATGGAATAGGAAAGAATGTTGTCAATCCCAAAAAGAGAATCTGAAAGAATGTGGGCAGTGTTGTTTATCAACCATTCTCCTGTTGTTCCAGCACTCAGTGTCACAACTGAAACAGGAGAACGAGACACGCAGTACGCCATTATGGAAGATATTCTTGAATGAAGGCATTGGCACCAGAGGTTACACCGCAACAGCCTCGTCGGTAGATATATCAGAGATGCTTATTTTGAGATGTGCAAAGATCAGCAAAGTAGTAATGCGGATGGTACTGCACCATAAAAAAACCAACAACTTAATCGACCTTTATCCAAAGCTCGCGGCTAGTTACAGCACTGCTGAGGTGCGTACTCTCTATCTTCCTAGCAAGCTTGAGACTTCTGTATTACGTGAGATCTACCAACGCGCTGTATGTCTCTCAAACTTTCCGTCGGTCATAGCCACACGGTTAGGGCACTTCGATAGCTTTGTATCACTGCTATTGACAATGATATCTACGCTGACCTACATTTCCACCAGAGAATTGACCCTTTGTTGCATCGCTCATCAAGTTTAGTGCCAGAAGCAACCCAGTAATTAGTATTATCATTATTACTATTGGAAAGGCGAATTAGCAGCATGCTCCACATATTGTACGTCGGTCGTTTAGGCATGGCCTCCACGGTTGTGTCATTATTACAGCATATCCAACCGCTTCCCTCACTTATGGCACTCATTCTCGAATCCCACGTTCCCACACAACTCCCAAGGTGCGTAGATCTGCATGATAAGACCAGAACACACCCCTCACCCGACTGCATTTTCCGTGCACTACTTGAGGCGGACTCCCACTTTCTTCTTGGTTGTGCTCACATTCGGTCGGTCATTCATGGGCGCTTCTTGTTGGACTGCACCCGCGTCAAATCCAGGGATACTTCTCCGGCTGTTGTATTAATCCACGATCCTACGCATATATGGGCATGCCAACGCTACTGCCGCCTTACACATACCAAAATTAATGCAGACGTCCAACTTAAACGATGGCCGCTATTGAGCGTCATTTGAATAGATTCTGGTTAACTTAAAGCACCTTTAACGCGTTCGTACATCTCATGGCTATTTTCCAATGATGATGGCATGTCCACATATGTCATAGTAGCTCGTATCTGCTGCTTCTTTTGTTGTAAAGAGTCATATCTCATATTAGCATTTCTGGTGAGATAAATAGGGAAGATGTCGGCCTGTCTTTCTTTTTTTTCTTTGTTTTTTATTTCTGGCCTGCCTTTACTGTCATTTTTGCGAAAGTCCCTGGTTTGTGATGGGACGTTTCGGGGCCGGAATTATGGCAAGTTCAACAGTCGAGGGGTTGTGACTGTATTGCATTAGGTCCTGAGATAACAGCTGAAGGATCCTGCTGGAGTGAGAAGCCAGGCGTCGGTTCATCGCCATCTTCCTGCACACGATCCGCGCTAGCTGGGCATATTGTGGTATGACAAAGTTTTACGAGGGCGATAGACTTTTCTGGGGCTATTTTGCTTCTCTCAGCGAGTTATAGTTTCATATGTTGGTTCTGCTCCCCGAATTCCTAGGGTTCGAGTAGCTGCCCATTACTCTGTAGCATCCCGTGACGCGAATCGTTTTTGCTGCCATGTATTTTGCGTGTTTCCTGCTTGTCATAGGTTTGCGCAAATGAGTGTGGGCATAATTGCGTGGTTTTCACTTGCGTTATCTAGCATTGAAAAATAGGTGATTTAGGCGAAAAGAGTATACAAACGCACAGATGACTCCATGCACAATGTGAGGCTATGTCTCTGATGTCAGACAAATAGCACCGTGCCTTCTGTAGCCCTGAGTGTATAAGAGAAACTAATCACAAGTGTGTACACAAGATAAAGATGTAATGCTTTAATTTCGGTGCTATCCGAGAAATACTGCTGTCACCGAGTCATGGTATTGGAGGTATGGAAACTACAGCGTTTCTGTACCGAGTTCTTTACTACCTTAATGGTATACGCACACCCTATTTTCGCTAATCAGCAAGTTGCGTCGCCTCTCCCTCAATACTGTGAAGTGCGGCAGGAACAAGGGGAGCGATTGGGCCGCCATCTTTTGTAAATGTTACATATCCTGGTGTAAGGGGAAAACCTGCAATTGGATCCTATATAGGAACTAGTTAACATGAAGCCCATTCTACGGCCGTAGATTTAAACGGTTACCTGCTGCTGCGTATCAAAATCGATCTCGACGAACTTGATAAAAGGGAACTTGTCACTCAAATAGTCATATGGCAGTATTTCGCTTTCTCCGGGAGGGCATGCAATAATGGCAGTGAGCTGGTCATCGTTCACAAGTGCGAAAAATTCCTCTTGGTTTGTGATTTGATGAACCATAATATTAAAGTAGGTTTGGATGGATGGCGTAGATGGAAGACAAAACCTGAAGTTCCTTATATATCCATCGCGGCGGATTGTACCACCAGCGCCCATGTTGTGTAACTATATATGCATTAGCCTTAGACCGAGAGCTACATCCTGACATGGAAAAGTATTTACTTCTTACGACCTGAAATAGACAGGCATAAAACGGAGCCACATAGCGCATTTTCAGGACTCCTACGTATATTGACATATACACGTACCATACGCAGTAGCCATCAAGTAGGATGCGTTTCCCGACATCCAATTTATAAAAAAGCATCAGTTTGTAGGTCACAAAGCCTGTCTATGCTGTGCTCCAGATATATTGAACTTGCATAATACGTCCAACATTTAACTTAAACGCAAAGCTCATTATTGCGTATGCATGAGCGGTGTACAATATACCGCGTCAAGCAGTTTTTTTAAAGTTTCGGCGCGGTCCCATACCTTACGTTACTATCAAGAACCATCTAAACTTTTGACCATATACGGCGATTGGGCCGACAATGCCACCCGCGGTCAGTATTTTAGGGTATGTGCTTGCTTTACTCATATACAGTATTGGCAAAAGACAAATCAGACTGTTGACAGTGATGTGACGCGTCCTTTTTCAGCGTTATTGTAGATGAAGACGTACAATACCTTCACTCAGTGGCCTCTCTGCCCTCGTCGCGTAAGCCTTTTTTGTTATGCGAAGATTTATTATATGGGCGATGCAATGAATATGGCTAGCTGGAGTATATGCAAACGGGGTGTGCGCAGTGGAACAAACATGCGTCATAGATAGATCGATGACACGAACTATTTTTGCACCATATTACTTTCATTAGGTAAGCTCTGTATCTACGCATCCTCGATGCTTATAGCTTAAGGCGCATATTACTCTACTACCTCGGATCAGTCTGTGAGTTATTTTGTGAGCATTGTTTTAGAGCTAATAAAAGGCACTGTAGTCATGTCACAAGAGCTGTCACGACAAGTAAGAATGACTTAGTATTCCGTGGCGTGTTGATTGGGTCTCGTATGTCTAACGGGCGGAAGAAATTGTTCTGAATTTCAACATGCATTGCGCAAAAAGCTATCTCGGATTTAAGGGACGAGTATCGTAATTATCCCGGAAAATAATCCTTTAATAAGCACTGAAAATTCATTTTTTGTAGGTCTTAGTCCGGGATAGAATAAGCTCTTGATTCCGTGCTTACTCGCCCCTCATCCTTTAATTCCATCACTATCAAACATACACATGATTATCGAGAAACGACATTTCAGCCAATCATCCATCACGAAAAAAAGGTCACCAACATGTTCTAGACCATATCTGAAAGAAACCTGCCAGAGCGTACATGATCATTTTGCCTCTTCTATCATCACATTGGCTAGTAATGCATCCTTTTGTAATTTTATTTTTTTCAAGGAAAAAAAAAAGAGACTATTTCATATGTCCTGGATTGTACGCATGACGTATGAATTTATTGATACTTGCTTGTGTTGAATAGGTACCTTTCAATAGCGGTGACGGCGGGCCTTGGTTGGTCTTTCTTCACGAGCCAATCGAGTTTGCAAACTAAGGCTTGAGGGTGCTGAAATCAATGCGCTCGGTGGCATTGACGCAGCTTCTAGTTGTTACATTAAGATGCTACGTCAGTGTCAGGCCATGTGTAAAATATTGAGTAATAGTCTTACCTCCAGCAAGGTGTCCTCATTGGCAAATGTAGTCGCGGACCGCATACTGGCACTTGTTTCCCCCAGCTTCTTGCTAAAAGATGGCTCGCCGCCCAGAAGTTGATCCAGCGGTCCAGTCCGAGACTATACCTTGCGCATCTGTCTTCAAGAATGAGTATGTGCTGTATAAGAATTTGTTACATGCGCCCATGATGTTCATGGACTCAACAAGTAGGCTGTTCATGTCCAGAGTCAGAGTGATCATATGTCCTTGAGGATCGATCAAGCACTCAGCTGGAGACTCAAGTTCCTTACATATCTGATACAAGCGTCCTTCTTGTGCTTCTCAGGCTGTTCGTTGACGTCTGTAAAGAAAAAGGAATAAAAAGTGGAAGCGAAAAAGGTAAGAAATGTACGCAGCTAATGGAAAAGTATTATACGAGCCGCGTATTAGACTAATGCACCATCAATTTTCGCGCAGTGATGTAGTATATACGCAATTGATTTAAACTTGACACCTTAATCCTAAGTATGGTGACTCACTTGCGCTGATACATTATAAGTTGCAGCAGCTTTTTAGCAACACCTATGAAACTGCACGTTATTCATCATTTATGGGGTTAACTCGAGAATAAACTTACAAGCGGGATAATCTCGACAAACATGAGAAAAGAGCGCACATATGGAAGCCGACTCGGCGTTTGATAGTTACGCCCAGTAGAATATACAATGCAAAAAGCATTGTAATGGTAAGAAAATACGTCATATTCTGAGTGGTAAGCATTGTATAACTTCTGTTGATAACAATGCCTTCAGGCGTGTAGTATTTTATAATCTGATTTCTATTCATAGGCTATTGTAGCATTACTGTCCGATCCAACATTATATTTCCGTAATGTGGTGGACCGACAGAGCCATTTTGACAGCAAATATCCATACTAAAAATTATTTCTACGTATTTGATAAGCTCGATAAGTATACAGTTTCGTGCTGGTCGCATGTACACTCTCATAATCAGTTAAAGCTCATCTTCTAGTTAATACTTGCAAGTATAGTGCCATGGCTGAACAACTGCGCTTTCGTATCAAATATTAAGGGTACGCACACACTAAATACACATGGATAATTTTTTATGGGTTGATGCTAATCTGTCTATATACTGTATATGCAGTATGCGATCATGATCTGCATTGCCGCTCCTGTCGGGTTTAACTGTGTCCCGTAGGGGATTTTGTGACAGTTGTCAGCAAATAGGAAGCGTACCTTATTTTTTTCTTTTGTTTCAAATAGTCGCAAAGAAAAACCGCGGCTATCGGCTTTTACTAGGCACAGAATAAAAGAGCGTGATTTAGGGCCATCCTTTTCCCGTAAATATAAAAAACAGGGACCGGCGAATTTTGGCTGCGCTTCAGCTCGGTCGAGAGGCAAGGACCGGACCGGCAAATGTTGTATCAAGCCAAGACATGGGTAAGATATAAGTGGGAGCGAAGTAAATTTATTCTTTTGTATGAGCAGGCCCTCATCTAGTATCTTCCACTGTACACGTTAAGCACTGTACACGTTAAGTTTTAAGTGCGCTCAAGAAAAATAGAATTGATTGAGACAGGACAAAAAAAAAGTTTTGATTATCTATACACTTCTATTTCGTCATAATACCAAATTTGGTAACTGTTTCTACTTGAAACTACAGTCAATCTATTGGACGAGTCGACCAAAAGTTGCCTCTACAGTTGTACCGTATCTGTCCACTTTGGCTAACATAATACGAAAAAAGCCGATTAGACTGGTACCTCTTTCCATGACCAGTTTGAGTAAGGACGAAAAATAGCTGTGTAATCCAGGAACCCAAGCTGCAATTATGTCATCTGCCAAAATCACTGGACAACCTGAATCCAAGATTTTCATGGCGACAGAAGTTTGTGTCACTCTATAAAAATGCAACCTTCTGCACTTTTTTCCTCTCTCACATTCAGTTGGACCACTTTACCCTGGCTTCTCAATTACTCAGTATGATGCGACTTTCGCTGGACTTGCAGCAGGTCATCTGCGAAATGGCCATCGGTGACTCTGGCAATAATAAATTTGCCTTTGTTGCTATGCGGGTCAATAAAGCTTGGGCCCACTTTGTATGCAGTGTTTTGTATCGGTAAGAATAATACCAGATAGTAGAAGACATAAACGGGCTCCATAGACATAGTCTCACATGTATATACTATAAGAAACTACCGTATATCGGATTACCTCAAGTTTGTGGGCTTCGTCAACACGATCGCGACAGGTGCCAAGGGCACTCTGCCCTATGGGTCGTACATTCGCTCCATTGATCTTACGAGTGTCAACCGGTACGGCGTCGACAATCGAGTCACTCGACTCATTCGCCACTGCAGCAATCTCAGGACAGTGGCTTTGGGTCATCCCACCTCGGTGAAGGCGGATACAATTGCACTCATGGCTCAGCACTGCCAGAAGCTTCAGACTCTCCAAATCGGCGGGCTCGAGTCGTTCCCGTTTATGCTCGAGTGCGACTTTTCCTCGCTGCGTGGTCTGCGGACTATTGACATTTGTTCCACACCACTCACTGCCAATGCGCTACATACGTTGCCTATGGAGATAGAGCACGTCCGCTTTGCTCGCTTGGACGCCCTCCAGTTTATGGATGTCAAGCTTTTCCTTCAAGCCCGCCACAAGTCTATCCGGACCCTCCGTATCGAGCAGTGTCGCTTCATGGACGGCCCTATTGCGGACATGATTGCGCCTCTCAAGCGGTTGGAGACGCTGGAGCTGGTCGGTACAGATATCGCCGACCCCATCTTTGGAGGTCTGGCAGAACTGCCCAATCTCTCTCTCCATACCTTGCGCATTGTCAATACCCAAATCACAGACACCGTCCTCCAAGGCTTCCTCACAGCCCGCTCTCGCTCCATTGATCGCCCGCGTGTGCGCCATCTCGAGCTCGCGGACAACCGCTTCGTATCGGATGATATGGTCCAGGCGCTGCTGGTCAGACGCCATTGCCTGTAAATAATAAATCGTTCCTGTGCTTACTCTCAATGATTTATCGCTATGGTTCGTTCCTTTTTTTTTCTTCGCTCGTATAGTAGTGGGGATGCAAGACAGTTGCCTAATTCGCGGACGCTTTTTTTTGTTTCTTTGTGTGTGACCCTGCCAGCCTCTGACATTGGTCGCTCAGCTTGGCGGACTACCTCAATTGCAGCTAAGTCTTTGTCTTTCGATGCAGGTCTGTGGAATTAGTAAAATCAGCACTGCGTCTGATACACTTATAAGTGTTAAATGATGATGGAAACAGCACCGACTACTTTTGGGATGAACCGGTATCGGTATCGGTGTATCTACGGGTTTAAACTACAAATGTGTTATTCGCTAATTAAGTCTCTGTTTGTTGTTGTTGCCTCGACCTGTCAAGTAGCACATATCCACTGGGAAACGGACCAATGGCTATGGGTTCCGTTTACGGGGAGTTTTCAGGTAGAGGTACAAAGATAGCTTTGTTTAAATGTGCTTCGAAGCCATAAACCGCTGAATTTGGATGAGAATGACGTTGTCCTTTAAAATTTCTTCGTCTTTGTAAAGCACAATACGTAGAGAGGTGATGCTTGTAGGCGTTGAGCCTTAAGTGAAATATATAAACAAGCGAGAAAGTATATTATCAAGCTAGTTTCCAAAATCGGAACCGACCCTGCTTTAGGATGCGCTTCAGGCATCTCCTCTTGCCAATCTTTATCGCCCACAACAAAGGTCAGTCATGCAGGCGTGTTCAACTCATGAATGTCCCAGCCGCATATTATACTTCTACAATATCACTTTTGTTCCCTCTAAAAGGAAACCCCCAGTATCCAAAAGGATAAAAGCGATGCGCGAGCGCGTGCCATACGCAAAGATCCGTCGAGAACAAGGCCCTAGCGATCTTGGTTATCAAAACCAGTAAGCAACATGATTTTTTTTTTACTTTCGCTGTCTACCTTTTCTTTATATATACCGGGCCCAAGGGATGATCCCAGTTACCGGTCCCAGCTTCTATACCTTATTGCATGTTACTCTCGTTTTCACTTACACTGCACACACACACGCTATGATACTTATACTCTGATCCAGCCTTTTTTTTTTCATCTCTTGCATACCCCAACAAAACAAACCTTTTGTGCGTCTTTTCCTTTGTTGAACATCTTTCGCTGATTACCTTTGTCTCGCCCATTCCCTTTTACAGCGTAACGAGTTCGCACAATGATCATCGAATCCAACAACCCCCTGCTTAAGCAAGAAGACACCCGGCCAAACCCGCTTCCCATGACACCCTGCGCAGATTACCATTCGAACGCGTTGGTCGCGCATTCAGCTGGACCGCTTAGTTTGCTTCTCAGAACCTGGACTCTCCATCCTGAGCAACCACGCGAGTCCCTCACTGTACCTCCAGGCACCTTCATGAAGGCTGATGCACATGATGACTTGGATAATCATGTTGAGATACAAGGACGAAACGAAAGCGGTCATGAGCACGAAAACGATGAAGAAAACGTGCACGGCATCATGACAAAGGCGACAACCAACTCCAAGGTCCCACTCCATGAGCTCATCCAGCACTTCCCGGATTTACCCTACTTTGCCATGCATCCCATGTTTATCACGTTTTTGTCCATCTGGATCCGCTTCCGTCAAGGTCTCTCGTTGGCATGTCATCCACAGCAGCGCCAAGTCGTCATTGACTCCCTCGAAAACCAGATACTCGTGTTGCAACAGTACATTGATTCATGTATGTACGCCGCCGCCTTCTATCCCCACGTGGTGGACGAGGTCGATGGCCAATCCAATTACATGCAAGCGGCTTTCGGCACCCTCAAACGCCGTATCGAGATCGTCCATGGCATACTTTTGACTCTGGAATACAATCGTTTGATGCGTGGCATCGGAAGCGCCGTCACCGTGTACAAGATCACCCGCGCTTTTCGCCGCATGGTCATCGAGACTTTTCCATGGCTGCCCTCGTGTTATGACGCGGTTCAGCAAGCGGCCTGTCCCACTCCTTTGCCGACGACGTTTACTTTTTCTAACGCCACACCCCATCATCTTTCAGATAGCACGTTCATGCCGCCGCTGGATGCGAACGGTGTTACGCCGATGGATTACGAGATGACGGCGCTGATTGCTGTCCCGCCTGCGACGCCAGTTGATAGCAGCATGACATTTATGGAGGCCCTGGAACAGCCCTTGCTCTATCACTCGGAGGATCCTGCCGTCTGCTGGTGTCAGCCTCAAAATATGGACAACGCACAGCTTGCTTCGCAGCGTATGTATGAATCCTTTCAACAAGAATGGACGCCGCCCCACACCGCCATCAGCACACCTCAACTTTACATGATGCCTACCACGGACGTGAATGGAAGTCTGACGTACTTTGATCAACAGCAGCAGCAGCAAGAAGAAGAGCAGCAACAGAGCCAGTCCCATGCCATCAAAGGGTGCCGGTCCGTCCCTGCCACACCCATGGCACTTCCGGAGTCCAACTATCGGCGCCTGGTCCCTCCTCTTTATTACTCGTGCCCGGCAAGTCCCCGGCAGGCGCTCGACTCGCAACAGCATCGATACACCGGAGGGGCCAACATGTACATCGAGGAAGGGATGCAAGACGACGAAGAGCAAGAGAACATCGAGGAGGAGCTCTCGTCCGTCGGAGAAGACGATGACGACGACGAGTACGAGTACAACGAGAACGATGACGAGGAGGACGAGTACTATGTCTGCAAGCGCTCGCTTCATCGTCAAAGACCCGTTCAAACGACTGACAACAAACTCACAAGGAGCAAGCATCGCTCGTCTGCCTTGACAACACTCCACACCTCTTCCTTTCCTATGTCTTGTTCGTCAAGCATGGTTCGCCCGAACCGCTCCCGCCGCACCGCGACTTCGTACGACGCTGAGACGACGCACTACCTCAAGTCCATTTTCTACAAGAGCTATAGCGTGCGTGACAAGCTCACCAAAGAAGAGCGGCAAGAAATCCAGGAGAAGACCGGGCTCAAGCCGCGCAACATTACGTACTGGTTCTCGAATCACAAGCGCCGATTCCAGCCCTCGCTCAATGAATTCAAGCGACTGCAACGCGAGACACATGGTCGCGTGGCTACCTTTGACGATTTCGTGCGATGGCGTCGTCTGCGTGGTCTGACGGACGAAGTGATGGAAAGCGTGGAAGAGTCAGAGGAAGACCAGAAAGACAGAAGCACCAGGGACTCGCCCTCGTCGTCCCAAGACAGCACAAAGTCACCCGCGAGTCACCTCGCCACCCCGCCTCAGTAAAACTCACAGCGCTCATTCCGGCCCTCGCACACCTTTATCGGTTTTGTTCATATATGCACCCTCTCAAACATATCCCTCGTTCCTGGCACCAGGGCTCACTCCCTTTCTCATTGAAAACCTGCATATAAAACAGAATATCACAATATCACTTCATCTATGCCGAAACGTTTAATAGTGCATCAGCATCACCCATGAATGGCCCCCCTCTTTCCACCTCCTTTGTGTAGAAACACCATGTGTGCGCGCAAGATAGGCAGAAGCATGATCGTCATACATCTTTTTTTTTTTCACAAACGTCACAAATCAAGATCAAGTGAAACTAAACATATATAAGCTATGTAATGTAGTATAGGGTGAGATTCATCGAATCATATGGGTGGGGTGGAGGAGCTGGGCTGCTTGGATTTTTATTTCATCGAATGACAGCCGCCGTTATTGTCCATGCATTAAACACGTGCTATGACAAGACAGAACATCAGCATAATACACGCACACGATTCGCTACCTCTGTTATCTACTCGCAAAGAAAACGACAACAGTCGATCATGCACACCTTTGGCGCGTCCCGGATGGACATCCTCGACAAAAAGCGTCGTTGCTCGATTTAGGCACTCAAACCTCTCTGCGCGTTAAGGGGTACCCCGGACCGATTATAAGAATACGGCCCTTGTCACATAGCATCCTTTCCAATTTTTTCTTTCTTTTCCCCCCCTCCTTCTCTCTCTCTCTCTCTTGCTCTCTCTCTCATATCTTCTCCTCTTCACATCTTTCTTCTTAAGACCATGCAGAAACGTGGTCAGTATCTACGTTACGCGGCTATCCCGCTATCCTTTTGTATGACACACGCCGCACTGCAGTCGTCTGTGCTCGCGCCACTGTACGCGCAGGACCGTGGGCATGCCATGATCTGGAGTCTGATGGCCTCGATCCTCGTCACTGCTGCCGTTGCTTGGGATGCCATCAAGACCCCGTTCCTCTTCATGTACTCGTGTTTTCTCATGCCCCTTGGACAGCATAAAGACCTTCAAGGACGCCTAGAGGCTTTTTATCAGGGCCAGGCAAGCAGTAAGTATCATTTTTAATCTCTACTGCTGTTATTTTTTTTTTCCTTTTAGCACTTTTGCTTTTTATCTTCTTAAACTTTATTTCTTGATTCCTTCCCCCCTGACATGCGCTGGTGCGCTTCATCCATGCACACGCATCAAAACAAAAAAAAATAGGAATGCGCCATAAGTGACACCGTATTTACAAACTTTTTCCCATGCATAGTCTACGATGCCTCTCGGACCAGACTCTTGCGTGGACGATCGACCATGCTCAAGCTGTGTGCCGCCCAACTGAAGGAACAAAAAATCGCCAAGCCGGTGTGGATCGACTTGGGCGGTGGCACAGGTATGCAAACAAAAGATGCTAGGCGTATGTGTTGAGGGGTGAAGACATGCTCATTGATTTTTTGCTGACAGGATGGAACATTGAGAAAATGAACGAGGTGTATCCCATCAAGAACTTTGAGAAGGTCATCCTCGTCGATCTGACACCCTCGCTTTGCAAAATCGCGACAGAACGCTTCCACCGTCGCGGCTGGAAGAACGTCGAGGTCCTATGCCAGGACGCCGTCACTTTCCGCACATCCGTCGAGGGCCGCGTCAGCCTGGTGACCATGTCTTATTCATGCAAGTATCCGTCCATACTCCTGAAATTCGTGTTGCGCTGGAACAGGCAACTCATACCCCATATTTGATTTATAGTGTCCATGATGCCCCAGTACCATGCCGTAGTAGACCGCGTCCTTTCTCTTCTCGCCCCAGACGGCTTTATGGGCGTGACCGACTTTTACGTGTCGGGCAAGTCGAGCGCACCCGGCGATTTGAATCGCCACTGCAACTGGCTCACGCGCAACTTTTGGCAAAACTGGTTTGACCTCGACCACATCCATCTGGCGCCTGGCCGTCGCGATTACCTCGAATACCGCTTCAACACGATCCGAAGTCTCAACCTGCGCAACCACTTTATCGTGCCTTACTTGATCCAGATCCCCTACTATATTTGGCTAGGCTCGCCCAACGTGGATAACTTTAGCTCGGCCTCGTCTGTCAGATCCGCCTCAAGCTCCTCGTCTGCTTCATCTACCTCCTCGATCGTGGCTCGTCCTTGGCGCCTCGACTATGACCCGTCACTCGCGCAGCATACCCAGTTCCGGTCCTACATCTATTCTTTTACCTGGGAAGACCCGCGCGTCGACCTTGAGCACCTTAACCTCAATTCGGAAGACGTCATGATGGTCATCACGTCTGCCGGTGACAATGCTCTCGAGTACGCCATACAAAACTGCCCGAAACGTATCCATTGTGTGGACATGAACCCATGCCAGGTAAGCCTACAAAGGATAGAAAATGGTGTAACCTATTGGGTATTCACACGCAAAAACGAATTAGAATCACTTGATGGAACTCAAGCTGGCAGGCATTGCCACACTGGCGTACAAGGACTTTTGGGCCATGTTTGGCGACGGCAAGCACCCCAACTTCAAGTCGCTGCTGCACGACAAGATTTCGCCGCACCTCAGCTCATACGCCTTCCAGTACTGGGACAAGAATCATGACCGTTTCAAGCACACGTTTTACAAGACGGGTTACTCAGGCCTGGCCCTTAGCATTGTCGAATGGTGGATCAAGCTCAACGGCATATCGTCCGACATACACGCTCTGTGTCACGCCAATACCATTGCGGAGCAAGAGAAAATTTGGCGCGAGCGCATTCAGCCGCTCCTGTTTACCCCTATTGTCCGCCGTATCATGGATAATCCAGTCGTTATGTGGAACGCTCTCGGTGGTAAGTGAATAGCGCAGGTTACGTTTCAGCCTTGCTAATACACATTATCTGTTAGTTCCCATGAACCAGATCAACATGTTCCTCAAGGACGGCACGACGGCTGAGTACATGGAAAACACGTTCAACCCTATCCCATCACGCTCGCTGTTTAAGACCGACGAATACTTTTACTACCTCTGCCTGATGCGCCATTACACTCCCTCTTCGTGCCCGAGTTATCTCACCCGCGATGGCTTTTCTGCTCTCAAGAAGAACCTCGACTGCTTCCGACTCCACACGGATTCCATCCTCAGCACTCTCGAGAGCTTCGAGGACGCTTATCTCACCAAGCTTGTTGTCATGGATCACATGGACTGGTTTGACCCCCATAACGACGGCGAGTTGGATCAGGAGATCACACAAATGGCAAGATCCCTCAAAATTGGAGGACAGGTATATTACCGCAGCGCGGGTAAATATCCCTGGTACAACCGCCTCTTTGAAAAGCATGGCTTTACCGTCGAGGCCCTCGCCATCCGCGAGCCGGGCCACTCCATTGACCGCGTCAACATGTATGCTAGCTTCTACAGAGCCACGCTCCAACAGAAGCAGCAGTAAAGTACAGTATATATATAGAGTAGGCATAATTTAACAAAAAGATCCCAACGTATACTCTCTCTCTCTCTCTATTTACTCCCTCCTCCTTGCCTTTCTCTGTCGCTCGCCCACATATTCCCCCCTGACCCTTTTCCCTTTTTAATCGCAACTCATCCTCCATTCCCCCAGCTTCGCACTCCCTATCATTTTTTTCACTTGCTATTCGCTATAACCCGTGCTGAGCCGGTACGCCTTCTCCCCACACGCCCCTCCTTACGAACCTTTTTCTCTCTCTTTCTTTTTGTCGACCCTGGACGCGCTCTAAATGTACGTTTTTGTGAATATCTCTTGGTTAAAAAATAATATAATAAAGTGTCAAACGTGCGTTGTCCCGTTACTATCACTTACATATATATACATATATGCATATTCAATACCGCCGAAAAGGAGCATACATGCCCGTCGTTCCGTCATGTAAAATTCTGTCAACTAACTCAATTTGTGCCGTGCTTGATCTTGGACATTAAAAAAACATATGGTATCCTTCGTCCCGAGAATGTATTGACATTAACCTTTTGTCGCTCATTTATCCATTTAAAAAAGACTATCATTATCAGCACGGCATACGTTACATTATTGAGAGCGAGCTTCCTTGTAGAAAGCTTACTGTCATGCGTATTTTTATGCAATTCATCTATGGAAATGGATCGCTGAATCAGAAAAGTTCTTATTTTACGGGGATCGTCCTCTTTTCCTGGTTCTGTCTCCTTGGCGTTTTCTTGCACCAGGAGGATAGACAAAGAGATTTTGACCGCAATTAAAGGACTTGGAAAGTAAGCAAGGGGTGTGTGCACTCGCGCACACTCTCACTCTCGCCATCCAGGCAAAATCCCCAAGTGACTTGAGCGTGAACAAGCGCTTTATGCTCTGCATCCACGCGAGCTCACGCTCACATGTCCCCCGAATGTGTATGCAACCCTTTTATGACTTGTTTTCATTCTAAATAGTGTACCATGTTTTTTACATTCTCTTTATTCTCTCTTTCTCTTTTCTCTCACTTACACTCTTTTTTATATACCCTCAGTACTTCTGAGCCCCTCCCCGCTCCTTTTCTCTTCTGCTTTTTTCTTTAATAGTATGAGACTAATCTCTCTAATACTACTACTATGCACAGCAATGGTTTCATGGGCTGCTAATGTGCAGTATGCCGTTGTCGCCTTTCCCAATAGATCGGAAGGCCAAGGTGTAGGTGTGTCGATTGCCGGACAAGCGTATGCACTCCAGGAGAGTGAAGAACATCCGAACCTGTATGTCGGCACCGCACCTTTTAGCCAGATCTACAACTATGTCATCACCGACGCTGACTCAGGCGAGACAGTGCGCTCTGAGTCGGTCGAGCGCTCACTTGCGGCGGGCCAGGCCACAACTGGTAATGAGTTCTTTGACCGTTTCCCGAATGTCTACAGCATGCCCGAGCTGCCCCAAGCGTTCAATCCCGTCTACCCTCGTAAGCCGTCTGAATTACACTCCTGAATGATGATTAGAAATTGATGTCCTTCTTCAGCGCTTTTTACCAACATGAACAAGTCCAACGAAGTCGCTACGTTGCTCTTGCGCGTCGACACTGAGAAGCTCGACAGGATCCTTGTCCACCCCCAGCACAAGTACAACGATGCCCACGTGTACGAGATGACCTATATCAGCAATTCGGAGATCCACACCATCCATGACGCCGGTATCATCAACAGTGGCCAGTCCACCAAGGAGTACGACCGCCAGTCGTTCAAAATTGACCTGAACAAGTTTGTCAAGGGCGATGACGCGCCCAAGCAGCTGCTCTTTGGTCGCTCGATGCTCAAGCTCCGTGCCGAGCCGACCGACCCGTCCTTCATGCGTGAGAAGCTCGTCCTGGATTGCCTGAGCGCGGCCGGTGTGGCGACCCTCAGCGGCAGCTGGGTGCGCCTGTACGTCAATGAGGAGCCGATCGGTCTATTTCTGATGACGGACGATGCCTCGACCCATTTTATTGAGGACGTCTTGAATGGCGGCGACTGGACTTACCCGCACACCGGGCCGACGTACAAGGGCAACGCTCTCGACGATACGCACGTCGCCAATCTGGCATATCTGGGCGATGACGCCGAGCTCTACTCGGAGGACCTGTACGAGCTCAAGGACAAGGGCAAAGACAAACAGTACCTCGACGAGAAGAATAAGACCTTGCCCCTGATCGAGTTCACCCGCGCACTCGCTGAGGCTGACACCAAGGAAAAGCTCGCCGAGCTCATCCATATCGAGCACACCATGATCCACCTCGCCGTCAACTTTTTGGTCGGCTCCTGGGAGGGTGTGTGGTACCAGGGTTCGAACTTTTACCTCAACCAGGACCTTGGCACCCGTCAGTGGACTCTTATTACCTACGATTTTGACGAGACCCTCGGCAACGGCGTCGAAGATGCCGAGCTCGCGACCGTGCCCTACCAGAACTTTGCTCCATCCGGCGCCGAGCGCCCTCTCGTCGAGGCCCTTCTCCGGGTCGACACCCCGGCCTTTGAGCGCATTCTCAAGACGCTCGTCAAGCGATTCTTCAAGCCGTCCGTGATTGAGCCCCGCCTCAAGACGTGGCAGCAGATGCTCGCAAGGGATTTGGCGTGGGACCGCGGTCTCCCGGGCCGCTCGCCTGGTCGAAAGATGCCCTGGACGTACGACGACTTTTATACGGCCTCGCTTGCGGACACTATCCATGCCAAAGGCGCCGTTGGCAACAGCGACGCCAGCGTGAGCATCGCCGACTGGGTCCGCCGCCGTTCGGCGGCCGTGTGCGAGCAGCTGAACATGGACGACACGGACGATATTGTGCCTGCCCTCGGTCCTTACACCGGCGGCCGTGACATGGATGGCTCCGGTCTCGTCACCGAGCACCGCCCGGCCGCTGCCGCTTTTCCAGATTCCACGGCAGCCGAGCGCAACGGTACGACCGGCGGACTCGCCCTCACCGGCCCAGCCGAAAGCCAAAACTTCGCCTCTTCTGCGGCTGTATACCACCCCTCTGCTGTTTCGCTCGGCAGCCTCGTCGTCGCTCTTGCTGCCGCCGTCGCGGCTGCTATTTAATACCCATCCCTGCTCTGGGCATGCAGTACCGATTATAGTCAATAAATGAAAAAGACACGCGCATTCAATAACGTATTATTTTTTTTCTTGCATTAATAATAATGCTCTCCTTTCCTCTTTTTCCGCGGATATACTTTTGCGTACGAAGAAAAGAAAAGACATGAGCGCATGAAAGAGTATTTCATATACTACTGTTTGTTTCTTCTGACTCCTTCTACCTATTTACAAGTGTGACATGGCACTAATCCTTCTTGCCAGAGGCCTTGGCTGCATTGACAGCCTGCACCTTGTTCTGATGGCTTGCGGGGATGACAGGTTTGCGAAGGGTCCGAATGTCATCGGCGGCAAACCCGGGTATACGAATATTCCAATTGCGCTCCAAGTGCAGCTGTAAGTCTTTGACTTCGAGCGTGTCCGACTTGCGATGCTTGGCTAATCTGCACGCGAACGCCGTCGTCGATTCGATAAACTCGTCTGCAATCTCAAGCAGAATCTGAGAAAGGGGGGAAATATCGTCAGCCGCCGCCTATCGCAATATTTCCAATCTATTTCATTTGGGACTCACGTCTTCCACCTCCGGATCCAGACGTTCCTGTGGATCGATCTGGCTGACGAGGTCCTGAATCTTGCGTTTCGTCAGAATGCGTGGCACGCCGTCAGGATCGCCCGTCGCGGAAGGCGCGCGCATCAGGCCAGGCTGTGGTGGGGCTTGAAACGGATACACCGGCTTCATGCCCGGAGGTCTTTGTTGTTGCTGTTGCTGTTGCTGTTGTTGCTGAGGTGTCTGTTGCTGCGATTGCGGTTGCTGTGGTGCCTGCTGTTGAGGCTGAGGTTGCTGAGCTTGTGGAAGTTGTTGAGCTTGCTGTGGTTGTGGTGCTTGTTGCTGCTGTTGCTGCTGTTGCTGTTGCTGCTGCTGCTGTTGTTGTTGTTGGGCCTGGTTTGCCATCATGGCCGTCTGATTACCTAAGCCTTCATCAGTCCGTGGGTTTCTTTACACTATCCACCTTTCACATACGAAGGTACGCAGCCGCGTCTGGATTGTTCAGCTGCTGGGCGAGCAAGCGTTGTTGTTGCACGTTCTGTGCTGCAAATTGAGGAGCGACATTTTGAATCATGTTTTGGTAGGTCGTTAGGCGATTCTGCAGCTGCGACTCTTCTCGGCGGATGCGTTCCTTGTCTGCTTCGGGTAGATCGTTGCGTTCCAAGGCTTGTCGATACGCAATCAGTTGACGTCCCATCATTTCAATGCCGGCCTGGTACTGCTGAAGAAGATTCGGGACAGGTTGCATCGGTGCCCCGCCTTGATTCGTATTGACATTGCCATTGTTGGACATTATGGGACCGAGAAGGCAATGAAGTCTTGTATGCGAAGAAAATGGGGGTGTATGTGTGGGGAAGAGAAAGTTTTCTATGAAGCAGCAGCTACGCGAATTTGTGACCAATTCCAACCTCCCAATTTTTGGCCACCCGCATACAGGTAGCCAGCGTTCAGAAATCGAAACTCTTTCCATTTGAATTGTCGTCGGCACACACACACACTCCCATATCAGCCCGGCTCCCCTCAAGTATATAGTAATAGCATAATGTCTGCCTAGTAAAATGATTCCAAGGCGTAGGCCACATAAAACTCGTATGCGTTCAGGTGGACACTCCACGCACACTCTATACAGGCCGTGATGGACACGAAGGCAAGTGCATGCGAGTCTTTTATAGCGTCCCAGTATCTCACATGCATGAATAACTGCTCCATTGTACTGCTTGAGTAATACTAGTAATACTCTCTTGACGAATCATTTCGTGCATCACTGTCTGCAATACTGTACATACAGCAAGATAGACTCACGCATAGGCTCAGCACCGAGAAATGTTTAAACTAAGAAGCAGGGCCCCTACTACCCTTCGTTGAAACTTGTATGTTTTGAAGCAGAAATACAATAGATTGCTTTAATCGATATTTGTCTCTTCTTCTTCGTGATGACAGTCTGTGGACAATGCTTTGCAGTGACGAAATATAGATTTCCAGATACGGTACACGTTTCTGCATCGACTGCGTTCCGCATTCATACTGCAGGAACATGGCTCCTTCTCCTTCCATTTAATCCTTTTCCTCTAACAAATGACACGGGAAGGATCTGAACAACGTGAAATAAGACGCATCAGCATTGCTTCTGCTTATAATTGAAAATGAGTGGTGTTCAGATGGCTGTGATATGCGAGAAATTTATTTCTTTTACTGCTGTATTGCAAGCATGTCCACCGGAACCAAAACTGGTGCAGGGACTAAACAACTAATGACTATCGTAATACAGTGAAGGTTTCATGGGACATGTGAGTAGATTGTTCCGCAGATGATTGAGATCAAATCAATGTTATCATACATACCAAGTGTTTATATGTAAAAAAAAGAACATCAATTTCAAAGGCACCGATGCTTCAGAACGAATGGCCCGAACAGCAAGCAACTGTGAAAATATACATAAGCACGTATACATAAGAGCCTGCAGTCCAAAGAAGTGTGTAACTTGCCTCCAAAGGAGAGTAGACTGCGGGGCAATTGCGGTCAGCGAAGCAAAGGGAAGAGAAGGAGTGAAGCTACGATAAAATTATGTTAATCACTGATTTTCATAGTGGCGGCTGTTCACTCACTGGCAGGAAAAAAAAAAAGCTCAGAAAGAGACAAGAACGATGGAGCAGGCCAAGTAGGGACGAAACAGCGATATAGCAAGCTGTAGTTTACATGACAGTCAGTGATTTGTATAGCTTTTCTTGTCGACTAGAATTACTTTCATGCCGCCGATGTCACGCCCTGATGCAGCGGATGGACAATTGGTGGTAACGGATCTTGAGGTTGACTACAGGAAGACCCGCGCTACCCATGTTAGTTTATATTTCGAGCAGCCTTGGATATTGATATACTTGCTAGTATCTGGTCTTGAGGATGATGAATAGGAAGGAAAGAATGATTCACATGTGAGTGATACCGCACCTTTATATACGAATTGATGCGTCAATGATCCTCGTCGTCGGCGATCTTTTGATGCATACAATCAAATTTACGCGTACCAATAAGAGTAAAGACGAGAAAACAGGTACCTGAAATGATACAACAATCGGAACTAGCCTTGTTTCTTGTTAACATCGGAAGGATAAACTAGTAAATGTGCTGCAACACCTGTCAAACATTCGAAATATTCGGCAAGATGGGTGAGATGTCAGTATTGACAAGGTGCCGATGGCTTTGTGTAAAAATAAGTCACTCTTTTCTCCTCCTGAGCAGCACTCTATACATATTCTTCGCTTTTAATGCTCTCATATAATTTCTTTATCACACAAATATAGGACGACAAAAGGAACATCCGAAGCTGCTGGTGTAAAAGGTATTATTTCTATGTCTTAATTAGACCAGACTCGCCATATATGTTATTTTTACTAGGACTTGCATTCGATACCAACGTATGATGAGCAAGTAGTAGTATAGCTTTATATAAGATATATGCTATGTGAAGTCCTGACAAACAGCAGTACGACGACCGATAGATATAAGAATATTGAATCTATATTGGGTCATCGGAACAGAAAGTGTT
The DNA here is from genome assembly GCA_000697355.1 of Syncephalastrum monosporum B8922. NCBI lineage: Eukaryota > Fungi > Mucoromycota > Mucoromycetes > Mucorales > Syncephalastraceae > Syncephalastrum > Syncephalastrum monosporum. The sequence continues at coordinate 211,433 of JNEN01001014.1, read as the reverse complement.
GTCAGTTATGACCTATATTGCGCCCCTTGTACCCCCCCCCCCAAGAAAAAAAAAGAGAAATCTGCATGTTGCTCGCCTGCGCAACGTTACAGCGGTCAAAGTGGAATGTAAAATGTGCTCCGCCTAATATTATTCATGCATGCATACTGCGCCTAAGAATACACATACATATTACGCCAGATTCAGATTGCTTCGGTTGCTGAGTCAGGCACAAAAAAAAAGTTGAGCAGCCTTGCAGTGATATAGCTATGTTTGCGATTGGTAAAGTTCTGCTTTCATACCAGGGTCAGGTGTTTCATTAAAAATCCTCACAGGAATATACCGACGCGTAATGAGGTTTGCTTTTCCAGATAGGTCAGATAGTGACCGTTAGATTGTATCCTTTTATTCAATTCCCGTACTTTACTAGAGTAATAAACGAGGATAAGGATAGGTCTTTCACAAATATACTTGTTTGTATTACGACATAGATGTATGTAGTACGATTTCGCGAATCAAAGGAGGGAGCAGCCTTGCAGCAGACTTTATCGAGGCGGAAAAGAAGATTGAGAAGAAAAACGAAAATGAGCAGCCTTGCAGTAGATACATGTGTACGGAAGCTTATTTTCTCGGACTCGGCTCGGGTACCTCTCGAAAAGAGCCTACAGGTATAGTACACATAGCCCACTCAATATCATTTTTATAGGCTGGAGGGGCCATTATCAAGACACCTAAAAGAAACACTGTTGGTAAGGTCCAAATGCGTTGGATTCCAGTGTAAAACAGAGCTTACTCTAGACATGAAAGCGATCATCATATCTCCAAAGGTGCGATTCGAGAACGTGTGGTTTATTTTCGTTGTTTTGGGATTGCGCCTGTCCTACATGACCCGTCGGTATAATCTCGATTTTACGCCTTTTACGGAACAAGCTTCGCAGCGATGTTTATATCTTCCTGCATATTTCATGTCGTCAGCTACTTTTTTTCCATCAAGCCCGGAACATATCAGGCGTCTTTTACCGAAGAAATGTGAGAAGACTGTTCAATCTAACATAGCCATATATCCTATTTTTTCCCAGCTGTTATATAACCATCTATAGATGGAAAGGGTTGAATCTGCAGCTCATTATGCTTCACCAGTAAAATGTAAATGTCAAACCGATCTGCTTGTCTAGCATAAAGCGTTACACGACATTTCTTTACTTGATTTATGCTGTGTTTACTTTTTTTCCAGGTCACGACTGACCTTCACCTTTTCCTCACGTTCATCATTTTTCACATAGCAGTTTCACATTTGAATCCTTCTTATTTTTAAATTTTCATAGTTTGAGAGCAGTGTTACTAGCTGATAGTTTTGTCTTGAATTGTTGATCAAGCGCAGATTCCCGTCTTTTCTATTTTGTGTATTAAGCCATTGGAAAACGAGATTTTATAATGAAACCTATATCGCTTTCCTGGAGCCTGTGAAAGAATAAAGAAAAGTCTATGATGATGCGTGGAGTACGGATTTCCTAGGAAGTGATCATCATCAACCGTTGTGGATAATTACGTATATCATTTATTCGTGACTTTCATGATGTGGAACATATCAGAAAACTGATTTCGTACGTTCAGGTCCCCCTCTTCCTTCATCTTTTTTTTATCCTTTTTGCTGAACCCATCATGGTTGCACAATATGATTTGAACACGTCTCCAAAGGTGACTGTAATTAACAATGCCATGGTGCCACCTCGAGACATTACGACAATTCGCGAGGGGGACATCACGACCATCCGCGAGAGGATATGGAGCTAGTGCACATGGCCTATATCAAGGCGAATGAGAAACCGGTCGCGAAAGGCTCGCTCAAGAAAACGACCAAATTCCTAGGACGTAGTGGGCTCAAGATCGATTACGAATCTGCGACAGACCAACTCGAGCGCTATCTCTACGGTGGTCTTAGTATAACCCATCTCCGCGTTGGCGATGATGAAGTCAAGCGTCTACGGTCAATCGATGTGCTAATCGAGTTTGCTATACTGTACTCGATTCGGCTTTACATTTTTTCCTCTAGAAAAAAAGCGCAGATGATTGAACCACCTAAGCCTGCCAAGAAGGTGCTCGCCTATCTGTGCCATGTTGATACGGTTTCGGGCACCTGTATGTGGTATAACCTGAAGGTCAACCCGGATTACATACCTCCAACGCCGCCACATCGTCCTTCTCCTTCCCCAGCATTACCCCCGCCTCCTGCAGCAAAAATGCGTCAGCCTGGCCAGCGCAAGCCAGTCAAGCAAGCGAAATTGCAAGTGGACATTACGCCGGCAGAGATGAAAAAGGCCATTGAACAGGAGCTCGAAAAGTACATTAACAAGCAATTTACCGCTCGAGTGCTGCATCGGTCGAAAAAGAAAACGTTTGATATGGCAGCAGATAAACTTATCGACGATGAACTCAAGAAGAAGACCTTACCGAGAGTCCTGTCCGCTGTCCGCGACAATTTTGAGCGTCAGATGGCGACCAAACCCAAGAATCCAGGGTGGCTTTCAGTTCGCTACAAGGACCTGCGCTGGGAGGATGAGACTGGTCAGCAGACTATGACCGGCAAACAGAAATATGACGCCATGCTCGCATCGTTTCTCACCGAAAAATGGATAAAGTATGGGAAAATGTCTTGAAAAACATCCTCTCACCTCATAATTCAACAGTCAGGAAGCCTACGAGGTGGGGCCTGATGATTCAGACGAGTGAGTATGAAATTTGTGAAAAAGAAAGCAGAACTATACCATCTCACATAAAATACTTGGTCTTTGCAGCTCTGGATCTGACTCCGAACCTGGCTCAGTGGGCGAGCAGCCTGAAGAAGAAGAGACATTAAAGTAAGCTTGAACGCCTGTGCATGCCTAAATGACATATGTTCATACATTTGATAGCCTGCGAACGGTGACACTGTCTCTGAACTCGATCGTTCGCAAAGATGAGAGACTGCTGGACAGCAGCGTTATTAACGACATCATGTCCAACGAGCAGCAGCGCGTTCACCGTCTGATGAACAAGCTCTGTTTGTGTATACAACACCTGACAAAGATTATCGCAGAAGGCCGTGTCACGAGTTCAGTTTACCGTGAGCGGCCAATGCTCCTCGATCTGCAAGACTTGGCGCCCGAGTTCGATTTTGGACAAGCCGACACCGTCTTGCGCGTCGCGCCACCGGATATTGGTCTAGCAGGTGCAAATATCTACTCACAGGTGCATTTCTCCAATATTTTATCCGGTAAGTCAATGGACTATTTGATCTAAGCTCTGGAAGATCAAAATATTGAAAAATAAATCATCAGGTTGCGTTGGTGCGCCCACGAGAAGCATGAAAGAAAGCCCCATATTTGAGTCCATCCGCGGTGAGATTTTACGCGAACTGGGCCACGGTATCAGCGAAGAAGTCAAACATGTAGGGTGTCTTATGGCTGCAGTTAATGAGGTCCACCAAGCGTGCTCAAAGTTGTGGACGTGGAAGAGACATGTGAAGGATCTGCGCGCCCTACTTATAGCAGCTTTGCGCCTTAATCTCTGTCAAGGACGCGTTCGACGGCATATTAACTATGCTGCTGCTGCCAAAAGAAAGGTCGAAGCCCGGGCCGTCAAGGCGCAGCAGCGACCTCGTCAAATACACCGCAACCGCCGTACTACACTAAAGTCTGCATGCCATGAACTGCTGATGGCGTTTGTGCACAAAAAGCCAATCGATAATATTATGAATCGACTCGAGACGAAGCTGCAAAGTCTCGCGGCCCACTCAGTGGAGACTGCCGAGGAGGAAGGTGCCGAGGAGGAAGGTGCCGAGGAGGAAGGCGCCGAGGTCGAGGGCGCCGAGGTGATTACGGAACAAAGCGTCGAAGCGGAGGAAGACGTGGAAGACGAGGGTGAGGACTTTCCGAACGGCGAAAGCAGCAACAAAAGAATCAGAATTCTGAGCGGCATCGGTATGCAGCTTTTAAAGGCAGGTTCCGGACGGATAACGCCTGAGGCAGTTCGAAAAGCTGCGCACAAGCCCACGAAGCCAACCAGCTTGGAATGCCGGACTCTCGCCAGGATCTTGAACCAGTTGCGCCCCTATATGCCGCGTACAGCCAATGGCGACGAAAAGCCGGCACCTACTATCTTCAACATGCTTCCGATAGCAACAATCGCACAAGCTCTCGTACCATTCGCCTCAACCAAACAAAAATTGCAAACCACGTACATTGAGCCAAACACTTCGCAACCTCGCGCGATCCACATTGACGGAAAAGCATTATATGAGCTCATGCGGGATACTCACGACATGCCCGACCCTAACGGTGGCTTTTTTACCAGTACCCATGTCGCTCTTCACCGCCGTCGCGACGTGTTTGCGGCATTTTTCGATGTTCCTTATATAGACCGAGTGCTCAAGGACCGCGGCCTGGAGCAAGAATTTCGCTTCACTTTTGTCAACAAGTGGAGTATAAGAATCCTCGGCAGTAAGAGGATAACAACCGAGGTGACCGGGCAAAAAAGAGCCCCAATCGCAGAGGAAGCGTCCAGGCCGAGAAAGAGAAAGGCAGTCCCGCCGTCTGCCGAAGAGAGGCCAGAAGAAGAGTCAGCCGACGTTGAAAACCAAGCCCAGCATATATCAGACGAGATTGGTGCAGTCAGAGCACAACTCGTCGAGGCGAAGCGTCTTTTCAAAACCGCTTGTCTGCAGCGCTCTGAACTTGCATATGAATATCGCTTGAAAGAGAAGCAGCGAACACCGGACCCGGAGCTCTACGTCGTCAAGCTCCGAGCTGCACGGACAACGGCGAATGACCTGCATGATGATATTACAAAGCTTCTGAAAGACCTTGCCGACAAGCGTTCGCAGCTGCGTGCTCTCAACAATCCCAAGCCAGAAGCAGCATTTGAGGATGCAGATATGGTAAACGAAAGAATCATTATTGTAGCAGACATATCTCAACTTTCACTTTAGCTGCGAATTCGGGACTTGATCGAGCAATGCACCAAGGGCGAGAAAACCGTCGGCATTGCGGGCATCGACCCCGGCTTGGTGACCACCGCCACCGTTACCGAGCGCTCGTTGGAGTCTTGCCTGTCCACCGACACGCCACCTGTCACTCATTTTCGCACATGCCACTACAAAGCGGGGCAAAAACACGTAGCCACTGGTGCACGGAAACATCAGCTTCGGCGGGAAAGACGCCCCCATGCAGATCCCGCTAAGGAACAACGCCGACGCCAAAAGGAAGCCAAAAGTCGCGAAGTCTTGGGTGCCCTTTTCGAACAACGACTCGCTTCTCTATTCAGGCGCTTCCTAGGCAAAACGGACGAAGCCATCTTCTTTTTCGGGTCGTGGAGCCCTTTGAATTCCCCCGTCAAGGGTCACCTTCGTGGAGGCCAGCTCAAGCTTAAACAGAACCTCAACGCACCCGAGAAGAGTATACTGGTGACCGTCCCGGAGTATAACAGTAGCAAATCTTGCTGTTTCTGTCATGAGCTGGTCCGGCCCCAAGTGTATCGCCGTAACGGCAAGCTGGTGGCGTCGAACGGTGCAATGACATGCTATAATGTTAGATGCCCGGGCCGCAAGACCCCCACCCGAAACCGGGACGTCGCGGCGGCGTACAATATTGCTTTAATAGGGGTGACGATGGCCCGTGACCCCCTGGGTAGGCCAGTGGCTCCTTTTCGACGTTGATGTCAAGTCATTTTGTCAAGTACTGAAGCCCATGGGCGATGAATATAATCATTGTAAACATCTGAATGTTTCCCAATATCTTTTAAGTCGGGCGAGCAGTATATGCAGTGGCCCAAGATGCAGAAACGTGTTTGGCTGACCCTCCACGAGAAACAGTACGATGCGACCTGGAATTACTATCCGCTGGCCACGGGTACGACCATTCTTGCCGTCGGTTTTCTGTTTGAAGTGATCGTTTCCTTTAACTAGTCTGCATTCATAAGACAGCCTTCGGCAGCTGCGATTTTGTAAATCTGACTGTAATATATTTATTATCAATGAATGAATGAAAAAAATCGATTACGTATACTCAACAGCATGAAGATAACTGCTGATGTATACAAAGATGCAAGGATCACTTCGGAAATATGGTGGCATTATATCGACTATTTTAAATTATTATAGTTTATAAACCCAGTGGATCAAGTCTTCGGACAAGTTTATCTTACCGTTCGCATTACAAGAATGGCACTGGCTGGACAGAAGACTCCATGAGACGCAGAATAAGAAGCACGTGCGGTTCTATTTGAGAAGGAAATTAGCATCATCAGCAAAAAGACGGCTATCGTCGCCTGTAGATTTTCGCGACAGTAATGAGGTCAGAAAAATATTGGGCCATTTGCGCTAACGGAAGGACCATCAGGGATTATCAACGCTTAACATTTCCAGCCTGAATTTGCGGATTTCGTCTATCAAGATATAGAGAACGCAGACGAATTTTTGCTTTTGACACCATTTCCGTGAAACACATATGGCATTAGCACCCTTTCAGGCGGTCCTTCGTTCTCATTAATAACCGTGAACCCCGTGATGGCAAAGTAGGCCAATGGATCCTCTGAAACGCGAATTAAGTACCTGGCGTCAATCTTCATCGGGGTCTTGTCTTCCGCGTTCTTTTTTCCATTGGCAGACGCGATTTATGTAATCGCACAGAAGTTCATCAGTGAGTCTGTCTCATAGAAGGTCTCTTGTTTTCTCCCACATCTAACTTTTCTTCTTCTTTACTCTGGTCAAGTCTTCCTGCTGGCAAGCACATACGAAAGGATTATGGTTACAAGTATAAACTAATAAGCGCCACCATAGACCACCGCGTCCCTAAAGTCCCTCTTCCACCGGCCGCACGCCTCCAACTGCATCGATGTGTATGATAGTAAGCCGTCCCATCGAGTCTTGGACATAAATAACTTTTTTATGATGTATACTTAGCTTGCAATCTTCTTCCTCGCTTGTCCTCCTGTCTTTTCCGTTCGCGCCTCTTCCTCCTCTCGCTTGCTCCCCGCTCACAGAGGTTTTTTTTCCCGCTTCTTCCTCTGCCTGTAAGTGAAACAGATTTGTGCCTATACAACGAATATGAGACATGAACACATGCTTTAGTCCCTCCCCTTCTCCTCCTTCTCGTCCCTTTGCTTCGCTGACCGCAATTGCCCCGCAGTCTACTCTCCTTTGGAGGCAAGTTACACACTTCTTTGGACTGCAGGCTCTTATGTATACGTGCTTATGTATATTTTCACAGTTGCTTGCTGTTCGGGCCATTCGTTCTGAAGCATCGGTGCCTTTGAAATTGATGTTCTTTTTTTTACATATAAACACTTGGTATGTATGATAACATTGATTTGATCTCAATCATCTGCGGAACAATCTACTCACATGTCCCATGAAACCTTCACTGTATTACGATAGTCATTAGTTGTTTAGTCCCTGCACCAGTTTTGGTTCCGGTGGACATGCTTGCAATACAGCAGTAAAAGAAATAAATTTCTCACGGGTTGAACCTAATTAGTGCAGTTACGTGTTGAGGTATATATCAAAAGTATCAGGAAACGGAGCATATTTCTCAAGTGGTGTTGGGGAAGGGCGATCGGGAGGGAAACCAGGCCAGCATCATGTGGATCCGCTCAGCGGCCGCCTGAGTGGGCAGAAGACACGCCTTGTCAAGCGGTGTGGCTGGTAAAAGATTGGCTATTTGCCATATTAGTTGGACCTCGGCCGGCTCGAGAGAAACGTGATCCAGCATTGTGTCCAGGACACGCAAGAGCTGCTCAACGGGGGGTGGAGGCTGGGAGAGGCCCCTGAGATGCACTGGCGACGCCCAACAGGACGGGCTACTAGCCGTCTTTCCATGCCACGCGGGCTTCCATGCGCTCATTTCTGGCTTTCTGCTCTCCACGGATGGTATTGGGAGCTGCGGCAGTCGTCGGGGTGAATTTTTTTCTTCAAGGCGATCGGCTATGCATGCGAGCGATTCAGCAATAGGATATCCATCTGAGCACATCCGCCACTGGAGGACACGAAACCTGCCAATGCCTATGGCATGCACGAGGTAGCGCCCATCCGAGAGAAGCTCCATATGCGTCAGACGCAGCAGCGTACCATGCGTGTCAAAGTGTGTATCGCGCCGGGCTAGACACACACCCGCAAAGCGTTCGGTTTGCTGGGTCAGCGTGGCCATCATTCGCTGGTAATGTGGCTCAATGAGGATAAATGCGCATGGCACACCGGGAAATGCGACCGAGGACGGAAACGTGAGAAGCGGCAACTGGACTGCACTAATTTGCCCGGCCGGTAATGGTGGCCCTCTGCACTTTCGATAGTGATAGAGAGGTACTTTTTCTGTATGGCGAGTCACCGTCAAAATTGTCTTGTTCTTCCTTGCGTTATTATGAAGTAAAAGGAGACGGCCTAGAAATATGCACCATGTACTTTTGTGAGCATGATGCTATGATAACCAAGGATATTTTCAGCTATCTTACATTGGCGTCGTTGAGGGTAATGTGAATGCGGAACCCGCATCCAGGTAATGAGAGGAAGGGCAAATATAATGAGAAGGAAAAGAGAATAAAAGGATAACTTTTTCTTATTTATACATCATCGTCGACTTATTCGATCGATCTCTCCATGCGAGTAGTCCTAGGCAGACATTTTTTCGCCTCCGCCACGCCCGAGGGTCTCTCGATCTGAAACCGGTTGGTGCAGGCAAATCGAGGACACTATCACGCTCACACACACATCACCTCGCTCTTACACAGTCATGTCATGATACCGGCTCGTTGATAGGCTCACGAATCATCATCGGGGCGCCTATCATAAGAGGCAATCACACATGCGTAAAATACAAACACTAAATAACAAACAACAAAAGAAAAAAAAGAACAAAGAGGAATTGTGTCATTTGATCTAGAATAATCGAATGGGGAACGTAGAACGAGACCAGGCCGGTTGCATCGATCGCGTTTTCATCTAAAGCCTTTGCCGTCGACAGACTGCATGGCAAGCAGGGGGTGGTGGGTAGTTCAATCGAAATGCACAAGCAAAAATCAAAGTCTCCATTGCACAGGACAACGGAGGAGACTGCTTTTTCTTTGCCGCTTGTTGTGATGGTCTAAATAGCCTTTGCATGTATTCTGTGTACGTGATGTGCTCTCTCTCTTCAGGTGCAGTGAGAGCCTTAAATTTTATTTAATCGGATTTCGTTCCTGCATCGTTTTTTTCTTTCAGTCCAATGACGATCGAGTCCACCAGCCCGACTAGGATACAGTCATTCATGTGGGGTAATATATGTCAGCAATACTACCTTTTGGCGGGCAAACTGCTTACGCTCTCGCAAGGTCCTTTGGACTGACACAGAAATATATCTCGCACCGCAGTAGCAAAAGTCCATCGATGGACTCTTCTTCCATTAGAGTTCACTCAAACATGAGCACAATGGAGTTAAGCAAGGTGCGCATCTCGCTCATCTTGCTCTTCCCGCCCTGGGAAAGAGACAGAGAGAGAGAGAGAACAGAATAGCAGTTTTAAAACACGCTGCGTGTTTATATTTTTCAAGCGGAGTATTAAACGATTTCCTTTTCCAGAGGCAAACGCGCTCTTGTGTGCCAGAGACTGGGTGGCACTTTCTGGGCAGAGGAGGAACGGGTTATTCGTGGGCCGAGCGAAAAGGAAAAGGGCAACCCCTTCCCTTTCCGTTGCTCTTGGACCGGCCTCGTCTCCCAAAAACAACAAATCCCCAAAGAAAAAAAAATCACACACACCACACGACACACTCACACACACACTCACGCAATATACACCTTTTCATATCATTCATATCTGGACAAAAAAAAAAAAAAAAGGCGCCGGCGAAAATCTTTCTCTCTTCCACTTTCTCTTGCTTTCCCTTCTTGCCGCGGAGCCAGGCGTGTTTTTCTTGCTCCACTTCTTCTTCCTCGTCCTCTTCCTCTCTTCCTCTTCTTTTTCCTCCTATTTCCTTTTTGCTTTTCCCTCTCTTTCTCTTTCTTTGCTTAAATCTCCTTTCTCTCTCTCTCTTTCTCTCTCCACCTGTCTCTCTGTCCTTTCTTACTTGAGATATGCAGCAGGCCACTTCTCCTTCGAAAAAAGCACGGCCGCCTCCATCATCCCCACCCTCCGAGGGCTTCTCTGAAGAGAAGTACAAGAAACTCAAGCATAAGCTGCGAGACATTATGAAGGCAAATACTCGTTTAGATGCTGTCATTCTTTTGTTCTCATACCCTTTATAGGTTAATGAAGCCATGTCGCAGGATTACATGCGGGCGAAAAAAAAGATAAAGACCCTGACATTTGAGCGCAAGTAAGTGAACAAAAGGAAGAAGAGGGAAAAAAAAAAGTGACATATATCAACTCTTGCCAATAGCATTTTGCTGGACAATATTGCGCGCATGGAGAACATGGGCCCATCATCCGACGAGAGCAGCAGCAGTGACGTACCCACCGATTTGTCAGAAACGGAGAGCGACGACAACAACGGAGGTATGTAAAGAAAAAAGAAATTGGGAATTGGGAATTGGGGATTCGGCGCTCCCGCCCCGCCCAAACCCCCCCTCTCTTCACACACCACGCCGACTCACACTCTTGCAATTTTTTAAGACTCAACCTCTTTGAAAGTAACGTCATCCAAAACCTCACGAACCGCACTCCACAAAGCACGTTCGCCTCGCCCTACTCAGCCTGCTTCTCCCATGGTGGCGTCTGCGCCGCCCAAACGCTCCAAAATGTCGCGTATCGCGGTCAAGACACGCCGCGTGCAGCCCATCGAACGCGACGAACACGGCCAGCCAAAGTTACCCCAGCAGATCGGCGTCTTGACGGTCCTGTCCCTGGGCCGCATTGTCTATGACCGCGACACGTTCCACAACGAACGTTACATTTTCCCTGTCGGCTACACCGTCCGCAGAACCTATCCGAGCATGATCGACCCCACCACCAACACTATCGTGACCTCCACCATCCTTGAAGGCACCGACGGCCCGCGCTTCGAAGTCACCGCCGCGGATATGCCCGACCAGCCTATTGTCGCCAATTCGGCCACGGGCGCCTGGACAGTCGTTGTGCGCCGCTCCAACGAGATCCGCAACCGCGAGCACTCCAACTCGGCGTCGGGCCCAGACTACTATGGCTTCAAGCACCCGACCATCGCGAAACTGATTCAGGACTTGCCTGGCACCGAGCACCTCTCGCATTATGTATGGCAGAACTTTGAGGAAATGGAACCCAGGGCGGCCAAGGGCGTCATGGCTGCGGCGGAAAAGAAGCGGGGCAATCTGGAACAGATGGGCAACGCCAACCGCCGTGCGCCGCGCTCCCAACTTGCGGACGGCAGCGCAAGTGGCGATGCGGCCAGTCAGGATGCGTCGTCTGACATGATGGATACCGACGAACCCTATCCAGCCGATGCCACACTGCCATCCTCCTCCACTTCACCGTCATTGCCAGCCCAATCTGAACAGCAACAGCAACAGCAACAACAACAACAAGGTCAACCTCTGCTTACCTCTCCACCTTTGACCGTCCATCCTACGGGCGGCCCTCATAATAATGCTCCGACGCTGCCCCCCTTGGCGCAGCTCTCTGCCGGAGGCGCGCCGCCGCCACCGCCTGTTTTCGACGACGACGAAGACGACGACGAGGTAGACCAGCTTGTTCCTAGCGACACGGAATAAGCAACCGTCTTTTCCTTTTTTTATTTTTCTATAGCATTCACAACTATTACAACTACATGGCACTACTCGCACACACACACACAAATCCCCAACTTACACACTCACGCACATGCACAGTTATACTTTATTTCTTCATTGCGCTTTTCTGTCACTTTTTGATCGAGCTTATATTTTATCCTCTTCTTTTACTCTTTCACATCCGTATATATTCTTTCTCTCCTCTCCCTCTCTCTCTCTTTCTCTCTGTTGTACTATTTTTTGTCCCTTTTTCCACCTTATTTTTCTTTTTCTTGCTATCCTAAATTAGGCCTTCCCTTGCTCCCCCTCCCCATACTTTATCGTACCATATAGTAAACGTATCAAATCGAATTGTCTCGTAATGCATACAAATCTGCTCCATTTATTACATTTTACGCATCAAAAACCACACTGGTGTCTGCATTCGTCGTCCGCGTCGACAACGTGCCCTTCCCACTGAAGCGGCGCCCCTGCTTATAGTACGCCTTGTTCTCGTCGTACTCAATGTTGTCGCCTTTCATGTCCTCCACGAGCACGGTGTTGTGACGCGAAGTTTGGAGCAAAAAGCGACCCTCGAACGCGTTGGGCATATGCGCCGTGATCTCCGCATTCGAGGTGGTCAGGGCAACCTGCACATCCTTGACGTCCAGGACGCGCACCGCGATCGGCGCATTCGTCGTGTCCACCTTGAGCGTGCGCTCGATGGACGCGGCGCTCACCGCGATCCGGTTGTTGCTCGACCGCAGCTCGGCCGCGTCGCTGCGCAGCACGCCCAGGTCGAGCTCGCCGTTCGAGGTCTGGATGGAAATCATGTCGTCCGCCTGCAGGGTCTGGCCGTCGCCCGCAAGCACTGCGCCGTTCGACGTGTGCAGGTCAATGCGGTGCTTGGCCGTGACGTGGTGCACCCGAATTGCGGCGCTGCTGCTCTGCACGTAGACGGCCGTGTCCGCCACCACGTCCGACGTCAGCGCGACCTCGCCGTTCGAGGTGAGCAGCACGAGCTTGTCGCCCTCCCACGCTGCGAGCTCGATGGGCGCGTTTGTCGTCGAGATCTGGGTCGTGGCCATCTTTTGCAGCGCGTCCAGGACGCGCACGGCCATGTTGGTCGTGCGTACCTCGAGACGCTCGGCTTTGTCGGGCAGCCAGATATCGACGTCGACCTTGACACAGACGCCGTCGCGATCGTCCGCCTTGATCGTCAGATGGGTATCGTCACCCTCCTGGAGATGATACGATACCACGTCGTCCTTGAGCGAAGCGGGCGCGACGTAGACCTTGGCGGCCATCGCACCCTCGTCGCCACCATAGTGCACGTTGACCTGGCCCGACGCAATTCGGCCCTCCACCGTCAGCCACGCATTCTTCTCGACGGATACCTGTGACGGCAGGCCGTCCCACTCCACCGCACCGTCGCATGAGCCGCCGTGGATGGGCGACACTTTGATTGTGTCGCTGTATTTCAGTGCCACGATCCAGATCAGAATGGCGACAAACACGTATTTGCACCACTTGCGGCAACAGCCTGGTCCGCGCCCGCCTCCCTCAAGATCATCATCGTCGTCGTCGTCATCTTCGCTCACAGGGCGACGCCGCCTCGGCTGTGATTGTTGAGGGTGGCGCGATCTATTCTGGTCCCAGTCGCGCGGCAGGTCTAGCCCAGGAAGTTCACTTTAGTTTCTGTGTTTCTGTGGTGGCATGTGGCCCCAGAGAGGCTCACTTACGCGGGTTGCTCCACTGCTGTTTCTGAGACGGGCGTTGGGTCGAGGACGTGGGGGAAGGCGCAGGCGAGGAAAGCAAGGGCTGCTGCTGTTGTTGCTGTTGTTGCTGCTGGTGCTGCTGGTGCTGGTGTTGATAAGGCGAGGAGGAGGAAGGCGAGGGCGAAGGGTAGAGGCGGTTGGAATGGTTTGGATCCAAGAGGCCCGCCTGAGACTCCAGCGCGCCGTAGCCATGTTCGCTCGAGGTGCGTGCTGAACTTGTGGGCGGGGGTGGAGAATACGGCGGAGGGGGCCCAGCAGGCGAGTCAGGCTCGTCGGGTTTATGCACTGGTTTTCGGTCCATTCGGCCGCTCTGGCTACTGCTTCCACCCGCACCCGAACTGCCGCCGTTGCCAAGCGGGCCGGGCGTGTACTCTGCATAAAGCGTCACTTAGCCAATACAATACAACACACACTCTCTCACTCTCGCAATTACCGGCGTCATTGTAATACGCCTTGGGATTGTCGTAGTTCGACATGAGGAAAGGGGGTGAAAGTAAAAATGAAAAATGAAAGAAAGGAGAAAGGAGAAAAACTGGAAAAGGAGATGCGTGATGTTTATGTTCTTTTCAAGAATCTTGGCACACACACACACACACACAAAACACATATACAGACACGCATTGGTGATGACATTACAGTAAAACTACGGACTATTATAGTAGCATATTGGCACTGCCTACGCCTATCAGAGCCAAGGACATGCCCCATGCCACGTCGTGCCTCCAGGCTTGGCTGGTCTTTGTGTTGGTGGCCTCGTGCGTCGTTGCGTTGCCATGCGTCGTGTTTCTTTGGACGTAGGACGGGGTGTCCGTGATCGATTCGGTCTGCAGGAAGCTGGGAGGTGCCAACTCGGTGGCACACTCGTAGTAGCGCGTGCATGCATCGGCACAGCTCGAACGGTCCTTGGCACCGGCATTACACATGCCCTGGCACGCCTGTGCCTTGCCGCTGCACTCGGCCTCCACCACTGGCCAGAGGTACTCCTGGAAATCGGCCGTCTTGTGCTACATACAACCATGACATGTCAGACATCGGTTCCTTCTTGGCGCAAGTGAGAGGAAAACCCCCTCTCCACCTCTTGTATATAAAGAAATGAAAAAGCTCTGTCTATACCTTGCACCCGCAATTCCACGCCATCGTTGTCGAGTTGCAGAAGCTAGTTGAAAACAGTGTGTAAACAATAAACAAGCATCCATGGCTATACGCTTTCCTTACTTTTTTGGCGCCAAATCAGGGCCCCCACAGTTGTTCTAAAAAGTGGTATGGATTAGATTAGCATATATATAAACAAAGCAACAGCAGCAACGACAACGACAATGAAGGAGACAGGAACTTACTGCACAGAACGCGACCTGCCGGTCACACACGTTTTGCCGGGTAGCCTCCTCCAAGTCAAGGATGCTCCATGTTACGTTGGGTAAGTCGGCTACAGTGGCAGAGGCGTGCACATAAGAAGTTGTCAGGGCGCCCTGTGCTATTTCGCTACACTTTATAATAAAGATAAACTTACCAGGACGCTCTTTTGTTGTGGCCGTGGTCGCGTTTTGATTGTCGTTCGTATGCGCAAAAGCAACGGCAGCGCCCAAGGAAACAAGCCAGTAAACCGAAACCATGGTAAGAGATGTAAGAAGTTTGAGTATAATCAGGCAACGGCACGCCTTGATTGACGGGGGTATATATATCCGTGTGTTCATGCACGTCAGGACAGGCCGTGTAATTAATCACGCTTGAACTTTGTTTGCGCATTCCTGGCTTCCCCATTTATCATCATCATCTTACCATCTTGGGCACAAGCAGGAGCACAAGCAGGAAAGACAAAGAACAAAAAAAAAACAAAAAACGACAAAAAAGAAATGTTATGATTTGTACATTGAGAAATAGAGAAAAGGAAAATAAAAGAACGATGCAACATGCCAAAGTAAAAGGGGTCGTGTGGGGTAGGCGG
Organism: Syncephalastrum monosporum B8922; assembly: GCA_000697355.1. Taxonomy (NCBI): domain Eukaryota; kingdom Fungi; phylum Mucoromycota; class Mucoromycetes; order Mucorales; family Syncephalastraceae; genus Syncephalastrum; species Syncephalastrum monosporum. The sequence goes on along the minus strand of JNEN01001014.1, from coordinate 196,049 downwards.
AGGTGATAATGGGATGTGTGTGCTTGTGTGGAGAGTAGGTGGGTGGGTGATGATGATGGTAAGCGTTTTGGTGTAGGATGTCGAAAAATAAAGCGTAAACATATGGGTAGGGTTATCGAGATTATTTCTTGTTCTTGTTGCCGGCGTTCTTGCCTTTACTGTTGTTGTTCTTGCTGACCTTGCCGCCGTAGCCAAACGCAGCACCTTCAAAGCCGTGGCGCGCCTTCTTCTTTTTGTTGCCACCCTTCTCTTTGCGGTTCTTGATGTTCTCCTCGCGCTTCTTGATCTTGGCCTGTTCGTCCTTCTTGACCTTCTCCTTGCGCGCAGCCCACTCTTGCGCACTCTTCTTCTTTTGGTGCTCGGTGCGCTTCAGCGACTTCTTCAGCAGCTTGGGATCGTCCTTGATCTTTTCACCCGATGCCAGCGACAGCGCCTTCTTCCAGTCCTCCTCTTCTTGTGCCTTCTTGTGCGCCTCGGCATCCTCGGCCTTGAGCTTCTCCATCTTCTCCTTCTTGGCCTCGGCCATCTTCAGCTGCGTCTTCAAGTCGGTTGGGCCCTTCTTCTTCTTTTGCTCGCCCGCATTCAGCTTGCCAAAGAACACGTCGCCGTCCATCTTGATGGCGTCCGCCGAGCGCGCATCCGCCGCAGCCTTGGGGTTCGGCTTGGCCATCACGATCTCTTCGGCGGCCGCTTGCTTGCCCTTTTCTTTCTTGGCTTTCAAGGCCTTCTTCTTCTCTTCACGCTTGCGATGGCGCTCGGCCAGGATCTCTTCGCGACTCCGTGCCTTGGAAGTACCTGCGTGAGGGTCGCGCTTCGTACGCATGTCGGCAATGCGCTGCTGCAGGCGCTTGTGCAGGTCCTCAATGTCACTTCGTACCATGGGTTTGGCTAATTAAACTATCAGTACGTGTCTGGCTCGTGCGTTGGTCATATCCTGGGTTACCTGTCTCTTCCAACTTCTTGTTATCCAGGCCGCGGAAATCACCGCCATTCATCGTAGCACCTTGTGCCTCGCCCTCATCATCGTCGTCGCTGTCCTCCTCTTGTTCTACTTCTTCAACTTCCTGCTCCTTTTCAGCGTCGAGCTTCTCTTTCAACTCCTTCTGCTTGGCTGCCACGGACGTGTCGTTCTCAGGGTCAAGCTAGTGGAGAATCGTGAGCCATTGTGTTTTTTTGTTTCGAATCAGTGCACTGGAAACGCACCTTCGCCTTCTTTGCTTTTTTGGTGGCATCCTTGATGGCCTGCTTGGGGGCGTTTTTCCGCTTGTTCTGCATGTAGGGGTTCTTGCCCTCCTCCACCTCGGGTTTCTCGGTAATGTAGTGGCGCGCGGGTATCAATTGCAACAGGCCATCAAACAGCTTGGCATGTTCTTCCATGCGCTCCTATAGTTTACAGATCCAAATCCTGGTCAGATCTGGATAGCTCGTCTCTCTGGTTGATGCCTACCGGAAGCGTGTCGAGCAGATCAAGTTGGACCATGGTTGTCAAAACTCTTGGAGAGAGAATGAGGGTCGGATAAAGAATGCCTACTTTTTTTGTTAAGCCCTCTTGTCCTTATGCCCTAAAATTTATTCACAAGCCACAATCTCAAACACCTCCAGCTTTCCTCCTCCATGGCATCTTGTATCTCTGTCTCTCTCTCTCCATATTCAAGCATGGTCTCTCTCCCACTTTCTGGGGTGGACAATCCAGGCAAGGGAGCTCGACTTTTGGTCGGATGTATCATCAGCTACTGCCCAAACTATTATGGATTTATTCTCTCGTGTTTGTTTATATATTCACTATGCAAACATTGAATCTTGTGCAGACAGGTACACGGCAACGTTCACTGTGTTTCATGACAGCTTCTCAAATAGTCATACGTGTATTCACACAATGAAACCACATATGTATAAAGTACGAATCATAGAGGACATATGACCTGAAGTATACGCAAATCAATGGGTGTCACTCACTCAGGAAGCATTACTCTCTGTAACGAACTGTGTTCTAGACATGCGCAAACGCGCAGGTGAATATACTAAATACCATATAAAATGCTAGTCGACATACAGGGTATTCTTCTCAAAACTGTATGCAAAAACAGGACAAGACTCCTCTTTGCTTCCTCCGCTAGTCTCTCTTTATAGAATGAAATACTATGGCATAAAGTGTCCAGAGAAGTAGGTATTTTGGACGGGCAAGTCGTCAATAAATGATCGTCGGTTTCGCTGTGGATTACAAAACGAACTGCACCCAAAACCAAGCCATGGACTCCTTTTGCCTCGGCTTGTGTTCTTTATTTTCCTTCAATGTTTACAGTATCAGCTGTATCTTCTCTTTTTATTCCTCTTCCTGTCAAAACCCGTCATCATGCCGTATCTCTTCTTAGCTATAGAGTATAAATAAAATGATCTAGCTTTTTCCCCCTTTTGATCTCTCACTCACTCACTCACTCACCCATTCACGCACTCGATGCGGACAACTTTGTTTTTGTTGATTGGCCTTTTTGAACTGGCATCTGTTCAAGGCACCATTGTGCTGTGTACAAGTGACCCTGAAGTATACCCCAGCGGCACCCTCGGCAGTCCATGCTATCAAGAGCCGGTCAAGTCGATCGTCTTTTTCGGTGACTCTTGGACAGAAAACGGGTAAGCACGCCTGGAAATGACCGAAACAGGTTGGGCTCAACACAAGCGCAGTGACAAACCTTTAGATGCTGCGGCGTACGGTTCTGCAAACTATGTATGTACTGCATACCCGACCTTCTAGGCAATATTCAACAAGCATGTATGATGATAACTAGTATGGCCGAATGACCAATGGTCCCACCTGGGCCGAATACGTTGCCAAACTCATGGGTGTCGATCTGTATGATTATGCATACTCTGGGGCCACGGTAGACAACGTAAGCTCGACTGAATATTATCAAGGATTTAAGAATCCTCATCCTAAATGCTATAGGCGATCGTACCGCGCTCTGCGCCCGACGTAGGCCAGCAGGTCCAAGCATATCAGCAGCACTCTCCCTTGGATCCGACCTCAACACTGTATGCGCTATGGATAGGTAGTTCACTTCAGCCGCTGTGTTTTTCTCGCGGCTCATACTTCGTTGATAGGTACCAATGATATTCATGACATTTTTGTCGACGCCAGTACCGACACCAATGCCAAGAACCAAAAGGTGCAACGCGTCGTGGACGGGATACGCAAGGATTTGGTATGTATATCCATTACCGTGGTCTTCGATAAAGCGGATATTGCTTCTAATTTTTGACATTTTCTCAGGAAAGTTTAGCCAGCGTATCCGGCGCAAACCAATTTCTCATTATGGGATTGGCACCCATCGACCACTTACCCTTGTTTGCAAACGCATCCTCTGCCGACCGAGATAGACTCACCACTATGATTTCAAACTACAACACACAGCTCGTAGCTGTGACCAAAACATTGGCACAGAGCCGGGGGAGCGCCATCTATTACGATTCCTATCAACTTTTCCAAAAGTTGCTCAGTTCGCCTGGCCAATATGGCATTGTGGATACTGTCCACGCCTGTAAAACCGATCAAAGCCGTTGCCAATCCGTACAGGGCCAGTAAGTGGAACCATCCCTGTTCTGTGTCAATTTCTGACACACAACGCGGCCTTTTTTTCCCGTTATAGATACCTGTGGTGGGATGATTGGCATCCGACGACCCTGACCCATCGGCTGATTGCCGAAGATGTCTACAGCATGCTCAATGCAGTATAATTTTAAAATTCCGGTTCTTTTTTCTTTTTTTCATCACACCTCTTTCGTAAATACAACACATTAAAACCCTTTTCTCCTTTTTCACTTCCATTTTCTATCTTTTGATGCTAGCATGCCAGCCGTCGCCTTTGATCTGCTCGGTATGGATGTCGTCTCTTGTGTCGGACCGCTTTGACTCACGTTGTGAAAGGCACTCTCTTCTCGTTGGCCACGGTGCTGGCTGCCTTGTCCCGCATAATAGAAAACGACACCGGTCAGCGGCAGGCACGCCGCTTCCTGCGAGCATGGATGACGGCCGCCACGCGCGATTACATCGCGACCTCGCACGCGGGTGAGTACCGCACGCTGGAACACGTCTTGGAGATGACACTGCCCCGCACGTGCGCCCTTGAGGGATTTCCCATGCCGACAACCGCGGCCACCCATGACATCATGGCCAGCTTTCAAGAGCTACACCCGCGGCCAAATGCGGTTGAAACGATACAATCTTTGTATAGAGCGGGATGGGACCTATGGATCCTGACGAGCGGCAGCTACGACGACGCGCGCGAGTTACTCGCCCATCACGGTTTACTAGAGTATTTTTGCTTACCCAATCAAGACCAGGCCAACATATACGGATGCGACGAGCTCCGGATATCACGGCCGCATCCTAAAGTGTATTCCGAGCTCATGCGGCTGAACGTACGGCGCACCCGTCGCATTGAGGTAAGCAGAATGGAGAATGAGAAAGTAGGGAGGCATCCTGACCACCGTCTGGTATGTGTTGCAGAATTTTTATTTCGTTTCGACGCACGCATGGGACATTGCCGGGGCGAAAAACCTCTCGTACCGCACCATCTTTTTATCCAACGACGAAATGCTATTCCCCTCCGATCTGTACGCACGCAGCCCCGACGCGGTCCGCACCGACCTCCTCGACGCCATGCAAGCCATGGTGGCCATCGAATCCCACCAAGAGGTCATCAAATCCCGACCTTGCTTTCCACAGACAGGGGAAGGCAAGGTGCGCGAGAATACGGACAGCCGATAGAGCGCACCAGGGGGGAGAGAAGAGAACGTCCAAGGGATTGCCCCATACAACCAACCATCATCACCACGACTACAACTACGACTACGACTACAATCACTATTGCTACTACAATAAGAACGCTCACTTTTGCATCCTCCCGATTTCATTTACGGCGTCGACGCCATCGTGTTTTCTTTTGCTGTTGGTATTGGATGTTGGTCCGAAAGACGCAGCCGTCGTCAAACATGCGACGCGCAATACGAGCGAGGTTGCGCGCGTCGTCCAGACCCGAGTGCTGGCGGCCTTCAAAGGACATGTGGAGGTAGTCAAGCATGCCTTCCATATTGACCTTGCCCGCGCCGTAGAACTGTCGGAAGAGCTTGCGCAGGTTGATCCAGGGCCGGGAAAAGTATTCAGGACGATAGGCGAGGTTGCTAATGTCGCATTGTTTGGTGATGAAGTCACGGATATCAAAAGGGCCATCTACAGACGAGCGAGAAACAGAAAGAGAGCGTCAGAATAAGAGTGCGCATAGAGTACATCCCTACCGGTCACAAAGCAAGCGCTCTTTGTTTGGTATAAATCGTGTTTGAGCATAAATTCTTGGAACGCGTTCAGGACATCGACAAACACAGGACTCTTGTCCACCGTCGCTTGCTGGATGCCCGTCAAGTCGATGCAAAACTTGGACAACACTGTGTTCACCTCGGGTCGCACATACGATCGAAATTCATCCACCTAGCAGACATTAGCGCGTCGAGTTTCTTCAGTTGGCCGGTTGGCTTACAATGGCAAATGTGCGGCCGTCCACAAGCACGACAGGAAATTCAATGATCTCGTTCGGGTAATCGAATCCACCCCCTTCAATGCACGTTGCCTCAACGTCAAAGAACATGTAGTAGTCAAACGGTTGTCGCCTGGACGGTGATTGCAAGATTAGACTGTCAGGAGAGAGACGTGACTATTTCTATTGACTTACGGTCTTTGCTCTGGCTCATCAGGTTGATCTTTCTGTTTTTGAGCTTTTCTGAGGCGTTTCTTCAGCTCTTGCTTGGAACCAGCCGTGTCGAGCCGTAGATCAGCCAACTGGTTCTGGAGGATCTCGACAGCGGTCGGTTTTTCCTCTGCCATATACGGTTGAACGGGAAGAAGACGTGGAGCTCATGCGGAGATATCAAAGGCAAAATAGGGATCAAAAATGCAACTGCAAAAGCAGCCAGCAAGCGCATAATACATAACAAAGTACCAAGTGTATGTACAAAAGAAAGGTCTAAATGACACAACACCGTCTCGAGTAACATAGTGCATAACGTACAGCCATAAAAAGCTGACGCATACGGTTTTCTTCTCGCCGTACCAAAATATTTCTAATGCTTTTGTTGGTTTGTTTGGAGAGCAACTATCGCTCAAAAATAGATCGATATGCCTCTATTCTTCGTTCTGTCGTAGACAGCTCACTGCAATAACGTCCATCTGGTACATGCGCTGGGATTTTATTCTGCTACTTGGCGCGTCTCCATACAGGGAGAAGACCTTCCATTGTTCATGTGCCTCGCTGTCAATTGATAATGTCATCGTATACTCAAAGTCGTAGATCTCTCTATATACTTTCCGACTTATCTAAGGACAGAGGCAGTTGTCGATGATTTATATCAATGTACCAACACCATACATACTTTATGCCTTATGGCACTTCACGCTGCCGGTCATTTAATTAAAGGCCATCACAACTCAAAGTACGTATCCCTTCAAAATGCTCAACTTTTAATCAACAGATTATTATGACAAGGAGTGCATGAAAGTGCTACACTTTGCTGGTGACACACGTGCTACATTTCAATGCGGTGCTCGCGCATTGAGTAATGTAGGATTATCTCAACTCACTTCAGTAAGCATCCACCAGCTGAAATTGCGTCGTTCGCTTCAAACCTTCAAATTCCCTTTCATTAGGGTATACACGCACTGGATGTAGCGCCAAAAAAGGAGTCGTGTCTCTAGAATAACAGTTGAGCTGCAAGAAACTGAAGTCGACGTCGCAGCCAATCAAACACGGCTCAGCAATTGTTGCCTTCCGCCAACCGCATTATAATATATATTGATACTGTTTGCAGCTGGCCTGAGATCAACAGCCGTGACATCGAATTCGAGTTATGAGTGTAGGAGGATCGATGACATCATTGAGGAGAAGTAAAAGACACAAAGGCGAATTTTAATAAGAGTTCGGAGAGTAGCTAACCGTGTTATTATGATTCGTTTTCATGCTAGCATGTGAACCTCGCAACTGGAAAGGATGCGATAGGCTCTGATCCAATGTTGCATTGAGGTCAAATTGGATGAGATAAGGCAAGAAGCGCATTGAATGAACGAGAAGCTCAGCGAACGTGCTTTATACATCTTCAGAAATGAAGGGAAAGAAAGCATGTAACAAAGTATGCTTGCTTACCCCTCAAAACGCAGAATAAAAATATCTCATGGAGTGTGAACTATACAAGGCACTATTCCTCCCCTAGACACCCCCTAAATGACAGTCGTACTTTTTGCCACAGGCACGATCTATAAAATTTACATTGAGAACAATCTCCTTCTCTTGTTGCTTCCACTCGTAATTCAACTGACTTTGCTTCCAATACGCATTATGCAATACAAACCACAAAAAACACAACCACCACCCAAACTTCTCGGCCTTCGCTCACACAACTTGTATATCTTTCTCACAGCCGCCGTCAGCCTGTTTACAAGCGTATGTTTTTCTCAATTTTCGGCACTGGATAGGCGAGTATCTTCATCTAACAAGGGAGATGCTCATGTGATAGACGCTTGTGCATTCGACTCTTTTTCCACTTGCGCCCTTCATGATCAACCGCATCAATCAGGGAACCGATGCTGCACTTACCAACGATTCCACAACCGACCCCAATCACTCCGCGCTTTCACAAGCAACTGGAGTCATGATTGCTTTTTATGCTGTTGGTGTTCTGGGTAAGCCTCAATATCATGCGCCCCAGACCTCTCCTAGAAAGAAGGTGCATACCGACCACTTGAGTCGACCCTCTGATTTCTCGTGATCTCTGTAAATATCACCAATGAACACACATCGAACTTACTTGTTTTACGCGTATAAAGTTGGTTCCCCTTTCTTTGGCTGGCTCGGCGATAGAGTATTACAGCGACGCGGTCCCATGTTATTTGGAGTCCTAATTGCCATAGCCGCAAACGTTATATTTATGACTGCGTCTGCTTACTGGATGCTTCTCGTAGCCCGATTCCTGCAGGGTATCTCCAACTCCAGTGTGTGGACCATGGCCCTATGTCTCATTGCCGACAATTGGCCTGAAGATCAGCTGGGTGCGTGATGAGAACATAACTCCCGTTGGTCCACCAGATGTACTCATAGGCACGAACGATCATAGGACTACAAATGGGGAAGCTCACGAGTCTGTATCCGCTTGGTATGGTTACCGGGCTACTGACAGGAGGTACGCGTCTCCTATGAGTCTACATCAGGCTCTATGAGCATTTATGGTTGCTAACCAAATATTCATGCAGGAGGTAAAATTGGATACTCGTCGATCGTCCCGAGACCAAACATGCTTATTCTATATGGTAGCCATGTATTCTAAACTGAGCCCTCAGGCGCCCTTCATTATGGCTGTCATTGTCTGCTCTATTAACATGTGTATGATCTTTGTCATTGTCGAGCGGCGCCAGGCACCCGCAGAGTGGTTCGGACAACAGGAGGACAAAGAGAAAACGGCCGAGGAAGATCCTGCGGACATAGCACCCTCTTCAAAAGTCAGCACAATGGTGCTTTTTAAAAGTGCCCGCCTTTGGACCGCGCTTTATCTCACACTGACGGTCGCCATTGCCATGAGCTCATCCGAGGTAAGATACATGCTCTTTGGCTACATATAACCTCACATATAATATCCCCTCCCCGCAGTCAGCCACACCTCTTCGGCTTGCCAGCCAGTGGAACTTTGATGAAACGGCGATAGGAGTCTCCCAGATTGCCTTTATCATCCCCTACATTCTCTCGAGCGCGTTTTCCGGCTTTCTCTGCGACAAATACGGGACTAAGATTGTGGCGCTTTGTGCTGCTTTCCTTTTAATCCCGGCCACCGTTTGTCTAGGGATACCGGATCACCGCGTTACTTACTGGGCCATCCTCATCGTCTTTTTTGTTTGCGGTTGCCTCCTCGCTAGCTGTCAAACCGCGGTCTATCCTGAAATCGCAGGTGTCGTCCATCAAAGAAACGATGCAGGCAGCAAGGACGGTATGGCTATGTGCTATGGGCTCTACAATATTGCGTACGGCGTCGGCATGTCCATTGGGCCCTTGATCGCGGGCTATATCTACGGCGCACTCGGATTCTTCTGGCTCTGCATCGTCCTTGCTGGGCTCTATGTTGTAGGCTTGCCCTTGGTGTTCCTCTTCACTGGTAAATCAGACCAGCTGATCGTACGCCCGTCGTCAATACCGTGCGTGCCGCCATCGCCATCAGCGACCATACATGCTGTCACGGATAAAAAGGAGTCCGCTGGTTCAAACGTCTGATCCAGTATTTGATCTAGAAGTTAGATAGTGCATATTTGGTCATTACCCCTCATAATCGATTGTACATATACAAAGTCGAGGTTGTTGTAAATCACTGAATACATATTAAGGCACGTTTCCATTCTATAATTTCGATCCTGTCGTCAGAGCTGCCTGAAAGCAGGTTAATTCTTAAAACAAATACATACTCCTCTCATATAGAAACCATGGTACCTGTGGCCTTAAACATATACTGTAGAATGCCTGCGCGAGGCGCTTCATCCATCACAAATTAGGCAATCGGATTTAATACACAGTTTCTTTCTGTCCTTTGCCCACCACTGTCAAAAATTCAGAGCTCCGAGAAGAGAGACCCTTTATCCTTTTTCCCTTGCCTTCCCCTTTACCTTTCCCATTCTATACATATAAACCACGTCCGATGAGGGCCTCATCATGGTAGAAAACAGCCAACAAGAACACAATTATAATGACGATCGCCGCGATTCCTTTTCGAGCCGGCTGAGTGAGGATGATGCCCATCACTTGGATGACGACACAGCGTCTTTGTTGTCCGATCGCGACAACCAAACACTCTTGCCCACCCACCATGCCAATGCGTCAGCCACTTCCGTCTTCTCCTTTGAATCCATACCGATGATCCCACTCACGCAGACGCAGACACGAGCACCCGAACTGCAGAAAAAGGTCTCGTTCCTCAATGGTCTCGGTCTTGTCATTGGCTCGATGATTGGCAGTGGCCTCTTCAGTTCTCCAGGTAAAGAATAGCACGCCGTGTTCTCGATACCTATTCTCACGTTGAACAATCAGGCGCGGTGATGGAGGTGACAGGAGCACCGGGGACGGCGCTGTTGGTCTGGCTGGTATCCGGCTTGCTGGCTTTAATGGGTGCGTTGTGTTACGCGGAGCTTGGGACAATGCTGCCCATGAATGGCGGTGAGTCTGTGTACCTGAATCGGGCCTTTGGCAGCCTGCTGTCTTTTTGTTTCGAATTCGCCACCATCGTCGTGCAAAAGGTATAATTAAACTTATTTTATAATACATGACCCTTGCTCATCTGTGTTTCTGCAGCCCGGTGGCCTGGCTATCGTCTTCACCGTCCTTGGCGAGTATGTCTCACGCATCGCATACCACACTTACTTTTTCAAGATGCCGCATGACTCGGAAGAAGCCGCTGAACTCGCCGACTCAGTCATCCCGCCCTTTTTACCCAAACTCCTCGCTATTGTCGCCTTGATCATCGTCACGCTCATCAATGCATTCTCCATTCGCGCCGGCATCCGTGTCCAAGATGCGCTCACGCTCGTCAAGGTCCTGACCGCACTCGTCATCTCGGTCGTCGGTATCGTCATGCTCGCCAAAGGGACGGTCGCTGGCAACAGCTTTCAGGGCGATCCATTTGCGGGAATGTCGACCCTCAGCTTTGGCCAGTATTCCCTCGCTCTTTATTCAGGTAACGTCGTAGGGTTGGGTGTTTGCTCATGGGCTCATTGGATGGTTAGGTCTGTGGGCCTATGACGGATGGAACAACCTCAACTATGTCTCGGGCGAAATGAAACAACCCCATCGTGACCTCCCGCGCGTCATTATTTTTGGCATTCCTGTCGTGATCGTGTGCTATCTATTGTCCAATGTCGCCTACCTTGCTGTGCTGAGACCCGAGGTCGTCATCCACACCAACACGGTGGCCATGGATTTTGGCAAGAAACTTATTGGTCCAGCCGGTGGTATCGTCTTGGCCGTGTTTGTCGCTCTGAGCTGTTTTGGGGTATGAAAAAAAGAGAGGCTCATTAAGCATAAAGAAAAGACCCACTGACAAGGATCGGTAGTCTGCGAATGCGTCGGCCTTTACGGGCGCGCGGATCATATATGTCTCGGCCAAACAAGGCCACCTGCCCTCCTTCTTTGGCCATCTCAACGCCTCGCGACAGACGCCCATCACAGCCTTGATCCTGCAGGCCGTGCTCACCAGTATCATGATTATCATTGGCTCCTTTCGCGAGCTCGTCAACTTTTACTCCTTATCGGCATGGATGTAAGGCAAATCGGGTATCAGGAAAGATATGGAGCTAACTCGCACCTTGTAGCTTTTATTTCCTGGCAGTCTTGTCCCTCATTGTGTTTCGCTACAAAGAACCCGATCTCAAGCGGCCCTACAGGGTCTGGCTTCCTCTTCCGGTCCTCTTTTGTATGATTGCCTTGTTTCTGTGCACAATGCCATTTGTCGAGGCACCCTTTGAATCGCTCGCAGCCCTCGGTTTTGTCGTCTTGCCCATCCCAATCTGGCTCGTCCAAGTCAAATATCGGGAGGCGCTGGGTCGACTCTGGACAGGTAAAAATAGAATTAAAGGTTAAACTAAGGTGGCTAACGCATTTGCCTCTTTTCTCAACAGGGTTGATGAATCGGATACGGGGCAGACCCCAAGGCTATCAGGGGATGGAAATGACTGAGGCGGAAGAACTCTAGTCTATTCTTTCCTTTCGAAGGGTTCCTTTATTTTAATACTTTGTTATTTAGAAAGCAAACTGACAACTTTTTTTTCGTATATCATTTCTTTTCTTACATCCTATAGCACACACGCACATATTTACACACATGAACGCTCAACATAATGTAACATCATCCATTGGTTTTCTTTCTCGACATTGGTCACAAAACTGCGTTTTCTGTTTGCGCATTGAAAAGAAGGGGTATCTATTTGCTCAATAAGAGTATGTAGTCGTACATAGTCCCTGCAAAGGATCAGCCTGTCATACAAGACTCAGTCACTGCCCCTTTTCGGTAATTTTTGATTGGGTCTTTCCGAGACGCATTGTGTATCCCTTTTACTGTATATTATGTATGCATATACACATTCGCTGTGGTATGTCCAAAACCTCGGTCATTGTCCATATATGTGCATACGTCCTACGGGCGCAAACTCTCCACCTTGCAGCAAGAAGAAATATGCTTCAGCAAGATCAGTGTGTTACAGCCGCTATTGAAAAAAAGGGGAAAAAAATTAATCAGCCAACGTCTCAGAGTCATTGACGCGTCCACGGCAAGTCCCTTACCCACACCTAGTTTGAAGGAAATGTCATTTTCAGACTTCAATCCTGGGTTGCTGCAAAGCCAGGAGAAGTCCCTTCATATGCTTTTGCACAGCCTGTGAGATCTAGAAGGGCCATCGTCAGTATATCATACTTGCATGTCAAAAGAGATAAAAGCTTTTTCTGCCCCAATTCATATACAAACTGCATTCAGCTGCGAGGGTGCAAAACAAAGGCGCCTGGCCTCTAAATAATTTATTATAGAAACGAGGCGACACAACTTGATTCATAAGCATGTTGATTTATAAACATGTTGGGGCAGGCGACGGGTATATCATCATTTACGTTCCTTCCTTTATTTTTGCGGGGGCAAGGAGTGGCCTGAAAATACGGTGTTGTGTTGAGTGATGGTTGGGAGTGGCGATCGCCTTGTGGAAGTAGCAGAGTTTCGTGTGACACCACAACAACAAAACGGAAGAGACCTTTGATCAGTATGCACATACTTACATGAACATTGATTGTTGTTTTTCCTCCTCTCTTTATCTATTGCCCCATCGTATCCTTTTTAACTTTTTGTATGTGTGTGTGTGTGTTTCCTTCACTTTTTTTTGTTTTCGTAACCACCCACTCTCGTCCAGCCCCTTCCCTTATCACTTCCAACGGCAATCATGGAGCCACAAGAGCCTGCCAGCGACACCCAAAAGACCATCGATGACTTGACCAAACGCCGAGACGCGCTTACAGAAGCTCTCAGCAGTCTTGGGGTTGCCCACGCGAACCTTCAAGCAAAATACGACCTGCAGTGCGAGCGATACCACAAAGTCTTGCGCGAGATGCAATTCTATAAGCAAAAGTACGAACGTCACTTAAAACGCGGCAGCGCGCACAGCCATACGACAGATAGCACCACCCGTAGCAGTGCAAACTCTGCCATTTCCAACGGCAGTAGCATTCTTGCCGACAATGAAATTGACCTGCTTGCCATTCTGGATACGGGCGAAAGCAACAATGGCTATTATTACGAAGACAACAACACGAGCTCATACACGCTCCTCTCACCCCCACCCGCACCACCCATGCCGATGGGACCTCCGCCCAGTACTCCAGCAGAAGCAGAAGAAGAGGAAAAAGAAGCCAAGAAGGCTGCGACGGGGGAGCTCGTCTTCGCCTGCGGCGAAGGTTTCTGGGATACGATCGCGCGCGGCAAGAACAACAGGCCCGAGGTCGAAGCCCTTGTGAGCAATTACCTCAAGCGCGGCGGCAAGCCCAATGTAGCCAAGAACTTTGCGAGCCTGAAGAGCGTCAAGGAAGGTTATGGCCTCCTGCACGCGCTCATTGTGGTCAAGAACACAGCCGCGGTCACGCAGGTTTTAGCTGCAGGCGCCAACCCCAACGCCTATCCTCTCTCGGAAGCCAGCCATAAACTCCCACCCCTCGTCCTCGCCGCCAAGGTCAACCATCTAAGCAGTGTGCGCCTCCTCCTCGACTACCACGCCGACCCGCTGCAGCGTGGGCCGAACCAGCAAACAGCGCTCCACGAGGCGGCCACTCACGACGCACACGACATCGCCGTGCTCCTACTACACGCGAGCAAGTACGCGCTCCTCGATTGCGTCGACACGCACGGCGCGACGGCGCTGCACTATGCCTGCGCGGAGGGCAAGACGCGCCTCGTGTCGTACTTTATCCGCGAGTGCCATGTCAGCCCCAACGTCACCGATGCCAAGGGCGAGACCGCACTCCACTATGCGGTCCGGCACCGCCGCAGCAAGGCCGTCGCGCGCTTGCTCGAATGTGGTGCGTACGTAAACCCATACGTACCCAGATTAGTCCACACGCCACTCGAGGTCGCCAAGTCGGGCAACATGAAACCCATCATGGAGCTGCTCAAGGCGGCCGGCGGCAAAACAACCAAGGAGATGGAGAAGCTCAAGAACAAACGGCCGCTGATCACTTCTTTTGGATCCAACACGCGGTCGGCTAATAGCGCTGCGTCGAGCGCTCTGGCTAGCAGTGGCATCTCGTCGAATTCCACGGTCGATACCCAGTCCATCCACAGTTCTTCCTCAGGCGCATCCTCGGGCAAGAGCTTCCTCAGCTCCCGCGCCGCCCTCAATTTGCGAGGGAGCTTTCTCTCGTCCAGTTCCTCTGCCACGTCATCCTAACCTCTTTTCCCCACCACATCACGTCACATGCATGCATTCATTTCGTCTTTTATTTCTCTGTCATACCCTAACTATATACCCCGTCCCGCTCACTCCACCACCGTCATCTGCACCTTTGTTTCTAATGCTTAGCTTATATATATATACATACATATATCCATATACCCATCTCTTTATATTATAATATGACCGCGCAATCTCTTATAATGGGTTTGCAGTTATCTTCCTCTCAGTATGTGGGCTGACAAATCCCGGTTGATCTCGATGCTTCTCCAGCGCACTTGAATTTTGCAATTGCTGCGCATGAATGATTTAAATTCATTCAGGGGAAAAAAGCGGCATTTCTGGTGCCTCGTGTGGGTTCTTTCTGTTCTTTCCTCTTTTTCTTCTGTCTATTTCGTCATGGAGTTCCCCAATCTGGGAAAACACTGCACTGCAGACGATTGCAAACAACTGGGTGCGTTGCATTAAGCCCATAGGTGGATAGCAGTACTCATGGCTTCAGCGTAGATTTCCTGCCCTTTACATGCTACCATTGCAAAAAGATCTTTTGGTAAGCCGAAACTCCACATGCATACACACACCCGCAGCGACGCCTTTGAACTGACTCTTGAAAAAAGCCAAGAACATTACAAGCTAGAGGATCATCACTGTCCCAGCCTGAACGATCCCAATCTGGACGTCCGGTAAGGAGACGGAAGAAACACGTTGTGAATCCACGAAACTCATTTGGCGCACCAGTGTCCCCACCTGCCCAATCTGCGAACAACCTGTGCCAGGACGACGCGATCAAGATCCCAACATTCGTGTAAGCCTCGTAGACCGATTCTCTTGCATGTGTATCTCACCATGGGGGGCCTCCTTGGATGTAGGTGAACGAGCATATACAAAACAACTGTCGCTCGGAAAAGAAACCGTCGAATCTATGCAAGCACATGGGCTGCAAGGCCAAGCTGCTCGTGCCGATGCAGTGCACGGACTGTCACCAAGCATTCTGTGTCAAACATCGATTGCCCGTCGACCATGACTGTGCTCCGCCCAAGTCATCCTTTCTTGGTTCTTCTTCGTCTTCTTCGGCAGCTTCTGGCGTCGCCAAGAAGCTCGGCGGCCTCTCGCTTGGCGGCAAGAAAAGTCATAACAATAGCAACACCAATCAGCCTTCACGCACCGAGATGGAACGTCAGCGTCTCGATCGGGTAAACGGCATGCAGCAAAAGAAACAGGAATTGGCGCGTCTGCAAGCAAAAGCAAAGCAGGGTGTAAGTCCAGCTTTTCTATCTCGATGACTGAACACTGTGAAAGGCTTATGTTATTATGGCAGCGATTATCCGAAGCTGAGCAGGTGCGCCTTGCCACACTCATGTCCCTTGCGGATCAAAAAGGCAGCTCGGGAAAGAAAGACTGCATCATCTCCTAACGAAAACGATGGGCACAGGCAATGCCATAGAATATACCACTCTCCATTCAACGCCTACTACTAATTATTATTGGTATTATTTAATATGAATCGAGATCCGAATCACAACGGCTTGTCTATTGTGCTTTTTCTTTGTTTTCGGTATACAGGAAGCTTCCTTTTTTCCCCTTTTTTAATAATTTTTATAGAGAGGGAGCGGAGGGTGCAGTTGTGTGATTGTGTGTGATTGTGTGTGTGTGTGTTTGCGCCTGGCTTGGTAAAATTGTGAGATCGCTGGCTGCGTTTGTAAAAAAAAAAAAAAGGAAGAGTAGAAAAAAAAAAAAAGATCAACGAAAGAAAAAAAAAGTTGAAAAAATGCGTTCATAAAAAATGTGTTCATCGGGGCACCGTCACCTGAGACGAATCGAGACCGAGCGCGTGCAAGAAGAGGTTGACGTTCGAGATGCGATGCGCAGCTTGGGGTGCAGGCAGTTGGTTGTGGTGTGCGAGCGCAATGTTCTCCATCACACGGTCCCTTGCTTCGGTCACCAGGGTGTGCTGCTGCTCCATCGAGGCGCCCACCGCCATGGCCGCCAAAAACTGCCAGACATACATGTCATCCACGTTGAGCGAGAGCTGCATAAGCGACATGCCCGGTTGCGCGGGCACAAGGTAGTACAACGAAGGGAAAATCGACGCATAATGGCCCTGGAGCGTGGCAAAGAGCTGGCCGTATTCGTTTTGCCATTGCGCGAGGTCCTCCGCCGAAGGGGGTGCCAGACCGTGCAGCGCGCCACCGCCTTGTTTAAGAATCTCAGCGCGCGACAAGAGCATAGTCAAAAACGCGAGACCAGGCTACAAGAAAACACCGGTCAGTTGTTTCTTGACACAGGCGACCCTGACTTTCCCTTTTTTTCTCTTACCTTTGTCCGTGCTACAGCCTTGACATCGTTCTTCTCCATAAAGACCTTGAGCAGACCGTTCACGACCTGGAGCGGTGCCTCGGTGATGAATGCAAGCAAAGGGGGTGCAGCCATGTTCATAAACAGCTCGACCTCGTCGTACGCGACAAACTTTTGCTTGCGCGCCTCATCCGCGTTCGCCACGGTGGTGCCCGGGTAAATCACATTGTGGCACACCTGGAGCTGACCAAAGTGGGCGAGGATCACGGTCACGAGCGTCAGGTTCTGGTCTGCGCTCAGGTGGCGCATGATGCGCGGGAGCAGCTTCTTGCCCTTGTTGATCGACAGCATCGACACCACGAGGGGCACCGTCGCATGCTCACTAGGTAGGCACATAAGAGTCAGTCAGTATCTCCTCTGACCCTTCCAACCGGGTCTAGTAGGCTTACCTCTCGGTCGAATCGACCACCTTCAAAGCGTCCCAAAGACGCTGGACCTTTTCGGCATAGCCAACTTCCCACTCCTGAGCCGCGTCCTCATGCTCATCCTCGTAACCGGGTTTGGGCTCGGGTTTGCCCTGGCGGCGCATCTGCTCCAAGCTCAACACAAGCAAGTACAGATTCTCAACCACCTTGAGCAACTGTCGCCGATCATACACCGAGGGCGTCGACGGCTTTTGGGTCTGCTTCTGCTGTTCGCCTTCCGAGGTTTTCTTATCCGAAACTTGCAACACCGGACGCATGTTGCGTACACTGAGCGAGCCAATCTTGCCAAGTGCACCCTCCAACGACACTATAAAAAAATAAATAAACCCCCGAGTGAGCCATCTTCTTCAACCCCCTCTTGGCTTCTCTTCTTTATCTACCTTGGGTCTGACGCGGATGGCGCTTGGCATTGTTCACAATGCGCTGGATCTGCTGTTGCATGCGGTGCAGCGAGTTCTCTTCCCGTCGTCCACGACTCTTGCCATCCTCACCGGGGCGGTTCGCAGACCACTGGGACATGCCGGCACGCTGGCGCAGCGACGAATACACCTGGTAGTAAAAGTCGTCTGAGAAGGGGTCACTCGACGCGAGCTGCGACAGCTGGATGCGGTTGATCAAGTCCTTGTCGTGCTGCGTCATCAAACCATTGTACTGCGACTTGCGGTTCAGCTGGCGACGCTGCTGCTGCTGTTGTTGCTGCTGCTGGTGGCGCATCTCCTGCTCGGCCGCCATCTGCTCCAGCAGTTCTTGCCGCTGCTTCAGGGTCAGCATCTGCAGGGCCTCGACGTCATGGACGGGCATCCCGGCCATCTCGGGGAACATGGGCTGCTGCGACGCCATAGCGAACGCATGCTGGGCTGCTGCTGCTGCTGCTGCCGAAGCCGAAGCCGACATCGGGGGCGCACCGCCGCGGCCCATCATGGCCGCCTCGACTTCGGACAAACTCATCATCTTCTGCTGCTGGCTCGCCAGATCCATCTCGTCCGGACGGAAGCCGTGCAGCGGGTCGCGCATCATGCCGTTTGCCATGGCCGCCTTGCGCTGCATCTCGGCCTCGATGTCCTCCAGGCGCACCGGGGGCTGCTGCTGTTGCTGTTGGCGTCTTTGCTGTTGCTGGCCAAAGGACGACGATGGCGACAGACCGGGAGGAGGCGACGGCGCATAGGCTTGCGATGTGCCCGGCTGTTGCTGCTGCTGTTGCTGCTGCTGTTGCTGGCGTCTGGAAAAGGGCGACATGCTGCCGGGAGGACTGGGCTTGGCTCCGAAGGCACCAAAGCCGCGGTCCGACGACAGGTTGCTGGTGAAATTGCCCCAGATCGACGACGGGCTCTGCTGTTACGAGTCAGTCTATCCGCGCCACTCTCGGGTCAACGATGCATGCGACATACCTCGCCAAAGGGACCGCCCAAGCCGAGCTGGCTGCCGGGAGCGCGCAGATCAGCGGACGTGGGACGACTGCCGATGGGGCTGGCGCTGCTCTTGCTCGAATTCCACAGGTCGTTCCGGGTGAGCGGCTTGGCCTGCTGCTGCTGCTGCTCTGGCTTGGGCGGCTTGACGTAAAAGGCCTCCTGCTCCAAGGTCCGGGCAAATTGGTTCGTGTTCGACGAGAAGTCAAAGTTGGGCACTGCGGCAGGTCATTCAAAAAGCAATGTCAGATATTTTGGAAATAAAACGGGGGATCAGCTTCGCTGTGCTTTACCATCCGCCACCTCAGCCGCGTCACCAAACGTGTCGTCGTTGAGGTCGTCGTTTTCCTCGACAAGCATATCACCCAGGTGATCATCGTATTCCTCGTCGTCGTCGTTGTACGTGGCCCCTAAGCCCTCCTGCAAGGCAGAGAAATCGTACACCTCCGTCTCGCCATTGAATGCTGCGTGCTCTGCTCCTGCTGGTCCGGCGACCGGCTTGACGTGGTTGTCTTTCGGTTCGGCATCTTCGAGCTGGCGTCGCTCGTCCTCACTCAGAGGGGGTAGGCTTGTGTTGAAGCTAATCAATCGTATGAGTACGCAGTGATTGCACATGGGATGCGCCTTTTACCCAAAGAAAGAGTCACCCATGCGTGCGAATGACAAACGAACACCTCCAAACGAAGGCGTGTGGGTTGATGAGAAAGAAGACTAGAGGTTGAAAAAGAAAGAGGACGAAAGAAATAGAGAATGAAAAGAAGCCGCAATCAAGTGGATGAGGATGGATTGCCAGATCAACCTTTTTTTGATGGGTCAGAAAAAAGTAGCAGACAACTTTCGCGCGAGAAAAGACGAAGCAAAAGAGAGCGTTGTGTACACACGCTGGGATGAATCGGCGTTTGAATCATCAACGCACTGACGAAATCTTTTTGCCCTTTCTATCTACGTCTCTTTTGAATAGGAAGTGAAGTATATATAAATATATTTACAAGATACAAAAGACATATTACGTCTGTTGTACGTGCTTTGTTATAAATGGATGCGATAAAACATTCTTGAGTCCCATGCGTTGACTTGATTTGTATACCAAGAGCTAATCATTTCATTCTCAGTGTCAGTGTCAAAGAAACAAAAAGAACAAGGGGAATGGGTTAATAACTCACACTCTTGATCAAATCACGCGCCTCACGGCTGACGTGGGACGGGAACTTGACGTCGACAGCAATAATCCGGCAATACGTCGCCTCGTAGCCGTCTTCTTCCTCGAAGGGTGGCTTTCCGCACAGCATCTCATAGAGCAGCACACCCATCGCCCACAGGTCCACCTTTTCATTGTGTTTTCGGCCCTCCACCATCTCCGGTGGTAGATAGTCCAACGTGCCGCACATGGTACTTCTTCGATTTCTAATGTAAACAGTAAAGACAAGACGGAGAGGGAAGAGCGAAATGGTTAAAGACAGGTTTCTACTGTTCTGGTGAAGGGAAACTTACTCAATGACGTTGGTCTTGACAGACCAGCCAAAGTCGGCAATCTTGATCTCGCCGCGCAGACCCAACAACAGGTTTTCAGGCTTAATGTCACGATGGATCACCCGTTTGTTATGGAGATAGTTGAGCGCATGTGCTAGCTGCGATATATACTTCAAACCCAGGCATGAGACCTCTGTCTGTTTATCGCATATCTGCTAAAATCCACTTACGCGCGCCGCCTTGGGTTCCGGAAGTTGATGTTGCCGCTGCATTTCACGATATAACTCACCCCGAGCAGCCAATTCCAGAATCAAAAACACGCGTTTCTCGTCATGAAAGTAACCGTACAATCGTAAGATGTTGGGATGCCTGTATCACATGATGGTGATGATGATGATGATGATAGCGATAAGCAACAGAACGCATGGAAAATGGGTGATTTTATCTTTCCGTACCGCATGTTGCTTTGGATCTCGACTTCGCGTTGCAACTGGCGCTCCACACCTGTGCTTTGGAGTTCTGACTTGTAGAGCACCTTGAGCGCCACGACAAAACCGCTCTTTTTTTCACGTGCCAGATACACATGGCCGGATTTGCCTCTGCCAAGCAGACGCCCAATCTCAAAGTCACTGAGTGACCATTGTTTGGACTCTTGCGCGCTTCTTCATCATGTATCAGTGACACGCACGGCAGAGCCACTTTATATGACGTACTGTTTCTTTTGAGGGGCTGACAAGAGCCTCCGGCGAGGAGTGCTGGAATTGCTCTTTTCGGAATGGCTGGATCCTCGTGTGGACTGACTGCTGATGGACTCGTGTCGCTTGGAAGGGTATACTGCAGCACTGGAACGGGACGAAGACGGTGTGGGCGCGCTGTTGTCGTACGGCTTAAGAGGTGCCTGCGGCGGGCCGGCTAATTTCCGCGTGGACCTCGTCATTGGCTAGCATGAATAGAAGAAAGTAAGCAGACAAGCAAATAAGGCACACAATGAAGCCGATTAGGGTGCGGTGTGGTATATATGTTGTTATCTCAACACCACCTGTCGCTCTCTCACTGATCCTGTCTTGTTGATGCATCTACCTTGATGGCCTGGGCTGATTTCTTGGTCGCTGGACCTGAGCCTGGCCGTGCTTGGCGCTTCATTATATAAAAAAAGGGAATAAGAAAAATGTGGATGAATGAATGAATTCCAATATTCACCGCTCTCTGCTTTTTCCCTTTTTGCTCCATTTTTGTGCACCCTTAATGAGCCTGCACTTCCTTTCTCAGCTGCCCACCATCAAAATACGGGCCTTCTTCTGTTCCTTCTTTCTTCTACTTCGGCAGTTTTTTAAGAGCTGGCAACGTGAATGAATTATAACCCAACATCAACCACAACAAGGAGACGCGTCCTTGGAACCACTACTAAACGAAACTACACTTCAAGTAAAACACCATAACTTTCAGCCAACTGATGCAGACAGCGCATGTCAAGGCTGATGATGACCTATTCGACTTATATGGGCGCCTTTTAAAGGGGAACAACACGACAACACTGTGTCCCTGTGACATTGTTTCATTGCTGTCCTCTGCCCCTGAATTTAACTGACAGCCCTCGCGTGCTCACAGTTAGTACCTTGAGCATCGCATTCATCCGTTGTGAACATGATACCAGGATGAACGGCGACAAGCGTCGTGGAGTAAACAAGCTCAGCTCTTGCTTTCGCCGGAAGACTGTGCTTTCGCTACAACTCGCCATTTGAGTTGCAAGCGTCGAAATCAGCCCGTTTGAATCGTGTCACTAAGGCTATCGCGAAAATGAAAGCATGAATGAGTGCTTTTCAGGTTATTCACACAGAAGGATGGGCCTGGCTAAAAGATAAAGCACATGCAGCATCTCCAATGCCTGCTTCAATGGAGCGAAAAAATGTATGCAAGAATGCAGCCAACAGCAAAAGCAATGTGGATCCATATCAGCGTATTGGAAGGTTTTCCGCATACTTGTACGCGGGGTCTTAAACCGCACTCAGAAACACGGACCAATAGAGATACATCATTTGTGGATTCCATTTTGTGGTTAATTTCTCATTTTCACTTATTCCAACTTGGTTGCCATCGCAACTCGAACCGACGGGTTCCTGTTTTGCAGGCCAACGTCTTTTGCGACAGAGCCAAAATCACTCTTAAATTTCGTGTAACCTTTGATTTTAAACGAGTAACGAAGCTGAAGAGTGGCTTAGCGCACGTGATATTCATAGCAGTCCATGCCTTCTTTTGGAGAGGATCCAAGGCCATACCATGAATGTCACATCCTGCATTCTGAAATTTAAAGAATGTCACATTTCGCTTCCTTTCATTGACGCAAGACATTTTTCTTATTCAATCCTGAATGAGCTCTTTATTATTTGCAGACATCGCTTGATCGAATATGAGAGGTCTTCGCTACATTTCATACTCATAATGTCTGCAATCCGCCCATCAAGATGCAGCTACCATGAGACCGTTGTCACGTCGCCTTGTACCTGCTGTCCTCCAATGCCTACCTGTTGCTAATCTGTACATAGCTGCGCATGATTGAACGTGACATAAGTTCGAAACATATGATATACAGAAGGGAAAAAAAAAGAGGAAGACAGCATAAACATCGATAAAACGCTTTTGTCAACCATGGCTACGTAGACGTGTCGCACAGATCACATACAAGCACATGACCACTTGAAACCATCATATCCAGTCCATAGGCAAACATCAACTTTCTTTTGTTGAGAGAGAAGAAAAAAAAGCGCGTTTTCAGGGATTTATTTAAGCCTAAGGATAACAAAGAAAATGGTGTATGAGCGGGTCTATTCTTCATCGCTTTTAAAGTCAAAGACTTACTCTGAATCGGAAGCGCGGGGGAGGAGCACGGTTGCGACGGTCCTTGACGGAGCGGACACGGACAACACGAGCGTGGATAGCGCACGACACGCAGTAGTGAAGCTTGACGTAAAGCTTGGGGATGGCGTACTCTGCAAAGACACAAATGAATACGAGAAGGACATTAAGGCAGGTAGAAATTACCCTCATAGACGGAGGCCTCCTGGAGATCACGGACGGCAGCAGCCTCAACCATGTTACGGATGTTGAAGCGCTTGATGGCCTTGTCCTGTAAGATAACGATAGTAATGAGCATGCTACATGCGCCAAAAAGAAAGGCTGAATGAAATTTACCTTGGGGACGCAGCGGCAGCAGTTGATGCAGCGCACAAACTTGTTGTGGCCACGGCCGTGCTTGTTACGGCCATTGTTTCTTCTCTTGCACGTCTGTAATAGGAAGAGCGTTCATGAGTATGGGGTGCCAAGGTGGGCCACCCTCCATTACGACTCGGACTACGACTTCGCTGTTCGACGCAGGTTTGATGATAGTTTTTGGTGGAGTGGTCGGATGCAGTTTTTCGAGGTGATGTCGTAGGAGAGTAGCCGAGTCGTAACAGGATGGATGGATGGATGTAGTGTTGTCATGTATCTTACCATGATGGATGGATGGATGCAAAGGGAGGATTTGTCTCATTTTGGCCTGACTGGATTGTCGTAACGCCCTGTCGCTTTCCGCGAAAGCAATTGCAACTCCGCTCCGCTCATAGCCTTTCTTCCACATCGATGGAAACGCATCTCTCGCGTGTATTGATATTTTGATGTATTAGAATAATGCTCTTATATGTACAGATATTGTGTAAGAATGGAATGAAGAAGTTACAATGCTGGGAACGGGTGTGAGGAAGACGATGGTGATGGTGAATAAAATCTTTAAAGGACAAATCTAACTTTTTTCGCGGGGTGCTCTTCTTCGGGTGTCTTCTCGTCCAGGTCATGGAACCTAACTTTCTTCGCAAATGCTTCGTGTTTTGTTTTCTCTTGAGTCAACTTGACTTCCTGGTCCAGCCGCTTATCTTCTGGAATCTCATATTCATCGTCATCCTTGTCAATGGCAATGATCTGGATATGCTCAGAAAAGCGGACAGAACGCGTTTGCTTCTTGACGCCCGGTTTTTCATCCCCTGGGACCTCCATATCCTCCGCGTCGCCAAAGTCAATATCATCCTCCTCTTCGACCGCGTTCGGTTCCTCATTCACTGCAACACTGGCATGACGCTTGTCGTCTTCTTCTTTGATCTTTTGGTTAGCATGTGCACCACTGATAAAAAGCTGCGTCGCAAGCCGAGGGATGCGCTGGGTATAGTGACCGTCCTCCTCCTGGATAATATGCTGCGGCCGCTCCACAAAATTGGCATGGTTCAGAATATCCCTTAGCGTGCCGTCTCTGAAGAACTGAGCGCTCTGCGCCTCGTTGAAATCATCTGTCGTTGTTACTTCATATGAGTATATATGGACGGTAGGAGAACTCGGTGTTTTTTTTATCTTTCTTACCTTCGTTGGGCGTTCTGCGCAGGTTTTCGCGACGCACCCACAGGGCATGCTCGATCGTATCGCGTGCAATCAAGATTTCCACGTGCACCGGGCGTGTCTGCCCAATTCGATGTGCACGCTTGATGGCCTGCTGCTCTTTGGCGAGCTCCCATACAGGACTCACGAAAAACATCCGGCTCGCTTCCGGGATATTGATCCCAAACGCTGCACGGTCCACGTGCATGAGAATCACGTTGATCGTATTGGATGTTCGGAACGTCGTCAGCTTTTGATCGCGGGACACTCCTTTCTGTATGTGGCAATGCAGTGATCAGCAAAATGATATCTTTTTTTCATATAGGTCTCTCTCTTTCTTCTCTTACCGTAGTTTTCTGTTCATCGTACAGGACCAGGTTGACTTTGGCAATCACAAGCGCTTGTGTGATTAGATTGATCTCGGCCTGGCTTTGCGAGAATATAATACATTTCTCGGTTTGCTGTAGCTTGCACACTTGATCTATCAAATAGTTGATTTTGCTGCTCGAGCTACAAAGCACCTTGGTCGTGGAGAAGTCATCGCGTGCATAGAATGTCAGCGAGGGCCGCACAGGCGGGGCGGGGGGTGTAATCAAGGCTGGAGGTGGTGACTGGGTATCAGCCGCAGGCGGTGTGGGGAGACTGGCTGCGCCTTCATGTGTGCCGTAGCTCGGCGCATCCTTTCCGGCGGGTATCTCTTCCTGCGAGTAGAGAGGAGACGGTAATCGGGGGGCCAGAGGGATATCAATCTGTGCCTGATCAAGTGGCGTTGGTGCAGCGACTTCTTCGATTGCCATCTCATCTTCCTTGCCGCTTTTCTCAGTCTTCTTGCCTCTTTTACCCTTGCTTTTCTTCTTGTCTTTCGGTTTGACATCAAAGAATCCATACCGCTCCAAGTGATATTCCAGCATGGTCTGCAGCTTGTTTCCCGGTTCCTTGTGCACAAATAGATTGCCATCGTCCTTGGCCTGCGTGACCTCGTGCACGAGCGTTTCGGTATGATGGCCCTCAACGAGGGTGCAACCCGCCGCAAGGACGCCCGACGGCATCTTGGTATACGCGCCTTGACCGCAGCCCCACGACGTGCTCACTTGCTCAGGCAAGCCAAAGACCACATAACCTGGTTGCGCGTCCGACATCATCTTGATAAACGTCTTGTCTGCCAGAGCCTCGCGTAGCACCGTTTCAATGTGATACAAATCTGGCTCATCGCTCCCAAACCGCCGCTTGCCTGTCTTGATATCATCCAAGGCTTCCAGGCAGTTCTCGTACGAGGCTTGAAGCCATTTGAGGTCCAGCGAGTACCAAAGACAACTCTGCTTGAGGTTACCAACCGTCTCGTGCAGCGCTTGAACGTTGTTAGGAGAGAAGAGATAGTCGGCGCCCTCACGCTCGGACAGAATGGCGTTCAAACTGATCATGCCGACCTGGCAATTGTGGGCCTGGTCGCGTAATTGACGTGTCAGTAAACTCAAGAGTTCAGATCCCATGCCCTTACCATCCACTGGTAGTAGTCAAAGTCCATCATGATGGGTCGCACATGCAGAGGCGGAAGCGTCACTTCTTTTTGAATGTCAACCTGTTGATTTCGCACCATGATAGTGTTCAGCAAATGCTCGACTTTGAGCAGTATCCACGGATGACGATCCTTGGCTCCTTGGACAAGCTGTGTCCATAGCTTGGAGCGCTCAGCAAAAGGCGAAAGCTTCAGAGTTTGCGCCAAAAAGATGCCAATCCTGTCTCCATTATAAGCACAAATGCACTGATACATGTCTACGCGTGAGACTTACCTCTTTAAGTCTTCACCTTCCAGCTTGGGATGCGCATGCCGTAAGAGGTGATCGGATCCAGAGATATGTGGGGTAGGTGTACCCGTACATATCCAGATGTAGTCCCGAAATAGTTGACCCGCACGCTCGGATCGCTGACTCTTGTTGGAAAGAGTATGGCCCTCATCTGCCCTTGTGTTAGCGTAAAACAAGGACCAGGGAGACCGATACGTACCCACAATGACGCGCTTCCAATGGACGAGCAAAAGCGGAGATACCTTTGGATTGATCTCGTTGTCTACGTACAGACCGGAATGAGTTTGAGCATAGTAGCGAAATGCTACACACATACCCTTCATCCGCAGTGACCCACGTTCCTGCTCGCGAGAAAATTGCCACTCGCTGATCAGAATCATGTCATAATGAATGAGAACCTTCGGATCGGGTATCTTGCGAACGTTATGCAACTCGAGAAGCCGAAGTTCACCGTCATGCAGATGCTTATAATACTCTGACCGCCACTGGCCGATCAAATTATCCGGTACTGCAGCAGAAGATTAAAGGAAAAAGTATTTTGTCTCAATATCTGTAAAATAGGATGGACAGATTGCATGTCACTTACCTATGACCAGGGTCGTATTGCTCACATAAATATTGTACACTGGAAACTCGCCATGATTGCGGAGGCCCCCATCAGCGGCCAAGACGTGCGTTGTTGGGGACCACGTATAATAAAGCGGATATTTTTGCAACTCTTCCGCCGCCGCCTGAGGTAAACGTCGCTGCCGCCAATGAATGCCATTGCGCATGATGAGTTCAGTTGCGATCTGGCGCAAGGAGAGGAAACCGTTTGTGTGTGCCACTGCACGCCTGTAGTCGCTATGGACCTCATGCTGGCCAAAAACAACCGAAGGGATGTGCCTCGTAGCAGTTATTACAGCCAGACAGATGCACGTTTTTCCAGTACCCTATTCACATGCATATATCATTGAATTGGCTGGGTCATCAAACATCAGACACGTTACATACCATGTCCTCACAGATAATTCCCCCTGCTACGTCAGGCATCTTGGGCGCATAAGGAGAGATGGAGCACGAAGACTGATCAAAGTAATAAGGCGACCCGTCGACCGAGACCAGCTCCACGACTTCAGGATCCACCAGCACGCCTGGTAGAAGCTCGCGTCGCAGAATCTTCCACACCGATCGTTTCTGATATCCGTACAACGTAGTCTTCATACCAGCCGGTGCTGGCTGCTGAAGCAGATCATCCAAAAACTGCTTGATCCCTGATGCACTGTCGTCGGTGAGCTCGGTGGGATTCGGCGAAGGCATCTCGTTGAATATTTCGAAAAACCCTCCAGGCAACTATATCCAAAAAGTGAGATATTCAGATACATGTGTTTTTCAATGCACCGTTTTCTACATACGATTTGTTTGCCAAAAACGTTGCGGTGCACGGCGGTGGTACGGCAACTGTCAAAGGCCTCAGGGTGGGCGTTCAGTCCCTGCAGAAGCGAGAGGAATCGCACGCCATGAGTTCCAAAGGCAGCCACACCCGACGAGTCTGGCATCACGCTTGCGTAGAAGCGTATTCTGAGCAAATTCGGTTGATCGTCGAGGGTATGACAGCTCGCTCGGATTCGGCCTGTGCGCAGCAACATTGTCACCATGGTCACCCAGTGCTTGGCGTTTTGATCGGTAAAGATCCAGTCAGACGGTCGAAATGGGATCCAGCCTGTTTGCTTTTGACCTTCCACCGAGTCATGCTGCAGATCAAGCGAGCCGAGCGCTACCTCGGATCCATTCATGGAGATGCGGTGGACGGTGAACAGAGAAGAAAAATAAAGTCAGCTTTCATGCGACAAAATTTAAAAATTTCCAAAAGTGTACGGTGTGTACGGTGTGTATGTGTGTGCGATAAGAATATGAACAAGGTCGTGTATAATTTTTTGTTTTTCAGTCTAATCTAAGTTCTCTTGCTGAGGGATACTGTCTTGCGCGTAGACGTACGTTTTCTCGTTCGTGGCATCGTAAGCATAAAAGTCGGTCACGTTGAGTGGCCGTGTATTGATGTTCTATATTAAAGGGTCAATATCATCACCTTTCAATTCATTTCTGTCTTCCTCTTACCTCTGTGTCAATGTCCAAAAGGTCTTTGCTGGCATCATCGCTGGTCGGTTCTTTCTGAACAGATCGCACGTATTCACGGATGGGTATCATGGCAGCATTGCGGCAAAGCTCTTTGAGATCGCTACCAGAGCAACCCGCTGTTCTTTGCACAAGTTCACTCATGTTGAAATCCGGTGCGAGCTTGATATCTTTCAGGAGCTAATCAACCGTGATAAACGAGTATGCATCTAAGTAGCCATCCAAGAGTGTCTCTCATCCTTCTTACCAGCTCCAGAATGCTTCTTCGCTGCTCGTCGCTGGGCAATCGAACCGCAAAACGCTTGGGCATGCGTCGAAGGATGGCCGAGTCGATATCGTTAGGGCGGTTGGTCGCACCCAAGACGACGATGCGGCTGTCCTCACCCGTGGTCAGACCATCCCACAAGCTCATGAACTCGGCCTTCATCATGCCCGTTGTCTCATGGTCGGTGCTTCGGCGCTCCCGGAGGAAGGAGTCGATCTCGTCGATAAAGACGATCGCAGGCTGCAGTTTCCGCGCAAGCGAGAAGAGGGCAGCCACAAGCTTGTTCGATTCGCCGTAGTACTTGTCAGTCAGGGTCGACACGTGGAGGTTGATGAACGTCGCATTGCTCTCCTTGGCGAGTGCCTTGGCCAACATGGTCTTGCCACAGCCAGGCGGGCCATACAGGAGGACACCTTTGGGCGCACCGAGCAGACCCGAGGTGGATGTGAAGATCTCTGGATAGCACAGCGGGTAGATGACGCTCTCCCGGAGGTCTTGCACGATATGGTCCAGGCCACCGATCTCTGTATACCCTCCCCTATCAGCCAAAACTGAACGTCCCTTTGTATCTTGTCTTTCCCCTTACGCTTAAAGTTGACGTGAATCTCATCTGCGTGCACAACCTCAGAGGCAATCAGTTGCTCGTACTCATTCAACTTGAGGTCCTTGATCTACAATGACGGGAGGGACCTTGCTTAGTATCGATGCAGACAGGTCAGCGTAGATCTCACTCACCCCAAGGCGGCCCAAGACCTTGGTGCTCTTGCTCTTGGCCTCCTGACGCTTGGCCTTGTTGGGATCGAGGGAGCCCACCACCCATTTAAAGGCAAAGTAGAAGGCCACCTGCGAAAGGGCAAAGACGGCGACTACACAATCGACATAAGATAAGCTGACCAGCAGACGAGAGAAGGATGCCCACCATCGGCCGCATATTTCTTGGTTTCCGGTCGTTGCATCCACGATTTGATCATGACGGTATACAGAAAACGGATACTGTACGTGACAAACTCCAATCCAGCCCTTTTGGGGAGGCGATGAGAGCCCTTTCCGCACATTTTGGAGAGCGCACGTGACACAGCATGTGATTTGACTCACTTATGTCTCTGGTCGGTGGATTTACCTCCAACTGTCCCCAATAAGATGTTCTTTATGCTACTGTCCAGACATACTACAAGTAAGCGATAGAAAGAGATACAAGAATTCTTTCAATACCAAAAAAAAAAGGCACTTTTTTCAGGTTTATCCAGGTCCAAAGGTAATATTACAAATGTACGGTTACCCATCCTCCCGAAAGTACCACACCTCACTTGTACGGTCATGCGTGGATATCCCTATATTCAACAATATTAACTTTATTGAGATCAGCATAGTCAGGGTGGTTATAGCGTACCTGACTGACTTGATTGACCGTGTCTCTAGCAAATGGATGCCTATCGCTCTATAGTACCTGTCCGATAACGAGACCACGGAGACTATCTTCCTGACCGTCTCCTCGTAAGCTATCGAGCTTCTCAGAAACAACTATTCATAACTGTCCTCTATGCCGAGAGCAGTTAGATACTGTTTGCTTGATATAATATGCTCCCTAGTCATCCTGGCTTGCCATTCCAAGTGCTTGCATAAATCGATGTGTTGCGTGGAGTTTCGGTCTAAACACGACAATGGCATCCCACTGTCAGTGTCGCATTCGGTATGCTCGCTATCATCGCTGATATCCCGTATTTGCGATTGCGACTGGACCTATTACTACAGCTAGAATTGCTCCCGCTGCTTTCATTGTTGTCGAAACTCTGACCGCAGGGTCAGCTTGGAAAGTAGATAATGCGAAATGCGAAATGTGATCACTCTCGAATCATAAAGAATCTGGTCGATATTTCGCCGGGGGTCTCGTACTGTAGCGCTGTATTTAAAAATGTGTTCATGACAGATACCGTATATTACTTTGGAACGTTTACCTTTTGTCGTGACCCACCAAGATCCTTTCTTTACATCTCATCCTCCATTCTACATCGATGTGTCTACGTTGGGAGCTAGCGCCCACAATCACGTAATAGACGTCTTTCGAGGTATGTATCGTCATATTATAGTATCATGAAGTTAGGATATACATACACACATACCACATGTTACCCTAGTGTTAACAAACACGTATAATTCCCGAACAAGTCATTTAATTTACCTCGTCCACTTAATACCTGACTTTAGAAGAAACTAGAAGAAAGCGAATAACATGCATAACGGTAGTTTAATGCAAATCAGTCTAGACGACCTTCTATCGCTATGAAGAGAGCAACATGATACAAGTGCCACACCATGCCAGCAGCACCGGACTCAATAATAAGTGTGCTACGCACACATGAGCGCCCCATACACATGGGTAATGCGCCATTGTATATTATGCTTATTATGGCGCTATGATCGAGAACTATATGATTTCTTCTCATTACGAATTTGGTAAAACAGATGAACACTACGTATGCATCGTGGAAGCTAAATACGATATCATGACGAATGGTAATATGTACGGCTCGCTGTCGGAATGCGTGGGGATATGAGGAGAAGGTCAACGTTAAGGAGATTGTCAGTGAACTAGGCTTCGGATAAATTGATTCCTAAGTTATCATTGGTAGAAAACAGGGTGGTTAGCATGCATCATACTCGCCGATCTTGCCACGATCCGAGACTTACCATTCGAGAAAAGGCACGGATGAAAAAGGAACATCATGTCAATAGTGCTTACTTGTACAAGGCTACACAAGGATAAGGAGCCCAAGGACGATCATGGGCTGCCAATCATTATTAACACTTCCAGTAGCTCGGAAATTCTGTTTTTATGAGATATATTAGAGATTTATACATGCCTCGCTATATTTGCTGCGGCTCGTAAACTTGCCGGTGTCGAGACCTTTGACCTTAAAGAGGATAAATAAAACAAAGAGGCTATGTACGCCATCCACGTGTTTTCAGTTTGTCAAAAGTGGCGGTATTCAACCCTTTTGGCGGCACCCGGTTTTCTTACCATGCTTGTTCACAACATTCACACACGCACGCACACGCACGCACA
This sequence comes from Syncephalastrum monosporum B8922, assembly GCA_000697355.1. Taxonomy (NCBI): domain Eukaryota; kingdom Fungi; phylum Mucoromycota; class Mucoromycetes; order Mucorales; family Syncephalastraceae; genus Syncephalastrum; species Syncephalastrum monosporum. The sequence continues at coordinate 164,249 of JNEN01001014.1, read as the reverse complement.
CACGCGCTGAAAAGTCACGCTCCTATCATTGACGCAAACCTTTCAGGAAGCTTAGGTTGACGGTCCTGAGGAGGCGCAATGCACCATGTAAATAACGTTGGCGTAAAGACCCTTAGATTTGCGTTGAAACTCAGTACGTCTGGTGCGCAGCCCCAAAGCTTGAATACGGGGTCAGCTTTCTGGCCTGTCGTACGTATGCCGATCCGAGTTAGGAGGAGGGCTGTTGGGATGTTTAAAATTCAAAAACCAGAAGATATGCAGAGCCGGACACTGTGTCAAATAAGAAATAAACCATCCCTGACTGAATCTGGCTGGACGTGTGCATTGTTTAATTTCATTGGAACAATCAATTTCTTTCCAGAACTATCCTAGCATGCAGTGCACACACACGGATCCAAACCAAAATGTTAAGTATAATGACACACGCTGTATTCGTGCTCTATCTTTTGTGGAGTGCATTGGAGTATGTATCTATGTAGCATGTATATATGTATATATGTATGTACGGCATCCGAGCCGGCAGGCAAAGGAGGAGAAAACAATTTCATCGTAAGGTAAATGTCATTTGTGCTTGACACAGCGTAACGGCGACATGCACGCTTCCTTTTCTCTAATTACTTCACGCAGAAGCAAGCACTGCGTGTTCGCTCGGACTTGTATTGATGGACACTGCTGAGCGCTATACATTTCACTTGCAGTCATTATTGACGGAGGTTGTAGCCAATGGGGTAAAAGTTTACACCAAATATGCAATACTTTATTGTACAAATGTATCAAAACATGCGGGAAGGCGCGTGTTTATGTAACAAGTGGTCCAGTCGCGCAGTTAGATAGCTATTAGGGCTTGTCGTGTGATGTGCTGTAAAAGTGAAGTGTAATACTGTATGTAATCCGCTTCGAGTCACCCAAAGCTAGCATATTTTGTTTCACACACTTACCGAAGCATAACACACACACACATACATATATACATACATACATACATACACACACACACACACACACACACACGTACATACATACATACAGCATACATAGAAACACTGATTATTCTCTGCATAAAAGTCTAGTAACGCAAACAGATCATGTGAATCACAATTATTTGCACTTTTATACACATAAGTTGCACACCTTTGCGCGCATGCGTACATCTCATATTGTGCGTAAACATTGATCAAGAACCGGAAAAATGCAGTCAGGGCCGTGGTGAGCGAATCCAATAAACGAGCAAACACGGATCAGATAGTACTAAATGATTTATAATCACGCTGATTCGCAAATGACTCGTCACGATATCAAACTATGGCACCCCTGAATGTGGATGATAGAGAAAAGTTATCGGCCCTGAGGTGTGTTAGGTGGCTAAATCAGGCGAGTATTGTGTGCGTGTGTATTGGTTTGTGGTTTATTTGTTTATGCAAACCTCTTGATTGAATTGAAAAGCCGACACACACACACACAAAAGGCAAGAAAGAGAAAAAAAAAAAGAATTCAGGGCGGCGACGCGGGATGAGCTTAGCAGGGAGAATGAGGGGTCTGGGGCCAAGGAGCAATGAAAAGAAAGGGAGGTACTCTGATTGGATAATTCGGGTGGGTTGAACGTATGCAACAAAGTGGGAAAATTTTTTCTTATTTCTTACCGAGCAATGTTCAGACAGAAAAAGAAAAAGGGACTGATTCAACAGTATCACGAAATAGAAAAAAAAAAAAAACAAAAGGAAAAAGAAAGAAGAAACATTTTAAGGATGCTATATAGTACATGACCATAATAAAATGGATAATAATAATAATAAAATAATAATAATGATGTAGAGAAGAAAAAAAAAAGCCAAAAAAAGAAAGCAGTGTAGCAAGTGTAGCAGCAAACTGAACAGCGCAGACATGTTTATGCAGCATGACGGAAAAGGACAGGAGCCTCTATTTTGGGGTGTCGTGACATGGTTCCTTTGGCTCTTTTTCTCTTTCTCCCCCAACCTCTCTTAACACCCCCCCCTCGCCTCGTCCTACTGTGTGCGCGTTGACAATGACTCTCTATAACAATGACAACCTACTCTTACCTCCTCATGTCAGCCTCGACTCGACCCAGTCAGAAGACGACATGGCAATGGAAGCCAGTCAGCTCATGATTCGGTCACCGAACGACATGTCAATCGACCACCACCACAACCATAATACCCACCACCATACCCACCACCCTATGAGCAGCCATGTCCGCGCTCTTGATAGCCATCCTTACAAGAAGCTAAAATACGACCCATGGTCCGTCGACTACATGTGCTCCGACCCTTCCAGCTTATTAGCGAATGCTCCTCTTGAGGTAACGCGCTTTCATTTTTTTCCCTCTTTTTCTCTCTGTGTCATTTGTTACACACGCATGAAACGAAAGGGAAAAGGGTTAGCAGTTCAACCATGCTATCTACGCGTGTATACGGACATGTTGAAAGAAACAGAGAGTGAAGGGAATAAGGGTAAAACTAATTGGAATACCACGGAAGAAGAAAAGTGATAGCGATAAACACAGAGATAGAGATAGAGAGAAGAAACAGAGAGAAGGGAGGGAAGGTTTGGAAGAGAAAGATGTTAATGCGCTACCTATAGTCTATATTCGAATATTCGGCCTTCCAACTTTTGCCGCCAAACGAACAAGACGAGTTGGCCCGTCTACTGCCACAGGTGGACACCATGCAAGCTACAGCAACACCCTCAGCAGGAGTCCTAGGAGGAGTTGGAGGAGTAGGAGTAGGAGGAGGAGGAGTAGCACAAGCACCAACGGGAGCAGAGGCAAGGTCATTATCACCTCAGCAACAACATCATCCTTTTCCAGGACATCCACAACAGCAACATGGCATGCCCATCTCCACTACGAGTTCTAGCAGCACTGGCGACACTCAGACTATTCCGCCCTCCTTCTTCTCCAGAAACCAAAACCCCATCTTCTATCACAGCCTGGACGAGTGGCAGCTGATGCTCGCGAATGGAGAGCTTAGCCCAGCCTCATCTGCCGTGACGCCTACCACGCCACTCCAGCAGCACCCACCCCAACCTCAGCGGAATGACTCTTTTAAAGTATGCCATCACTATTTACTGAACATGATGATGCAGAATCACTGATTTTCATGCATGCTTGCGCAGGACGAGGCTTTTGAGGCGTACTGGGGTGAACTCAATGATCGAGACAAGGCACATAATGTTGCAGGGTAAATAAACACCCTGAAAATTAGGGTGGAATCTTTTAAGGAGAACATTGACTGGAAACGCTGACGCATGTTCTCTTTTTATTATTCTATTATCGATTCAGGGATTCAAAGAACATTACGCTAAAGGACATGTGTCGCAAAGGCTTGATTCGAGAGAACGATGTTATTGTCTACAAGCGCAACTTTAGTGCATGCAAGGTCGTAGTTTCCAAATCCATGACAGTAAGCATACCATCCTAAAGCTGTAACTCATGCAGGAGACTGCAGAATTCTGATTTCTTCTCTTTCCTTCATGCAGGTTGTTAAGGCTAGTGGCGCCACAGGCATTTCCATAGAGCTCGACAACGAGATTTTTGAAGATTTTGAGACACCTACCGCCCTGGAGACCAAGATACTCGACCAGCACGGTCAGGTCACCAAGGACAAGCGACCCAACGGCAATGCTTTCAAAAGCATACGGTTGATAAGAGATGGCAAAGACCTCGGCCGACTGTTTGATATTCGGAAGGACGGATTTGGAGAAACCAACTGATGATCTGCAAAATGTTTGGTTTCTGCATGGCCTAATAGCGCGCGCCTGTTTAACCTCCCGACTATCTATACGCTTCCTCTCCTTCCCTTTACATATGTCAACCGTCTCTCTTCCTCTCTTCCTCTCTTCCTCTCTTCCTTTCATTTACCCTTTCTTTTTTTTTCTTCTATACTACAGAATACAAGGTATTATATCTAATAATCTATCAAAAATGCGCCCGTCAATGCTGCCACCGGACTGCCCGTCACGCGGGGCAAGCTCCAGTTCTTGCTCGCGATCGTCTCTGCGGAGCCAGCCACGTCCATATGCGTAAATCCGAGCGGCTTGGCTGAGTGCACGCCGTGTTTATCCAGGCCGGACGCAATGAGCATAAAGCCCGCGGGGTATTGGTGGCCTCGGTTCGTCATTGTGCTTGCCTTGTCGTTTGCTTGCACCACATCCTCACTCGAGCTACCGGGTTGGACCACACCCACGTCCTCGCGGCGGAACGTCGAGATCTCAAACGGGTCGGCCGACAGATGGCCAGCCTCGAAAATGCGCTGGCTCACCTTGGACCGGCGCGCAAAACCATTGTCGAGGGCAATGCCGTAGCCGTCGTACGCGCGAAGGGCATGACCTGTCAAGGTCGCGACCGTGAACAGCAGCGCAGGCTTGTCCTCCTTCAAAGCCTCTTCCTTGAATTGGCAGAGCAAATCGGTCATGACCATACGGCCCTCAGCATCCGTATTGGCGACCAACACTTAAGTGAATTTTTTTTTGTGTGTGAGCCATCGTGATGCTAGAAAAAATAAAAAATAGAAATGGGCGCACGTACCTCGCGTTCCATTGCGCGACACGATAATCTCGTCGCTCACGTACGAATCGGATCCCACCGAGTTGCGCACCAACGCCAGACCTGCGCGCACGTTGACGCGCTCCGGCTTCAAATGCTCCAGGGTCTTGAACAGACCAGCCACCGCGGCAGCACCGCATTTGTCACGGGACATGTCTGTATGCATAGACTGTCAATATCGTATTCAAATGTCTAATTCGCATGATCTTCCTACCGCGCATGTGTCCACTGCATTTGATATCGGCACCGCCCGTGTCGTAGGTGACACCCTTACCAACGAAGAAGAGGCTAGAAAAAGGTCAACAGGGCCTAAAAGCGTCTGAATGTATTTGTATACGACTTACTTTTCCTCCACTTTCGACTGGTCAGGTGACTTGTACTCCAATAGCACAATGCGCGGATGATGCCGAGGCACTGATTTATATACACACGAAACCAACTGTTACAATGCTTCCTTTTCCTTCTTTTTTTGTATATGTGTGTACCTGCTAAGCTTGCTCGCGTGACAGCATGTGCCAGGGGATACTCCTTTTTAATCACATCCAGGTCATCAATGACCTGCAGCTTGATCGTGGGTGAATCGCGGAAGATATCTTGAAGGTGTTCCGCAATGCGGATGGGCGACATGCGCTCGGGATCCGGAGAGCCGATATCTGGTGCCTTTTTCAGGAACACATTCTTTCCCTTACCCTTCCACTCCTTACCTTTGGCGAGCCGACGGCCCATTTCCACACCGTAGACAAATTGCAGCGCTTTGTCCGAGTTTTCCAAGCTGGCCACAAAACCGAGGGAGCGCCAGTTGGGCACCTCCTTGTGCTCGCGGACGTTAATTGGCTCAAACACCGCTTCCAGAAAGCCGAGCATAGTGACTTCGACATATTTTTTGTAGTCACCCGCCTGTTGCGTCCATGCCGAAGTGGCCGCCGTCGAAGGCGGATCTGCAAACAGTACCACAGGCGAGCGAATGCCGGCCTGAATACAGCGCTGGCCAGCAGCGAAAGCCGCATCCTGGTAGCGACGGACATCATCATAATCACGGTCAATGGGTCCCGTGGGCGCCACCACCACCCGCTGCTTGGTCGACGTCACAATCAATTGCACCTCCTCGCCAAAGGCACTGTCCAAGTCAACGTAGGCTTGCGCCTCGGGCACGGTCTGAATCAACTTTTGCTTGTCCGTAAACACGACGACCACCGCATCATAACCTTGCGCAGCGGCGTTCGATACTGCCAATTCGGCGTGCAATTGAATCTTTGGCAACTCCATAGGAGAAAAGGAAAAGAAAGAAAAATTTCAAACGGTAAGTCCGCATTGTAAACTATACTTGCCTTCCACCTTTTTTTTTTTTTTTCGGACTGCGTCCAACTTTTCCACGCAAAGACGTTTTTTTTTTATGCTCCGGCCTGAATGGACAGACATAATTCGCCTGACTAATGTCAGCCAGGGACGTCCGTCGTACAAAGCCTTATATGTACAAAGCATAGGTCCAAAGCGTGGAAAAATTGAGATGAGGACCCTGAAATGATCACGGGAAAAATATACCAGCGCATACATATTCTGTCTAAATTTTATTTCGTACAGATGGTGACATCGTTAGAAATTTAGGTTTCTCTAGTAGCATAACAATTATATACCCACTCTTTTAGTTATTGGCGGTGATGGTAGACGAAATAAATCCAAAAGGTATGTCTTTAAATTTAGTGCCGACTACATCTTTTACCTCCCTTTTTGCTTGTTGATGGACCTCAACTTCATCCTGGAAAATTCAAGTCAGTGCTGGTTGACCCGTTCCTTCACTTGACTACCTTCCTTTGTTATGATCAGAGGTGATTTTTTTCGATGCTTAGCTTCTACATTCGCTTGAACGGAAGCGCGGCAGTCGTGTTCTCATCTTGAAGCAATTTCTACATTTCCGAGCTCACGGAGGACGGAGCACCTAACGGACTTTTGTCTTTCTTGCAACAGCACTAGACCGTTTCTGCTTCATCGTCAGGATGGAAGGCTTACACAAGAACCAAATATTTAATCGCGATTGGGTAGATTTGTATGACAGCACTTGCCTGATGCAACTCCTTATGGATAAATTTTCTGTTCATGGCACCAAAATCCTTTTCGAGGACAAATGATATAGGGATTGTACGACAGCTTAACTTCTGCACTGCTGAGGACACTTTAGAGCGACCAGTAAAGATTATTTTACAAACACGACTATTTTTTGAAAAAGTGGTTCGAAGACCATTGTGGAGCAACGGATGTATCACAGCAAAAGCGGACTTGCCCTTTGGCGACGCCCTGCCGTGGCTGTATAATGATGGACCACCGGCGGCGTCACCTATTCAAACACCTTTCGTTCTCCCACTCTCTTGTCGCGGTCTTTTGGAGCAATATTACCTCCTGGGCCATTGCGATAGGGTCGGTGCAGTATATGAATAAGAACAGAATACAGTAATAACAGATAAAGGTCACGAAAGTTAAATAAAAATAATGAAATCGCCAACTTAATGAACAAGAGCAATAGTTCGTTATGCTCGAATAAGCAAAGCCAAAGGCTCGATAATTGAGCACTCGGCTCATTCGCGTTGAGGTAACCTTATGTACCTAGTGGCGTCACCCCAGACAACTAGCTGTTCTGCTAAAAAAAACCGACGTAGGTCCCCCAGGTTCCAAGTGAGGGGCCGCAATGGGCTTATGCGAGCCAGTCACATTACTCACATTACTCGCATCGGTCCTTTGACCTTCGTGTCCTTACTTCTTTGTGCTTGTCCGCATTCCTCAAATAAAAAGAAACCCCGCCTTTTATTGCTTCCTTCTGCTATATATGCTTCTCACCAAATATATCATCCGCTGTCTTAACCCAGTCCTTCTTTAGTTACAGAGTCAATACGTATATAAATTGTGAGCGGAGGGGGGACTGGATGGTCGCCGGCCTACCAACAGGCGCCAACGAGAAACGGCGGCGAACACCCCTTGGCTTATCTCCTCTGTCAGTTCGCACCAGTCGACTCGGATCCGCTGGCAGACAACTGGACGGCAGATTCCCTGCAAAGACATGAAGTGCTGAACCAAGCAGGGATCCGTCTTCGCAGCACTCTCACTTCCGAGCGAAGATGGACCCTATTACACTTCAGAATTGATCAACAGTCCCTGGGATGGATCCGCATAATTGCATACACTGAAGACATCAGCCGAATACCTGACTCACGAGGCATTTGTTTTCAAGCATTGGAGGATCATCAAGACGACAAAAAAGCTCCATCTATATGCCGCAGCCGCAGAGAAGGCCCCTTTGGAGGCCAGTGTCTCTGATTGCAAAGGCATTGATCAATTGCTACAGGTACACGAGGTATGTAGCTCAGATGTAATTGTTGGCCGTGGCATGAGTTAATAATTTGCATCAGATACGAAAAGGGGCGTCTCCACTTTTGCGTTGGTTTTACAACAGTCCACGACCTGCGACCCTTCAATACACGGCAGAGATAAAGAAAAAACGCGCATATCAGCGCATTGCCGCAGAGGAACGAAAGCTTGCAAAGAACATACAAATGCAAAGGCCATACCAATTCGTTTTATTGGAAACAAAGGGACCGGCGTGGGCTCCCGAATTAAAGGTCACCTCAGATACGGCGGTCGCCAGCTTCGCAAATATGAAGCAAAGCACGTTGTTGTTACCATCACCAACGAGCACAGAAGTTCTCAAACGTGCAGCTGTTGCCTTCAACCCATTGTCCATACTACATACCGACAAAAGGGCTACAGCAAGGTCAATCCTGGCGTCTCGCGGTGTGTCAACCCGAACTGCGATCTAGTGAAGTTAGGAATGGGAACACAAGGCCATGACAAGGCACCCGCCCAGTGCATCGCTCTGGCCGGGGCGAGTCAGCTGTTCGGTGGCGAAACATTACTGCCGTTCAACAAAGACGACACGATAAAGAAAAATTTATTGACCAACACAATGAATTTACCAGCAGCAAAATTCCCCTTTTTCACTTAATGCCCATCACACTCCCTCCTACCTAAGCCGGTTCCATATCATGTCTCTTCAAATACAATCTGTTTGCAAAGAATACGAACTTCCGAGATCTCAAAACTGGTAATCTACGTAAACGTAGTAGTGAGCAAGCGTCACATATAATACAGTATGTGGTTGTGATTCTTCTTAGTGTCCCTCTTCTCTTTCTTATTCACAACTGGAAGCATACGCATGTGCGCCATGTGTTCCCGGCCACCGCATGTATGACAGCGTTCATGGAGGTATTTGCCATCGTATTCCCCTTCGTATGTTAAGAAACGATAAATCCAATTAGTTGACGCCTTGGACTTGAGCTTTAGGTTAATCTTGGTCGTCACCTGATACATGGGCCAGGCATACCCAGGTAGCATACAGAAGGGAGAATGTGCGAAGACGGAATACATGGCAACAGCTGGAGACGGTGAAAAGCGATACTACGTGTTAAGTGCTACCCGTCACGCCAACCCTGCTTCCATCGCGATGGCCTGGCTGCTCATAAAATTGCACATATTTTAAAGAGCATGAATCACATACGGCCAGAGGCTTACCCCGCTTATATTCCCAGAAGGGCCCTCAAAGTGATGCAAACACGAGAATGACCGGCCACGCTAGGTCCATTATCCATAACAAGCGCACTTAGATAGCCCGGAGTAAGATAGACTAGGGCCGATAGGGCCGTACAGTTTAAAGATATGTTAAAGTAATGAGAAAGGTGGGTCGTGCTGAGTGAACCCAGGGAATTTTATTTCCTCTGCTTTCCTTTCATCTTCTGGTAACAGTTATTGCAGTACCACTTGCCCTTGGGTACAGTCTTGAGATCTACACATGCCAAGTGGAACCATTCGATCTCACACTAAATTCCAGCCGTTGGGCCAGGCCAGGGCAGGTCAGGTACAAAAGCAGACAAAACCAGAGTCATTCTCATCCAACTTACGTCTGAGTTATCGCATGCGACCATTTCACCATAAGAGACTTGTTGGCAATAACAGTACAGTGGCTCGTTGGGATCGATAGGGAGATCCGCGGGGACAGTCCTATAGCAATTGGTTCATGATCTGCATCAATGAGGCACATATATATCTTACGTTTTCGATTTTTTCCCTATGGTGTGATTTGAGGATGTTAGAGAAATATAGACACACTGACAATGGAAACCAACCAGAAGGAAGAGCCGACTTTTTGTCGACCTGTGATTTCAAGGAACGCGCTTCTTTCAAAGCTTGTGACCGCAGCGTACCAGGTGGAGGCGAACCTGCATCCTTGGTTCTTCGTTCTGCTCAAGTTTAGTCATATCTATAAAGAAGGAGCGGTGATGACTTACTTTTGACAGGAGCACCTTCTAATGCCAGCAAGGTGAGATTGCCAGATATCGAATAGAAAGAATGGGTGTCTACGTACCTCTCTTGTCGTCTTTTCTGTCTCGCTCGTAGGTGCGTCCGTTCTTGTCACGTACTTCCCGTAGGAGTGACCGAGCCGAAGGGGCCAGGCCAGGCTGGGATGTGATGCGATCACGACCCAAGGGTGCTTCTTCTTCGAATTTCACAAGGTCGGCGTCCAGTCGATTGCAGTGGCGTTCCACCTAATCCATGTCGTTCATATATTGGGCGTAAGCGCTCGCCTTTCTTCGTTTCTTTTTCCTTTTTCCTTTTCCTTGAGACACGACATACCGCATCGAAAGTAGTTTTTGCCAATGCAACTTTTTCTTCACCACGTTTTAAAGTCTCTGTAAGCAAGCCGCCCAACTGTTTCAGGCGGTCTATACGTTCATTGGCGTCAATCTCCCGGATGGTGTTGATGAGTTCAATCGATTCTTTGGCTACTGTCTCGACGAGATCTAGCCCGCATTTTGACAAGTTAGCCAATCCTGTTTGTATTAGTGATATATATACTGTGTACCTTGAGCATATCCATCCAATTCGCGTAAGAGTGTGAAGTTCCTTTGAAGTTCCAATGGAAGCGCCTCAATGGCTAGCAAGGGCAAGGTCGTTAATAAGATAGGATATATAAACAAGGGGAATACACACTATCAATGTAGTCGTCGAGGTACATTAAGCTGTCAACTTGCTTTGCTGATTTCATTGTCGTCGTTGTATATGGTTACGTGTGTGTAGAGAGCAAAGGAAGTTTACAAAAGGTGGAATAAAAGGGAAGAACAAGTCCTGCAACCCGTCTGCTCTGTGTGCTCTGTGTGCTCTGCATTTTCGTTCGATCTCCGCTGCCACTCGATGTAGTTTTCCCCTTGTCTCGTTTTCCCAGGTTTGCGCCCAACGTTAGTTGTAGCCTTAGACATCGGTGCAGCTTCCTATTCAAGGACACGTAAACTCCTTTCAACTGCAGTTTCAAGAGCTTAAGTATGGAATAGCACGTGTCCTGCATTGGATGCTATGACGCTATCATAACTTAGCTTCGTTGTATGTACGTATACTTTAGCAATACCCTGGGCAATTTGGTCCTTACTCCTCTGCATGTCCGCATGAAAGATTCTGCTGGCGAGCAAAATGGAGGCCGACAGCCATGGAAAAAGCGTACATAGATTATAGATAATAGGAAGGGTTGTCTCAGAGGATTTCTACTGTGGGTTCAAACGTAGACAACAAAGAATAACTTTTTTCCATGTTTTTTTGATTCGCAGACTTTATTTCTTTTCCCGGTCGAGCATACCTACGCACGACATAATAATGTTACTTTGGACATGGGCCAAGCCATTGCCCAAAGTGACCGCTCGCCGCGTCTTGAATAGGCATATTCCCGTAGTATTGCATTCCTTCCACCGATTTCAGCACACACTGCCTGCCCGTGTACGATTTGCACCCAGTCCCACAGGTTATTTGCATCTCGGTGGGCTGCGCACGGCCCTTTACAATTACCTCCTCGCCAAAAAGACCAAGGGCAGCTTCATTTTACGCATCGAGGATACAGATAGAGTACGTGTAAAATAAAAGGAAATAAGCTGGATATGTATTTATCATAGACATAATAGACTCGATTTGTAGATGGCGCGACAGACAAACTAATTTCTGCCCTGTCATGGGCTGGTGTCAAAGCCGACGAAGGCACGTTACACCGTCTTACTTTTCACTTGTTATTGACAGCCGCCATAGGTCCCCACCAAGGTGGCCCACATGCTCCCTATTTCCAAGTACGAAAATGGCTCGACGGAAGCTACCACACCCGTGACTGATTCCTCTCCACCTTTGACTTTGACTTTGACTTTGACTTTTAGTCTCAGCGAACAGACATCTACCGTCACCACTCCCAAACCTTGATAAACGTAACCATCTTCTGGCTATCTCTCTTCCTTGACTCTTTATACTAATCCTTCTGCCCGATAGAATGGCCATGCATACCGCTGCTTTTGTACTCCCGATCGCCTGGACGATATGCGCAAAGAGCAGGCCAAAAAGGGCAAACGGATCGCCTATGACCGCCGTTGTGCTAGCCTGACCAACGACCAAATCGAAGAGAATCTTGCCATGGGCATGCCTTTTACCGTTCGCTTAAAGGTACATCACACACATAAAGTGACAGTGAACATGGATGCTTTATAATGGCCTTCCTATTAACCCCCTACGTACCTATCTACCTACCTTCAGACACCGAAAGGCATGACACAGATTGACGACTTTTTGCACGGCAAGGTCAATTTTAACAATGCCATACTGGACGACTCTGTGCTCATGAAAAGCGACGGCTTTCCTACCTACCATTTGGCCAACGTCGTGGATGATTACTTGATGGGTATCACGCATGTGCTCCGAGGTGACGTAAGTAGTAGTATGATCTAACATCATGAAAGGAGAGGGGGAAACTAAGAACTGTTATAGGAATGGCTGCCCTCAACACCTAAACATGTCCTGCTCTATCGTGCCTTTGGATGGAAGGCACCGCAGTTTATTCATTTGCCGCTACTGCTTAATAAGGATGGCAGCAAATTGTCTAAGCGATCCGGTGATGTTCATGTCGAGCAATACATTGATAAAGGCTATTTCCCTGAAGCGGTCGCCAACTTTGTTGCTCTCCTTGGATGGGCGCCACCCAATGCAGAAGAGGAGATCTTTACAATGGATGAACTTCTAGAAAAGGTATTACTAGATATTCGTTTTCCTGGTATATTTACTCATCTCCGTTTAGTTTGATCTCACTGGTCTGAACAAAGGCCAGGCCGTTGTGAGCCTGGAAAAGTTAGACTGGATCAACAAACAGCACCTGCTTAAACGCGCCCAAACTGCAGAAGGCGTCCAGTCCATGGTAGATTTCCTGGTCCCGGTGATTCGTGAACGATTTACAGACAGGTAATAGGCGACAAGGAAGAGAAACTCTCAATGACAATATTAGTGTTCCTGGAGGAGAAGCTTCTGCTCGATTGCAACCTGCTTATATCGCAGATGTACTCATGACCATGAAGGCAAGCGCAAACGTATATGTCTCAACAAGACACTAAAAAAAAAAACAGGAACGGATACGTAACGTGATGGATATCCCGGACATGTGTCCTTACTTTTTTGTCGAACCTACCTACGATACAGAGCAGGCGAATGCGCTCAGGAAAAAGCTAAAGCCCAACGTCATCGGTAAGTGAGCATGGTTATGGTAGTGCGACCCTTGATCTCACTAGTCCATAGCTGCGGTAAACCAAGACAAGACGAAACGGGCCCTGGAGGCACTCGCGCCGTTCACCACCGAAACGATCAGCGCGTTTTTCCAGCAGATAGCGGCAGACAACAATGTCAAAGTGAATCACGTGCAGATGGCTATGCGTTATGCTATGACCGGCACGAACGTGGGTGCAGCCGTGAATAGCACAATGGTTCTCTTGGGCAAATCCTCCTGTGTTGATAGATTAGAGAAAAGCTTTTAACTGTACATATCCACATAGACGCTTTCTCTTTTTGGGGTAAATTGCTTATTCGCACCTGTGTGTTCTGTCATTTTGCATAAGAGACAAAAGGCCATGTGCGTGTCTGCAAATCAAGCGGGGCAGTCACAAGCGAAAAAGTGATACGCGCATTGAACAGATTAAAACGCGTGCTAGTCTACCACTCTACTCACCAGTATAGCCAAGTATTATGCGTCATGGAGGCACGACCAGGAATCCAGCTACCCTCAAGACATTTCTCGGTTGGAGGGGTTAAGTGGAACGAGGATGGCCAGCTCGTTGTGTGCAAGGACGAAACTATTCACATCATTGTACGCAGACGACCATAATTGCTTGAAATATATAGTGTTCTGTTCTGTTGGCTTATACGATTGAACAGATCCCGACCCTGGTGTCACTGACTTATGACATTGAGACATATCAGCACTTTGGTATTCAGGCTCCTGATCCTGAAGACGTTCCCGTCTTTGGCGAGAAAGCAGGTATGCCGCTTATTTTTTCTTGACAAAGACGAAAGGCGGGTACCTGACTGTTTAACTCCTCTAGTGATCGAAAAACCTGTCCAGACGTCCTACATCATGCCTGAAAAGTACCGCTGCGCCGCATGGTCCCCTACAGGCCTCTCCCGTGTATTTGGGTACGTCGACCTTATCCTGCTTCCTCTGGGATCCGGTATCCATTAACGTGTCTCCTTTTCAGGTGCATTTTAACGTTGGTTACCACAAAACACCGCGTGCGCTTGTACGACGCTTCTTCATCCGAGCAGAACGGTAGCTGGGATCTGGTAAGTGATAGAAATAGATGATTGACTTTACTGAATTATGTCTTTGCAAGATCCTTGATATGTCGGAACGTATCAAAGAGCATGCCTTGGAAGGAGAACTAGGCTTCCGGAATCTGCAACATATCGACCGCTTCCATACGCTCTGTATGTACCCGTACATATACAAATCCATGTAACTTACTCAAGACATAGATGCACAATGGTCGCCCGCCATAATCGCTGATGCCTTGGTCGAAATGCCGGCCGTACTAGGTCTCTCACATAAATCAGGCGAGATCACTCTCTGGGGGTAGGTTATCCTATGCACCGGCCCGCTCGTCTGATCATACCATAGATACTCGCATTCGGCTGGTATTAAATATCTTGCCTCAATCCAAGCACACACCTCCTTTGTCAATCTTATTGAGTGGTCCACTTGGCACAGATGTGGCGAAACATGTGAGTCGCGGCTAAAGTCTCAAAAATATTGACTCATTCTCTTTTTTAGTCAGAGCTTACATGATTTCGGCCTGTGCAGACGGGTCAATGTGTCTCTTGCGGGTCACTGTATCACTGGATGAAAACAGTTTGGAAAGAACGACCGCAGTCTCATCTGCCGAAGTCGTCGTTCTCGAGAGGTGGTTCCAGGACAGCCATATGATCTCCAGTGGCATCTCTATCTATACGATGGTAAAATAGCATCAATGCATGACGGCGGTGTACTAACAGCATAACAGGCCGAAAATCATTTACGCGTGGCTGTACAACGTAACCTCCATCTCCACATATCGGATGTTACAATTAATGGTAACGAGGTCCTGTCCACTTGGGAGAAGACGAAGTCGAACTACAGTGCCATGGGATTTTCAGGTAAAGTCCGAGATACTTCACATACCGTGTCTAAACCTTTTTTCACAGCGACATATTGGACGGAGAACGGACAGTGTTTGCGAGCGTTCACGTATGAAGGCGAAGTTCTCGTGTTTACCGTAACTGGCAAAGGCGTCGAGCTGAACCAGACACTCACAGAGCAAACCAATCGCAAAATCAAGTATACCTTTGTCAACAAATGGATGAGCCTGCAAGAAAATCAAGACGAGTGTGAGCTTTGGAACAAGCCCGACGGAACGGTCGAACTCTGGGGCGCAGATGCACCGCGCTATGGTCTCTATACAGCCCTCAACTACACGCAAGTGCTCAAAAACGCTATATAACTGAGAAGTTCACTGACGCTTATACAGGTTGAAGCCCAGAGCAGTCAGCTATTATGGCGGTGATGCAAAGGAAGTTTCTTGGCTGTCTTTCATTCTTCATCCGCCACGCCAAGATCCTTCCACTATCGACCAACTCTGTCAATTACTCGAAGCGTCTATTCGGGATCCTGACTTCCGTAATGATCCGCGTTTCAAAAGAGCTCAAGTGTTGGTGTGCTAATACCGCTTCCTCTTCGTAGTGTTCACTTATCCGATTCGGAGCGTCATCCATGAACCGCTGGAATACTTAGCCGACGTCACTGAAACTGAAGGCATCTTGAAGTGGCTGCGTGTCTTGGATAATCTTATGCTTATCGAGCGAACCGAGTAAGTTAACCCAGGGACAAAGCAGGATATAAGCTGATAAGCTGACCTTTTGTCTAGGCCGTCCCAAAGCACGTCTCTGACCCGGATGGCGCTCAGTGACATCCCAGCCAATGCGGCTCGTGTAGCGATACGTGTCAAAATTGAACTTGAGGTAAGTCCAATGAGTGGTATGCGTGAGAAAGAGAGAGACAAATATCTCAGTTCGTAAGTAGTACTATGAACTGCCAGAAGAGGCCCAAAAGTACCTGGAAGAACTCAAGTCCTCTGCAAGTGACTATCTTCAAGCCCATAGCCCGTCTACCGTACTCTCTTATGTTCTAAACTCGAGTGAAGAAATAACGGCGCTGGATGGTGAGCTACCTGTAGGATAATTGCTCCTCTACTGACTGTGATGCCTTAGATGACGATCTGACAACCATGCTAGTGCTCTGCAATAAGCTCGCCACGTCTCCCCTGAACATCCCGTCGCTCGACCAGACGTTGAAGAGTGCCTGCGAGCTTATTTTATCGACATCCACAAACCCATCGCTGAGTGAAAATGCACAGAAACTGCTTCACATCGCTGAAGAACGTCTCGCCGGTCGAGAGGTCGACACTTCCCAGAAACTCAACATTGAAAAATGCCCGATCTGTCAAGAATATATCCTTTTTTTTGGGGGGGGGGGTTTCGTTTGACTAACAACTTGTAACTTGGTCATCCTTAACCACGTTATTACTCTTGAAATTTAGATACAAGACTTACAGCTGCAGCAATGGACACATATACGGTATGGAATATAGCTCACTTGATTTTCTTAGCTGGTTCCATATACTAATACTGGAACAGGCGTCTGTAGTATGACCAATCGAGCCATGGTCGTACCAGATACGCGCCAATGCTTGACCTGCCACGCGAAATGTCTGGCACCTGGCGCGTGGCGTCGAACCGAGGGTGACCAGCTCTCACTCACGGACAAAATCCTGTATCAGCTCTCGCGGTGCCTTGACTGCGGCTCTCAGCTGCAATCCATCTGAACGCTGGACGCGTGTACATAACATTACAACATTTTCCAATACATTGCTTTTTTCTTTATAAAAGTGCATTAAAACATTTATATGTAACAGCGTGAACGACACAAAAAAAAGTATGTAACTAAAGGTAGATATCTATGTAAGGGGGGGGGTAAGAGTATGATTATTTTTTAGAAAGCGAGCTGGAGCTCGTCGCCAATCTCCTTGATGAGATCCACGTTTGTCTCGCTGTAGTCCAGGCGGATCTCCGGTGTCGTCTCTGCAGCCTCTCGCTGGTGCTGACGCTGTTCCTCCAAGCTCTTCTCGAGGGCGCCACAGTAGTTTTGGTATTTAATAATGTCGTGCAGGAGGTATTTTGATTTAGACTCCCAGTTCGCCATCACCTTGGCGTAGTTCTGCGACTTGTTTGGGAATTTAGCCATCAGTTCTGGCTTCAGTTCCCGGTGCGCATCGATCTCCTTATCTAGCGCTTGTAGATGCTTTTGTAGTGCCAGAAACTGATCTTTCTCACTGAGGGTACTTGGCACAAGCGGTGGAGCAGGCGGTCGCCAGTCAAAAATGGTGATTGTATCTGGGTCACCTCTGTGGTTTAAAGCACCCCAACCGTATTCCATGTTGCTCACGCCACCTGGAAGTGGCTCCTTGCTCTCACGAGCCGCCCAGTAATTGCAAGTGGTCATCCACTCCCAGGTCTGGTCGTGGGACGCTGCTTGAAACAAGAAGACACCCCCATCCGGCTGCTGGAGTGCAAAGACGTGCGGCCGCTGTCGGTTGTAGCCCGGGGGAGGCAGGATGTTGGACAGGGTATGATTCAGTTTGATGGTACCTATTAAATGCGAATAGGCTGCCCACTTGCCGTTGCCTTGCAGGGACTCCGACTTGCTACTCAAGGACTCGGCCAAGTTGGCAAAACTGTTTTGGCTGCTGGTCCGGAGCATGCTGCGCCGCTCGCTGTCAGACCCAGTTAAGGCGTACATCTTTAGCTCCCCTTCGTCTACGACAAGCAAGCATTCCTTCCAGTCACGGTGTTTGGCCTTCTGGTTCGCCGTCTCTAGTAGGTGTTTCCGCATCACGATACCTTCCTTGACATAGGGTGGGCGACTGGTGAACAGCGATGGGTGGTGTGCGTCTATGAAGTTCATCATGGGTTGGCCCGGTGAGAACGACGACGCACGGACGCGTCCGAACGAGGTCGACGATCCAATCGATGAAAATGAATCGCGTCGGGGTGAGCGGGGCGAGGTTGGATGTGTACTGGAGCTGATACTGGTGCGAGGCTAAAGCAAGTCGCGTTAAAAGAGACCTCTTCTGGTGTGTCAAACGAACTCACCAAAACTTCATCTACTAAGAATGTACTCTCGCGTCCTGACCGGCGGATGATGGATCCTACACTGCGCTTCAAGCCAACCACACGTCGTGCATTTAGAAGGGTGCTTGTGCGATCGGGGATGCTATCCTGAGCCTGCTGGCTTGCCAGCTGCTGTGTGGACATAGGCTGCAGGATTTGATACTGCTTAACAGACGTGTAGAGTTCCTTCAGATACGTCTCAACATCGGCCTCCCAGCCTCGATTCACGGTGGGTCCTGTCTGATCATGCACGGCAGCCATGGTATTTCGAATAAACTCTTGTCGTGTCATACGGTTGTAATTGCCTTGCGCGACGTGCAGATCAGTGTTCAAAAGCAATACGGAATACACGACAGCATATACGACGTCTGTAGACCTTGTGAGCAGAGTATGCAAGTAGAAGAGTATACGTACCAGGGCTTTTCAGTATGGTATGACGATTGCATGTCCAGAAGCGATGGGCAAATACTTCCAGGATACGGTCAATCTGCTGGGCTTCGGCTTTGAAGTACAACTTGCTGCACAGCTTCCGGAATGCACTATCGAGGCGCATGTTGGTAAAGTCAAAGTTCTTCATGTAGAGAACCAGAGCTTCCCGATGGAGGGGCTTCCTAAAGATGGCTTCAGTGAATGGTCTCTCGTGCGTCGCGTTCTTGGTCCTACCCTTGGCCAAGCCATTCTGCAATCCGTTCGCGCTCCACAAACGCGCTATCTTCTTTCCAAAGTTTATCTGCCGCTTCTTGGGCCTGTTCTTGGATAGACGGATCAATGATGCGCGGGTCTCGTACGTGGGTTAAATCCGGACTCGTGGGCCGCCAAGCTTCGTCCAATGTCTTGACAAAAGTGGGATCAGGCTCGGCAGACTTGGTGGTGTTATTCAGGCGCCCACCCATAAGCGTCTCGGCCGCTTGTTCGCGGAGAGCAGCTTTATCCGGCTGCGAGAGCTCTTCTTCCTTGTCCTCGTCGTCCTCTTTGCTGTTATCCTCGTTCCAGCGGAGCACAGCAGAGACGCCACTGATCCGTTTGCTGCTCCCGCTCTGGCGCTTCCAGTTCAGCATTGCCTTCGCTATGTCCTCAGGTGGCGGTTTGCTGTGCCGCTTGGAAGTTGTAGCGAGGATCAAACCCCCTGCACTACCGAAATGACCACCGCTAAGACGCTTGGATAGTCTGGACTCGTGGCGATCTCGCTCGACTTCGTCTTGGGACTCTGTCGCGTCGACAAAAAGATCGTCCTCGTCATCATCGTCCTCGTCGGAGGTCTCTTCTTGTATGGACATCATGGGGTCAATAGGGCTACCGATACCACTGTCGTCTTGCTCAATAGATCGGGCTTGCAAGGCGAGATCAGGAGGTCGGCTGGACACCGGAGGATGGTGGTGGACGACGCGTACGGTTTGAGCACGCCGCTGTAGATTACTGGCCACGATTTGGGTCACGTCCTTCTGCTCGACGGGAGCCATCGTAGTTTGTGGGAGAGGCGTGGGCGGGATGGAGGGTGAGGTAGGATTGCTGCTGCATTGATAGTTGTTATTAAATGTAGTACAGACAGTGTTTGACTTAGAGCTGGAGATGGGTCTGGGAGAGTTGGCGTGGATGGCTGGCGGTGGAGGAGAAACGTGTCGTGATCGAGCCTCGCTGATGTCTGGCAGGGCCTTGTCACGGTAGAGGCCACTTGTACGTTTATAATAAGCGTCATCATCATCGTCAAAGGTATCGAACGGTATCTTTGGATTGTCTGGAGGTGTGGCCGAGACCGGGCGACGCTTATTCTGCGAAGCAGGAGGAGGCGGTGGCGCAAGAGGAATGTTGTGAGGGTTCTTTACGGTGCGACTCGCAACGTGTGCTTCCATGGAGATGGGTCTCACGCGTGGTGCATCGTCAAGTATATCATCCTCAGCGGCCTAGCAAACAGAACCCATGAGATATGTGTATGTGGAAGCGACCACAGTTTACCTTGCTCAGTTTCCGTAGAAAGCGACCAAAGAGAGCACCCTTCTGAGGCTATACATGGTAGATATACAATGTGAGAATGGTCGTTGCGCGGAAAATGGAGATATGACTCTGTTACCTTTGCATGTTGTGCGTCATTAATGGTAGCCGCATCCATCGGAGAAGCAGCGGGTGGAGTGTCAATATAAGTGGGCATCTCGAGAATATGGCGTGATGCATACCGCTCATTAGAGCCGATATCATAATTATGATTATGATTATGGTTATGGTTATGGTTGTGATTATAGTTATAGTTATGGCTTTGGTTATGGTTCTGGTTATGACTGGAAGGTGTTAATGGCTTGCGGCGTATCTTTTGATCTTGCGGAACGTGAGGCAAACCAGGCTGCTGTAAGGGTATCTTAGACATGGCGCTGGGAGATGACTGAGGAATGGGCGAGGTCCACTGGGGTGGATGGTGTTGACTGCCGGATCTGGACCTGGACTTGGACTGAACCTGGCTGGGCAATGAAGTGTGGGGAAAAGGGGCGCGGTAATCCGCTGTATAAGAGGAAGAAAGACGAGAAATATCGGGAGTAGCAGCGAGAGTAGTATTAGTATTAGTTGTAATGGTGGTAGTAGTGGTAGTGGTAGTAGTAGGGACGCGCGAGTTAGGAATCATGAGCAGCCGGCATTGAAACAACACGCAACAAGACAACAATAGTGGTAATAGTTTGATTAAGCTCCATCAGTCTGTGGGCGACCCAAATTGCTTGTGTAACATGGAAACGCACTTGCACCCGTCAAGAGAACAAAAACGTTGTTTTTATGGCGTTCTTGCACATGAAACGGGATTATCTTGTTATTCTTCATAGCGCTTGCGCATCGCTCGGTATTTTCTCAGGTAGTACATCATTTCAAGTTCTAATAACCCACCATATGTTTTAGGGGCCCTTGCTGTTTAGTCATTTCATCTCATGCGCCCCATATTCCCTTCACTTACCTTTGCATACATATTCCCCTAAGGCAATCGATTTCTTGATCTCCTCCTCGTCCCTCAAATCCCGCTTCTTCATAAAAGCGGCCTTCAGTCTTGGTCGGAAAAAGTTGTTATACCCCAGCGGATATTCACGTCCTAAATATGCCAACTAGAATGACGACATTATGAGCGTCCCTTCCCGAAGACTGCCATTTATTCCAAGATGCTAACAAGGTACCTGCTTATATAATGCAATGACTTGTGATCGTAATGGAGAGCCATGCGTCATGTTAACGAGTAAAGTGGGAAAGTGCTAGCGCGACCAAACCAGAAAATTCAATAAGCGCTGCCGTAACGTATCATGTGATAAAGCTCCCTTTGTGTCGCCTCTTCAATGTTTCTGCGTATGCGGGAGGAGGTATTTTTCTCAATCACACAAAGATATGACACGAAAACAATCACAAAGAGGGAAAATCCCGGGTAACTTCTTGATAGAGAATACGTGAAGCATATCACGATAGGAGAGCAGGGTTATTCTGCAGAAGACACCTTGAGTTTCGTTTGCTGAAAGCGACCACTTCTGTGCCACCATAGTCTTTAATGATGCTCCCTTTTGAGAATAAAATTGAAATAGGCTGCATTGGTTTCAAGCAAGCCGGATAGTCCAGAGATATTGGCAGCTTTCATGAGTTTAAATCGCGCTCTCACCGAGGGCTTGGTCTAAACGGCGAAACATGAGCTGGGAAAATATAAGCAGAGATAGCACTGCCCAACCATACAAGAATCTCTCTCATACGCAGAGTTTGTGTCAAGCTGCAGCTCGGTGAAGGCTCTGTCCTGCAGTAATTTGTGTACGGGCGAAAGAAGGGAATATCATGACGATCCAGCGAATTACTCATTATATTTTCTAAGTTATTTGCCGATAAGATATCAGCCATGCGTGCGTGAATGGACGAAATATATTATCTCAGCTATTAGTATCATTCAGCACGGACGTAATTCCCATGAGGCGAAGTAGCGAATATGCGCCATTCGGTAAGAGCACCTGCTCCTGCGTCGTGAGTGAAGTCATGTATAGAAGGTCTTCTAAGTCGCAGTTTTGATACAAGTACCATCGATTTCCTGGCTTTGGTGTTCTTTGGGTAACATGGAATGACGCTCCACTTGAGTTGCGAAGTAAACTGTTTTGCAAAGCACGGCGCATGGACTATCTGTCCAGCACCCAATGCACAGTAATTTGTGTGATTTCTGGGGGGGGGGGTTACAAACTTGGCAGATTCGATGTTGATAGAGATGCAGCTGAGGCACGTAAAGTTTTTAGCGGACTAATCATACTTTTGGGCGACCTAGAGACAATCCTGGCACATAGATGCGAATGAACGAAACGAAGCATTTTGGAGTTTTGAAGAAAATGTGTATGCGATAGCGAAACGGATACAACTCTCGAAATGTTCGACGCATGTAGTTTGCAAAGGCATCCAGAGAAACTTTCATAGCCATAGTAAATGCATACTATGATGCATAATCATGGTACATTCTTACTTTTACCCACCGGATATTTGATTGCCATTTTGTACACTATCTGTCAACGTTTGATATCTAGTCTATGATATCTAGCGCACTACTATACACATCCAAGCACTTGCATTGCGCAGGGACAATTGAATTACCGTAGTCCCGGCACCACGTAAACACAGCACGAGGTTTGTAGAGGTTGCTTAACGCAAGGCCAAAATGACCAAGTCGTCTCGGTGAGCAGTAAGCGTTTCAGCTAAAACCAATGGTGTAAGCAGAAGTTTGATAGATAGGGTGTTGAATTATTGTACACATATCAGCTGAGTAGGATCATATATCGACGTATACATAGGTCGGCGTAAAAAAGAGTGCAGGTGAAAAGCAGCCGCTCCATTTGGTTTCTTTTATGTAAAAAGGATAAGGAAAAAAAAAGACGCTTATGATCTGGGCTTCTCCTTCTTCTCCTTGTAGAGGGCGAGAAGGGAGACACCGGCGACCTTGACGACCTTGAAACGGACACCAGGAATATCACCAATGGCACGGCCCTTACGACCGAAACCAGCGATCAGGACTTCGTCGTTCTCGTCGACAAAGTTCAAGCAACCATCGTTGGGGACGAAAGCGGTGACCTTCTTGCCGTTCTTGATCAGCTGGACACGGACACACTTACGAATGGCAGAGTTAGGCTGCTTGGCCTCAACACCACTATGATTGATATATGAGTATACTTCTGCAGATAGTAGAGTTATAATGCTAGTGCTGTTCGTACATCTTTTCAAGGACGATGCCCTTGGCGTGGGAAGCACCACCGAAAGGCGAGCGGTAGACGGTACCGAGGGCACGCTTCTTGTACTGCTTGTCGGCCCAGCGCTGCTCACGGCGGTGCACACGGAGCTTACGGGCTGCGTTCAAACCTCTAGGCTGTCCTTTACCTACAAGTTGCGAATGGGTGTCAGCGAATCGGTTGGTTCAGTACTGTTCGAACACAATGGCGGGCTGCATCCTCCTCGAGTTGTGATATAATGTCCATCTTCAATTCGTCATGGCGTGTATGTCTCGTAGCAGAAGGTCTGTCTGCTCGCACGGCAAAGTCTCGCCGCCATGCGAGCAGACAGATGAACGGATGGGTAGGTAGATAGACAGACAGGCAGATGGATGGATGGATGGAGGGGTGGATGGATGGATGGATGGATGCAGCCTGTCGTGTGTCGTTCGTTGGTACGTACCCATGATGGATTTTGATTCAAAGAGGGGGATCTATTTCGGCAGCCCAGATGCCCAAAAGGGCCCTCCCTTCCCCCAAAGGTTCCTTATGTGACGCGGTTTGCCTAATTTGGCGATACTTGACATCTGCCTCTCACCGCCTGCATACAGTATTCCTCTTCATTGGACCTTTACTCGTATGAAACGCTGTAAGTGCCAAAAGGTGGCTCTACAAGTGGCTCATGCACCATGTTAGACTACTGTGACTTTTGCCAGTGCTCATTTCCTGACAATAAGACCAACCGCCAAAGACACAATGAGGGAAGCAATCACCAGCTCAATCGCAAACTTCATTACGACTCGTTCAAAGGTCTGTATAACAAGGTTGGACAAGGACAAAAGAACTCACATAGAGCATCCTCATGGATACAGACACTGCTCAGCTGATCCAAGAACACTGCGCCAAACCGCCCTGTCGACGGTACTTTACACAAGGCCAGTGCCCTTACTCGCTCCAGTGCCGTTATAGCCATGTCAGCTTTGATCCCACAGGACGACCCATATACCCACAGGAGCTAAAAGAACTGTTGGATGCTGTTGCTGCGCCCCCACCGCCGGCCAAAGAAGTCAAGCTGGCAAGGGTCCGTTTACCCCGAGGGTGGCGGCTGCGCGACCTGCCACCTTCTCTGATACCTCCTAAGCATCCTTATGACTTGCATGATACAGCGACGTGGGGTGAATAAGTGTGGAAACGAGCTTTTTGTTTGTGTATATACGATGTTGCAGTATCTATTATTTTAAGTTTACAATGCAGATCCTCCTGCGATGGCAATGCCCGGTCCTCGAGTTGATGACAGCGCCACACTGCGAATGATAGCTAATAAGCAGACGGGTGTTAGCTCACGTGGATCGCTAGGTGATGTTCTATCTCATCAAATATACCTTTCAGATTATTTGCCTTGCCAAAGACCTTGAGCTCGTCCGCAATGGCACGGAGGTTGGCTTCGATATCTTGTGCTTCGAAATCAACGCGTCCAATACCGACGTGAAGGACGCCTTTCCGGTCTGCCTTGAAGTCGAAGGAGCCCTTGGCCATCTTGACCACGTTTGCGACGTCGTCCGTGACCGTACCCTTCTTGACGGTAGGCATCAGGCCCTTGGGACCCAGCACGCGCGCGATCTTCGTCACGGCAGGGAACATGGCCGGGGTCGAGATGCATTTGTCAAACGTGATTTCGCCCTTTTGGACTTGCTCCACCAGCTCTTCGCCGCCCACGAACTGAGCGCCCGCTGCCCGTGCTTCGTCTGCTTGCTTGCCACTCGCAAAAACGGCAATCGTCGCTTCCTGCTTGATGCTCTTTGGCAACACGAGCGAACCACGAATCAACGGTGTTGACTTTTCAATTTTACACTGAATGTGGGCCTCAATTTGGTGTTGAGGACGGCCGACTTCCATGGCCTTTAAAACACGCACCGCTTCTGGAATGGGCAACGCATCCGGGTTTTCGCGAATGAGATTCTTCTTTTTGGATGCAAACGTGCGACACTGCGGTAGTGTCCGTCGTGCGGTCTGTGCAGTGTATGTGTAAGTGAGGCTGCCTACGCTTCGTGAAAACATCAAGGAACGACTCCCCCTCCTTCTACAAATGCCACTCTCCTACTTGTTGAACCTCAAGTGGCTTAGACCTGATTTACGCATCCCAAGCATGGGGCCCATCCTCTGGCTGCAATTGAAAAAAGACAATCGCCCGATACGTCGTTTTTATTGGCCCTACGTACAATGGCACCAGAAAGACAACGAGGTCACTTATGATGAATGCTGACATGCGCTCTGAGCGACTTTATCCGAAAGTAAAGTGTGAAGCTGAGATGATGGTGACATATTTTGGACTAGGGTATCCTGACTATGTGATGGATATTAAAGCAGTAAGCGATGAAATAGAAGCAAAAGACGAATTGGTGTAAGGAGTTAGCCAAGGGTATGTTGACTGTGGTCGCTGCGTAATGCGTTTTCTGCGATCAATCGCTGCCTCACTTTGTCTTCCTCCTTGATCAGGTAATAAATGCGTCAATTACCACCTGTATCATATCCTCAATATGTGCAGTTTTACCATTAATTTAACGAATATCAAAATGCCTGCAGCCAAGACGAGTGCCCTTCCCACCGATGGAGTAACAAGGCGGTGCGCTCTCATAGGCAGATCTAGT
Source organism: Syncephalastrum monosporum B8922 (assembly GCA_000697355.1). Taxonomy (NCBI): domain Eukaryota; kingdom Fungi; phylum Mucoromycota; class Mucoromycetes; order Mucorales; family Syncephalastraceae; genus Syncephalastrum; species Syncephalastrum monosporum. Next base: position 138,267 of record JNEN01001014.1, on the reverse strand, counting down.
GATTGCCCTGGCAGACGAACTTAGACAGAAGCTTCAATTTATAGCCAGCAACTCGTCGCAAAGTGACGTCGCTTGGCAAAGTAATTTGAACTGCTCTTAGCGCAATGCAGACAGCTGAACAACTACCACTGATATATACCATCCCCTCTTATATAAGTTTCCCTCAACCTCAAAAATACTGTATGAACCGTCTTGGTCATCGCCACTGATGATTCACAAGAAGAAGGGAGACTGTGAGATACAGCGCGCATCTCCAGCCCACCATTATCAACATCATTATTGAAGGATACCTATATGATAAGAGTGCAAAATTAAACGAAAAACAGCTTTTATTTCCTTGGTATGTTCAACAGCATTTTAAAAAAAAGGTTTGTGCTTATATAAAAAAAACCGAAAGAAAAGAAGAAAAAGGAATTGCTTAACAGAAAACATATAAAAAAAAAGAGCATATATTGAACTGAGTCTCGCTGGTATTACCAGCCGTAACCGTCGTAGCATGGGACCTACTTGTTTGTCAGTTAAAAGAATGGAGATAGAGCCTTGAATACATTACCTGATTCTGGCGAGACCCATGTTCGCCGGAGACCACCATCATAGGTTGAGGCATCCTTTGCCCCAACGGAAAGTCTCCACTGGGCCCTTCCCGATGATGTTCGTGGAGTAGACCTAGAGAAGCATATATATAAATTACCATCGCTATACGTGCGATCTTGTCATCTTACCAGGCGACGGATGGAATGTATAAGATATAGTGGGGTCCATCGTGGGATGAAGTCCTGGTTGGAATGAGCGACGCCGGGCCGAGCCGTCCAAGTGATTAGGAGGCATCGATGTCGCCATGTCACTAAAGGAGGAGGACCGAAGTTTTTGTGTGTTGCTGCTGGTTGCTGTCGTCGTCGTTGTTGCCGTGCTCGTAGGGTACATCAAATGTTGTGCCGATGATTGTGAAGCGGGCGATGGCGTGCTAGTCGTTGAAGCCACCGCCGTGCTGCCCGACGCATCCAAGGGTGGGTAGGGCATCGGTGAGGATGAACTGTACTCAGCACCAGGCGGAGTCGGCTGATGGTATGGGTGAGCGGAAGGTGCAGGAGGGACGGACTGTGAAGGTGGTGGTGGTGGTGGCGGCGGTGGAGGAGCGTGATGGTGAGGACGTTGGGGATACGTTATGGGACGCGCGGGATGATGGTGGTGATGATGGTGGGGGACGCCATTAAAAGTTTGCAGTGGTATGCCATGCTGATGCTGGTGATGTTGCTGTTGTTGCTGTTGCTGTTGCTGCTGTTGTTGCTGAAATAGAAATTGCTGCTGGGAACTCCTTGAGGGAGATGCGGAAGATACCATGCCGCCTTCAACTTTGGGAGTGGGACAGATACTATATTGGGCTGCTACAGCCATTTGAGCTGCTGCTGCCTGCGCTTGTGCTTGTGCTTGTGCTTGTGCCTGGGCGTGTGCCTGGGCAGCTGCTTCATCATGCGAAAACATGCGTGCCTGCTTTCTTCCGACTTGCTCGGGCACGTCGTCGTCAAGTGTGAGGGACGATCGAGAACGGCGGCGATTGCGTAGCACCTGCATCTCGTTCATCGTGCGCTGGTTATGCACACGCACATGGAAAGTGTGGCGTGGTACAACCACGGTGGTATGGCCCTTGGGCGCGGTCTCAATGGTCTCGGCGTGGTCCCATTCTTTGAACTCATCTTCATCTGGGTCCAGAACAACGGGTTGTGGTAAGGTGGCAATGTCGATCTGAGCCATATCGCACACCGATTTGAGAAGCTGCCGTGCTTGGGCATGGGCGTAACGCGTCAATTCTTCGCATCCCGAAGCAGCCATACACACCTTGTTCAGCTCGACTGTGAGTTCCTGCGCACGTAGCACCGTGTCGCGCTGTCGGATTTTTTGCCGCTCTTCCGATAATCGGTTGTAGAACCGTCTCTCGTTCCACGTAATCTCTGGAAACTGCACTTGCACCCGCCCGCGTATGTCATGTGTTGACAGGTGTTGTCGTGCTAGGTCACAGATCATGTCGAGCACTTCTTTCGGCCAGGCCTGTTCAATCTCATCTGGTCGCATCAGCTCGTGGTTGTGCAGCGATGCGTCTGGGTTATTTGATTTACGAAACCGCCATTCGTGTGTATTTTTGCTCTCATTAAGGACAACACGCCAGCGGCAGTCGCATCGCTTCGAGGGTCGGTTGCGCTTTGGGTTACTTTTGGGATTACGTCGTGAGTCGGGAAAGCCTTCACGGGAGCAATAGACATAGATATTCTAATAGAGTACAATGAGCAAAGGGAGCTTTGTCAGTCTAGTCGCAGGACATACACGATGAGTGCTGGATTCCTGTTTAACAGTAAAGCCGAATTGAGCGCACAGACTTCGGCAAAATGCGATGGCAGCATCACTGTTTGGAAAAGCTTGGTTCAGGAGGGTATCGTAAAACGAGCGTTGCTGCAAACCATAAAAATTGAAAAGGAAATATACAAGTGTCAATACAGGGGAACGGGCGTGCCTGATAATTTTTTTGATTGTGTACCGGCGGTCCTTGCAAAGCGAGGAGCAGGTCGTCACCTGACGAATCCTCTTGCGTAGCTTGATTAGCTTGATTTTGTTTCATTGGCTGTGTACGACCAAAATGGCAACTGTTAGGTTGACAGGCGTCAAAAGGGTTCAAGCCCGGGATGTCGACTTACGACGATCGCGGAATGGCAGACTCAACACTTCTAGTCAAGCGAGTCGTTTCCAAGGTAACGTATGGAAGCGGGTCGTTCCGAATATTTGGTATGGGTGGATAACGGCCAAGAAGACTTGTTTGAGTGCCTACGTAGACGAAGCCTATCCATGAGCGTTTTATTGCTAGCGTATAATGGGGGCTTATCCTACGCTTTCAAGGTTACGGATCTGTGAGTCGTCTGAATCGATGGGAGGGAAACTGAGTAGGCGGAGTGATACGCGATTCAACGAAAGGAAGTCGTACAGACGCTTCGAGAAGTCAGAAAAGGATGCTGAAAGGCCTCAACGAGAAAAGCGGAAAAGAAAGAGGGAAAAAAGAAAGAGGGAAGGAAAAAGAGGAGGAAGGAGTAAGAGGGGAAGCGCCTTTTTGGCGCGAGCGCGCACCCAGTCATGAAGTGATAATGCACAACAGAATCTTTCACACACATACCGCATTTTGTTTTCGTGGCCCAACTTTGCCGTATGAAACATCTCCAATCGCTGCTCCTCCAAGACCAACGACTTGACCTGGTGTCACCGCCGGAGCCTAACCTGTCCCTAGCGGACGAAATCCGGACCGCATGCAGAAAGTATAAAGTGGGAAGGAGAGAGACAAGGCGAATGAAGGTTACCACCAAAACTATTTTTTCCCTGCATGTGCAATGCAAGCATAGACCATTGTAGGTAGTGCCCGCCAAAAACGGGGAAATAAAAAAAAAAGAACTCCATCGTTGCCTTTTCTCCCTTCGGTGGCACACAGCGGCCAATGAATCTTCTTGTATGTGTTATTTTTTGCACCTTCTTTCATTAGAAAATGTGGCGATAAAAAAGAAAGGGGCCCATGCTGAATCGGTAAGACATGTAGGACGATATCAATAGGATGCTTTTTTCACTCACGAAATTTAAGGTAATGATCATCATCGGAGCCTTCGCGGGCCCTTATTTTATATTCTTCTCCCTCGCACTTGCCCGTTCTTTCTTCTGCCTTTCTCTTGGGGTTTATTATTATGCTAATCTCGTTAGACCCATGATCTGCCTCTATTACTTTTATTTGCCAAAAATGATTTACTATGGCTATAGCCCCTCCCTTCCCCCCTCCCCCTCTCATTTTGTGCTTTGCATAATGTTTATGATCCGATCTATTATCCTCTGCCTTTTCTGTTTCACGTTTTTTCCACGCGTTCCTGCCTCGCATGTATCATGTGACAGTGGGGACAGGTGATATGAGTTTGGGGAAATGTGTCATGACATGAAATACGGCGTGTCTGTGGTATGCATCATGGGTCGTCGACCACCGCCGGATGGCGTTGGGGAAAGAAGCGATCGATCAAGTTTGTCCCACAAAACACAACAGCTGCGGAAGCCGAATTCATGGGCGTAGGTTGGCACCACTTCCGAATGGTCAGCTGTCACGGGGACCTTTGTCCATCACCTGCACCTTTATGACAAGTACTCTAAGCTTTTTGCTTTACATGGCCGACGGGCGGATGCCCTGTCCGCGTCATCCGATGCCACCCGCCCAGTTCGTGTCACCCTTCATCCACGTTGTATTCACGTTGGCAACACAGTGTGCCGCCTGCCCTGTTTTCCTTTCCTTTGCCGAGTCTTACTTTTTTTCCATCCTGCTGCTCCTTCTTGCATCAGACACACACACACAGTCTGAGCCACACATACGTATACATACAGATACGCATACGGGCAAACATAAAGACAGAGAGCATACATAGCACAAACATACTAAGAGAAAAGGAGATGATCATACGATAACACTAACAATATACAATTTTTACATCTGATTCTATTGTGAAGACATGGGCGAGACGATACTACTCCTCCGCTTGGGTCGATCCAACATACTGATAGAATGCGTGCGTGTCGAATAATAGCGTGCTGAGGCTGTGGCAGATGCTGCTGAGGATCGTCGCGAGGCACGTCGCGAGAGCTTGTCGGCCGCGACCGCTTCCGCTCCTGATTTGGGGTGGAACACCCTTTGCAAGCCAAATTTGATGAGGTCTAACGGCGTAAACCAAACAAAATTCCATATCCACGCAATACCGGCCCAGCTCCATCCACAGCCGTAAATGCTGGTGAAGCCCCAATCAGCATATACTGCGATGAACGTGGCCACGAGTTGCGCGACGACGAACGCCGTCATAAGCAACAGCGATGGCCTCTCCGTAAAGAACCATCCTTGCGAGCGCGTGATGAAAATCAGGGCTTGCGAGATGGTCGAGACTTGCAAATACACCACCGAGTGGAGAATTCCATGATTCGGGTCTGTGAATTGCTGCACGCCGAATTTCCGTTGGAAGAAGGTGGTCTTGTACGCGACAGCAAAAAAGGCGATCGTGGAAGCTACAAACTTCGTGTTATTTTGGTATTCTCCTTTCCGGCGCTAGCCTTACCGGCTAAATACAGGCCGTACACAACGGCAGATGAGAAAATTTCAAAGAGGTTCCATTGGTCCGGGTGTGGCGAGGGCTTGACACGGTCTTTGGAGATGGTCATGATCGTGCCGTCGTTTAGGATCGCCAGAATAAGCACCATGAATGGCGGAAAGTCGAATCTGAATGCAAAAACCATGATAGCAAAGCCGACTACCACACGCACCGTAACCGAACAAGTGTATATCGAGTAGTTGCGCGCACGCTGGAAAATCTGGCGCGAGTGGATCAGAGCCTCGATGATGACAGACAAGCCTGGCTCGGTCAGCACAATATCCGACGCTGACCGTGCTGCATCCGACGCGTCGGCTACAGCCACACCCACATTTGCCTTGGAGAGCGCCGGCGCGTCATTCACACCGTCACCTGTCATGGCCACCATGTGGCCCATTTTTTGAAGCCGCTCCACGATTTCGTACTTGTGCTCAGGATATACACCCGCAAAACCGTCAGCGCCCAGCACAAGCTCGTCTACCGTCGCATAACCGCTACCCGGCGGAGGACCGTCCTTCAGCGTCTGCGAAAGATACATGTTGGTACCCATATTGAGACGCCGGCCAGTTTCCTTTGCAATAGCTAGCTGGTCGCCCGTAATCATCTTGACCTGCACGCCGAGCTCGATTGCCCGCTCAATAGTCTCTTTGGTGTCCGAGCGCGGCGGGTCGTAGATAGGCAGCAGGCCGATCAGACGGAAACCTTTGCCTTCGTCGTCTGGATTACCGGACGGTACTTCGTCCACTGCGACTGCGAGCGAGCGCAGACCGCGCTTGGCAAACTCATCCACGTCGGCTTCGAGTGCATTGACCGTTTCCTCTGTCTTGTCGCGCGTGCATAGGTCCAGTATAAAGTGGGACATGCCCTTGGTGGCGCGGTATACCTTGCCATCTTGCAAGTCCTTGTAGGTGATTTCGGTACGTTTGATGACAGGATTGAAAGGCTTGAATTCGAGTTCCTCAATACCCTGCCGCGGCTGGAGGGGTGGGTCAAAGTCGTTTAAGGCTTGGACGATACAGGTATCGATCGCGTCCTGATTCTCGATACGCGAAGCATACGCCGAGATGCGGATCACATCCTCGGCTGAGAACTCAGCATATGTCTTGAGAGTCGGCACATCCACATACAGCTTGTTTTGAGTAAGCGTGCCCGTCTTGTCTGAGCAGAGAATCGTCACAGCTGCCATTTCTTCAATCGCAGTTATACGTGTCACGATCGCTTTGTGCTGCGCAAGCTGCTTGGCACCAATGGCGAGTGTCACAGACAGCACAGTCGGCATAGCGATCGGGATACCACCAATGAGCAACACCAAAAGGTTGTCGATACCACGCCGATAACGATACCGGAAGCCAGCATACATGACCAGGATCTCGGCCACGACAAAGATACCGATACTGCACAAACAGAAGTTTCCAATCTTGGCAAGAATGGTCTGCAGATGGCCAATATCGTCGCCAGCTTCACCAACCAGTTTAGCCGCGCGACCAAAAAAGGTGTTGGAACCTGTGCCAATGACGACTGCCTCGGCTTCACCTTGTTTCATCGTCGAGCCCGAAAATATCTCGTCGCCGGCGTCTTTATTCACGGGGAGTGACTCGCCCGTCAGCGCAGCCTGATCAATCGAGACCTCACCATGCGCACGGACCAGGCGGCCATCGGCTGGGATAATATCGCCAAGCTTGATGCTGATGATGTCACCTGGAACGAGCTGTGACGCTTCCATGGTGGCCCACTCCTTGTCGCGCCGTACTTTGCATTCCGGCGCCAGCGATTCCATCAGCGCCTTGACAGCATTTCCGGCTTGGCGCTCCTCAAGGAAACCAATCACCGAGTTTGCCAGCAGGAGGATCACGATACCCACAAAGTCAGGATAGTCCGGTGGTCTGCCCTCACCGTTCGATAAGGCAATAGCGACGATGGCGGCGGCTTCCATGACCCACGAGAGCGGATTCCACATGAAACCGAGGAACTGGAGGATGGCGCTTTGCTCCTTGTGCTCGATTTTGTTGAGACCGAATTTTTCCTGACGCGCCGAGGCTTCTTGCGAGGTCAAACCTTCTGGCGTAGTTCTACATAAATTCATGTTGATACGCGATCAGCGCGCGGCAAAAATAGATAGGACACTTACTGTAATATTTGGAAAACATCGGTTGGGTCCATGGTCGATAGGTTATATTTGTCATGGTCGTAGAGTGTTTCGACTGGGATATCGTTCAGTGGCGGGAATGCTGACGGCTTCTCTTCATTAATATCGATCACTTTGTCGTTGCCTTCCTGTTTCACCGCCACTGCATTCTCGCCTTGGTCATCCTTTTTACCGCCACTGGCATCGCCAGGCGCGGTGTTTTCTTTGTCTTCTGCTGAGAGTGCTGCTTTCTCGTCCGCGAAATTGATGGTCTTTCCAGTCTTGCTTGCCTGGCCTCCTCCTGTTCCTCCTCCTCGTCCTCCTCCTCGTCCTTCTGCTGCGGCTGCGGTTGCGGTTGGTGATGACGACGACTGAGGCGCTTGTTGCGGGGTTGTTTCGTTTGGATTGGCAGAAGTGCCCGAAGCTGCGACTGCTTCGGCTTCTTTGTCGGGGAGCGTTTTCCTGCCTTCTTCCGCCGTCCTTGGATCCATACCGTCGAGACGAAAAGGGTGAGAATAACGAAGGATTGAAACAAGAAAAAGTGGCGGAAACGCGAATTCTAATTGCCGAGCAAATAACAAGGATGTTTCAAATGATGACAGGGCTGTTACGCATAATGATATTGTGTCATCCAGAACATATATGTCAAGGTGACTATGCATGAAAGCCAAGCTACCGGCTATCGTGACCATTGCTTCCGCAGGCAGCGAGAATAAGACCTCATCCATGTGCACATACGATATGCTATTGCTATTTCAAAATAAAACAAAAACATGCATAGTCCAGAACAAGGTATGTCTTGGTATGTATTTGGAGGACAGATAAGATTATTCTGGAACAGAGCAAAACCCATTTGTTTGCTCTGAAGTTAAGACATACCCAAACGGCGGAGTGAGACGCGTCCAACGCCAATATTTTTTTTCTGTAAGCGCGTTGGCCTGATTTCCCCAATTGTGTGCCGGGCGTGCAAAATTATTCTACAGCCATAAAGACTCTCTCCCACTTCTGTTCCTCTTTCTATAAGTATGAGTGGAAGTGTGGCTCATGCAGACCCGATGCCGAGTAACAGCAACGACAACAACAGTGACCACAACAACAATGACTCTGAGCCGGTCTACACTGAACCTAACCGTGCCTTGAGGACCATGGCTGGCATCAAACGAGGACAGCCCAACCCAGCCCTCGCTCCTGCAAAGAAACTACGAAACCAGGCACAGCACGAACAACAGCACCAGCATCAGGAGGAATTTGACGACGACGGTTTCGGCTACGAGAAAATCAGCAAGATTGGCGAAGGCACATACGGTGTAGTGTACAAGGCACGCCACAAGGCGACCAACAAGATCGTTGCCCTCAAAAAGATCAGGCTTGTCAGCTCAGAGGGCATTCCCGTCACAGCCCTGCGAGAGATTGCCTTGCTCAAAGGACTACGACATGAGCATCTTTTAGGGTAAGACCTTGTTCAACTGCGACTGCGTCCCTCACTTTTTGTGCTCCACGACGGTGTAGACTGAGTGACCTCCTCATGAAAGACACGTCGGTCTATCTTGTCAATGACTTTTTCAATATGGTAAGTGACATCAAATCAAATATCACTGTTGTCGCTATTCTTTTAACACGACCAAGGACCTGCGACGATACATGCTCAACACAGGTCGCCCCGGCATGACCAAACAACACATCAAGGCAAGCCAGTGGTTGTGAAGATATATTTGTAGACTCACCTGCACACTGTCTGTAGAGCTTTATGCACCAGCTTCTTTTAGGACTTCATTACTGCCACGCCAATCGAATACTCCATCGCGATCTCAAGCCCCAAAACCTGCTCATTGACAACACCGGTCGACTCGTTCTAGCCGACCTTGGCCTTGCTCGAGCCTTTTGCGTCCCCATGCGCACTTATACACATCAGGTAATCAGAGTTCGTTTAGTATCCGTGTTAGAATGGATCCCTTGTGCTCTACCCTTCCCTTTCTCATCGTACATTCGTCCTTTAAGGTGATTACCCTATGGTACCGACCACCTGAGATCCTTCTCGGCTCAAAACATTACTCGACTGCGGTCGACTTGTGGAGCGTTGGCTGCATCTTCGCCGAGATGTTGACCATGAAGCCTCTATTCCCCGGTGAATCCCAGATAGACCAGCTCTTTTGCATTTTCCGCATTCTCGGTACACCCACCGAGGAGCGGTGGCCAGGTGTGTCGACTTTACCAGACTTTGGAGTCGCGTTTCCTGGTAAATGACACCTGGCAAAGATGGACCCGATGAATAATTACTGACCAGTCTGGCCCTCATAGCTTGGAAACCGAAAGATCTCCAGAAATATTTTGCTCGCTACCCGGACTCTGTCAAAGACATCGACCACCATGCATTCGATTTGTTATATGTAAGGTCTTGAACATGTTAAGACGTTTGTAACTTACGCGCCCTTTTCCAGAAATTACTCGATTATGACCCTTGTTACCGGATCTCTGCCAAGAAGGTAAGATGAACACTGTCAAAATTTGGTAAAATCGGCTGAACTCTTTTTCTCAGGCTTTGGAACACCCTTATTTCTTTACCGATATTAACGCCATTCAAATGTGATATAACGTCTTCATATAAATACAACCATCTGCATATTATACTCTTATTTACGCGTGTACCTATGGGAAAGCATCACGATGTAGAATAGACGCGTCTCGATAAATGAATGAAATGGCGCGGCTCACACGTGCACACGCACGCACACACACAAAAAAAAAGTCCGCGCCATTTCTGTGAATTTCGAACCTCTCTTGTCTCTCTCACTATTCTTGAACATGGCCATGTCACTGAGAGAAGAGAACTTTATCGTTATTGAAGTCGGTGCATCCCACTCCAAGGCGGGCATGGGCATGAGCGACACTAACAAAACACCCAGCGTCGTATGTCACTTGTGCACCTGGTTTGCGTTGCATCGAACTGATTATGTTTTGAGGAAAGGTCGTCAACATGGCAGATTTTGACTACCCCATCAGGGACGGCGCGATCGCTTCCTGGGAGAACCTGGAAGCGAGCTGGTAATACTATCACAAAGCACAGAAGTCTGTTTCTAAACGATCCGTTTCGGCCAGGCAACACATTCTATTCAAAGAGCTGGGCATCTCCAAATCGCGAAACGAACACGCCGTCCTTCTTGCGATTCCGGTCGATTGGACCAAAGACGATCATGAACGCATTACACAAATATTCTTCGAACACCTCAACGTGCCCGGCATTTACATTGTTCATCAGCCTCTTCTCTCTTTGTATGGTTGTGGTTCCGTGTCAGGCCTCGTTATTGATGTTGGCTATGACACCACCGGTAGGACTATTAAAAAAAACGACGCGTCTTATCAGAGCATATGCTGACCTGAAGCAGATGTCAGTCCGGTCATGGATAGCTTGGTGCAAACTCAAGCCTGCATCCGCATCCCCATCGCTGGCCAGCATTTTGACCAATACCTGCTCGAACTCATGCTGGCTGATTCTGACCTCGTCCAACAGTTCCGTGATGCCAATATCAACCTTGACAAAGACTTTGCGCGTTTTGTCAAGGAGAAGCCAGGTGCATGCCACGTCTTTGTTGGCCACCAGAAAGATCTACCCAAAGCTGATCCACTGGAGACCGAAGCCCTTGGCGCTGCCGCTGCCGCCACAGAAGAAGTCAACCTAGACGAAGAAAACGGACCCAATGGCGCGGCTGCTCTTGACGACGATGTGAAAGACTTGCCAGAAAAGCTGGAGGTGGAATACAAAGGACACAAGGTAAAAGAAAGAAAAACGAACGTAAGAGGATCAAGGACAGAGGACGTAATATCTTCTGGGTAGTTTACGGTGGGTCCGTACCGGCACAAGGTGTTCGATCCACTCTTTGAACCCAGTCTCGCACACAAACCTTTTCAACTCGGTCTGATCGACACACTGCGCCTTGCCACGAACGGCTGCGAGCCACCTGAGATCCGGCCCAAGTTATGGGAAAACATCGTCGTCACAGGTGCAGGCAGCTTGATGCGTGGCTTCCATTCAAGGATGAAGACGGAGGCGAGCAAGCTCCTGCCATCGTCAGACAATGCAGGTGACGCGCAGCCCAGACAAGTCAGCTTTCTGCGGATACCGGACTATTTTACTGTACTTAAAGACCGACAATATCAGTACCTTAGCACATGGCTAGGTGGCGAGATTGTCGCCAAGGTAAACTAAATGTAACCCCTGTCACATGGTGTACTTATCTACCGTATTACCGTATTTTTAGCTTGTCTTTATCGATGCAAAGAACTACGTCAACAAAGTAGACTATAATGAAAGCGGACCTGCAGTGATCCACCTGAAAAGCTAAATAATTGAAATAAATGTAAATGATTGCATATTTATATCATAGAAGCATCGATAAACCCTTGATTCTGTTAAGTTACTTATTACAGTCCTAATATGGCGGTAACCCTGCCCATTGGTCATGTCATATTGAGTAAAAGCAGACGTATAGTCGACAGAGACCATCAATAACAGTGGTGTAATGGTACGACTTGCTTTTGGTGCTGTTCATAGTGGACTTTTGCATATGTATTAGATTAGGCTCTCAATGAATGAGAAGGCTGAATCGCGGTGGTGATACTAAAATTGTGCGACTTAAAGCACAACCCGGAGATGCGAACCAAGCTTTCAAGCTTGCAGATGTGTATTCATGGGTTGATAGAATTAAGGTCTCGCCAGGTAAATACGGGCGGGCGTAGTTGTTTTCTCTCTACCAGAAATTTTGGCGCGATAGCCATCATTGTATCAGGTGGGGTTGGCGGAGCCTGGATAGGTGCATCTAAATTGTCTGCTTCTATGGAGCGGATATGTATAAGCATGAAGAAGCGTCTATATGTCTGGCAGCGTAGGGAAGCTGTGAGACTTATTCACGATACAAGGGCCTCTATCGAAGATCATTCAGAGATGCTCGCGGGTCAACAAGGCCAAGTTAAAACATTGACCAAAGATCCATGTATTATACTTGTTGCCTTCGTTTGTTGCTTAAACACTGGTCGTACAAATATTTCAATTGTCCAAATTATGCCTACAGTGAGCTTGCGCAGACAATGAAAGTGACTGAAGCTGTGGAAAAACATACAGAAAGTACAGTCGAGTGACGATGATTTCAACAGATACAAGCATAATCTACTACTGTACTCTACAAGGCTCAAGGATATAACTAACTTCCCAGACTGGATCTTGCGTAGTAGACCTAATGAACAAATGCGCGACGACATATAGCCAGCGTTGATAAAGCTGGACAGACAAATATAATACCTCACCGGAAAGCAAATACAGAAGAAGTATGTTGCCTCAGTAAGAGTATATTGAATGACGATTACACACAGAGGAAAGTTTGCAGTACGCAGGTTGTGATTGAGGAGGTGATGCTTTGTTGTTTGTGTACACACTTTGGTGCTAACGGTAATGGACCGTGGCGAACACACATAATTCCGCCAATCAGTATTCGCATTATTTCCACTTTTATTTTTAGACCAGGAAAACGTGGTAGCCTAGGCAAGACTGGGTCTTTCACAAGAGCACCACTTTACTGGCCATGACCGAGCGTGACATTGTTCTGGCAAACTACATGCTGGCATCTATCCAAAAGGACTTGGGATTTCTAAAGGACAATCAGTTCTTGGACTCCCAAACCTACAATGACATTGTCAATCTACTTCCTACCAAGGTGAATGACAGTCAGCAGCAAGTGTCGAACAAACCGCCTCTGCCCACACGCAAATCTACTCCCAGCACGGGATCCACGACCCCACCTGTGCCTGCTCCGAGGAACGAAATGCCCAAGCTGCCTGTCCGCAGAGTTATCCCTCCCGCCCCTACCAATAACAATAATCATCATAGTAATAATAATCATAATCATATTCCAAACGAACCACCACAGCAGCAGCAGCAGCAGCAGCAGAAACCCACCCCATCTCCTCGTCTTCGCCCCACTCCCTCTCCTCGCCTTCAGCCTACGCCGCCGATGGCAGCTGTTCCTGTCTTGCCCCGCCAGGCTCCTGCTATCGACGACACGCCTGTCGAGTCTGCTCCTCCGCCCGCCTATTCCCAAGCGACCGCACAACCTCCCCAGCCTCCTTCTCGTCCTGCCATGCCAACGGTCGAGGCTCTGTACGACTATGACGGTGATGATCCAGAGACGGATCTCAGCTTCAGACAGGGCGATATCATTCGGGTGACAGAATATGGTATGTATACTCTCTCTCTTCTCTTCTCTCTCTTTCTCCCTGTTTTGTTCGTTCTCTGACAGCCCCTACTTTCTTTCTTTCTTCCTTCCTCTCTCTGTAGTCAACGATGATTGGTGGAAGGGCTCTCTCAAGGGACGTACCGGCATCTTTCCCCAGAACCACGTCAAGAAAATCACGTAAGTTGGCCTTCCTTTGGTTATTTTATCATCTGTTCACTTTATTTTAATCTCAATCATCTTGGCAGGAAACCATTGCGCCCGACTCCGCCCAAGCCTTCCTTGTCATCGAACACGAAAGGACTTGCTCCTACTCCTGCCCCTTCAGGCTACCCTGCTCCTCCCCAACCTATCAACAATAGCATCAACAATCAAAATCTGCCTTACAGCTACCCTCCCCCACCTACCGCCATGTATGCGCCTCCGCCTGCTCAAGCCTCCTCGAGCTACGCCGGCGCGCCTCCTCCCGTTCAACAGCAGCAGGCCGAAGAAGAGCAGGACAAGGGCTCGAAATTCAATTCCGCCGGCAAAAAGATCGGGAAGCAGGTCGGCACAGCCGCTGTTTGGGGCTTTGGCGCTACTATTGGCAGTGAGGCCGCTCGTGCCATCTTTTAAACCCTTGCCGTATCTCTCTCTCTCTTTTGTTTTTCCCTGTTCCTACTATTCTCGCTGTGTTTTATGTATCATAAAATCCCCGTGTTAGCTGTCCGTCTTGTCTTTTGTTCTGGATCACGATCAAGTTCATTAATGGAAAAGTACCACGCTCTAAGTGAGGAATGATGCATCGCTATCGACTGTGTGAGTGAGAAGTTTCTATCCCATGCCGGTACATCGGTGTTACCATGGCATCTTTGTCCCTGTTTCACGCAATACCTATATGTGACACTCTCAGGGTCCCGTTTTGAGATGAAGGTATTCCCTGAAACATATTTGTAAGCGTATACACACCCGTTGCCCTGATTGCAACGTCCAGTCCCCTTGGAGACAAGAATATCCAATCAGTCCTACCAGTGCCTCGGGGTTAAGATGGCATGCGGGAGCTCCATTCATTTCAGGGTATCCATCAAGTGCGAGAGAGAAGCCGGATACCAGGGAAAAGAACTCAGGGTATGCTTTGTCATCGACGTCTCACCCTCAAGTACAGTACCCCAGGGTCGGTGACAGTGAACACAACCGCGTACCAGGGTCCTCCCACGAGAAATAATAAAAACTCCAGGTACACGACGCATAGCTTGTTTCACCAGGGAAAATAGAGATGGGCGGCCATTGGTGTCACACATTTATGCGTTCTGTTGTACGACGTGAGCATATTATTGGGTCCTTATGAGTTGTTGACATTTCTCTAACCGGCACTTCAAAGTGTATAATGAGAGTAACCGTTGGGAAACCGTCTGGGCAATAACATGATTATTTGTGTTGATCAAAGATGGATGCTTCTCTCACAACTTGGTGGCGGCTGGTACACAAAGAATGGTTGTTGGATGCAGCAGTACAAAAAAATTAGATAATCTTCGTTGCACACGAATGCTTTTTTCCAAAGTGACCCTGGCATCATGGCCTATACACTGTGCTATTAATGGACACATGTACCATGGGAATCGCAGAAGGGAAAAAGTTTCTCATATCTAATGGAGCCAATCTGATAGCGATAAGCGCGATGATGACAAAAGTGTAGTGAGTGTCTACAGTATCTGTGTAAACAATGATCCTTCTCGTATGTCTGCAACCACCCACGCGGAAGCTGACAGTGGGCATGGCAATAAAAAATAATAAGAATGAAAATTGGACAGGTGGTCAAGTATGGATTGATCTTCAGGGCGGGCAGACTTGCCATGTCCCCGTAAATGAACAATTTATTAATTGCCCGACCTGTCTCAATCGACATTTACGCCGACGGATTCATTTGAATGTCGAACGCGTGCATAGAAAAGTATGCACTCTGTCAAGGTCGTCCTGTTTTCTTCATCCAAGCCAGGCTCCCAACCCAGGGGTTGGCTCTTTGTTTGCCCGCGCGCACCGACCAGGGGAGCTCTCGTCATTGCCGTGCATCGTTTACAGAATTTTTTTTTACGGTTCTCCTTGATTTGGATGCCTCGTCATGGTGCATGCCTAAACATCCGAAAACAGCATTGCCAGTAATGAGTTATGTGCAAAACGTCGGATTATTTTTTATGGGCGTGTACGACATCGTGGCCATGAGACAGCATGTCATATCAAGTCGTGTTTCTCTTGAAAGTCCATGGGAAAGAAAAACACACACACACACAGACTCAATATGCAAGCGGTAAGCCAGTAATGTAGGACAATCGCATTGCCGGGACGCGGCGTACATCATGTCTGCCATTTTCTCTCTGTTATACTGTACCTTGATTATTCGCATACCATTGTCTCTAAAGCCGCGCTCGCGACGTGTATAAATACCGAGCATTCAGGTTCCAAAACCAGTCTTCATCCAACTCAACCCACTTTCCTCCATTTGTATTTTAACGCCTCCCATTCCTTCTTTCCTATCTCGCCATGGTTGCTGCTCTTCGTTTCCTAAGCATTACAGCTGGTTCTGTCCTTCTGCTCGCGCAGCTCGTCTCGGCGGGCTTTCCGGATGATCCTAGCGTGGTCACCTATTGGGGCCAGGTAAGTCTGTTCCTATTACCAAGGTCTTGTTAACACTTTGTTAGAATTCCAAAAATGGCGCCAGCACCCAGAAACCGTTGGCCACCTATTGCGATGATAACTCGGATGTCCTTATTATGAGCTTCATTACTCAATTCAACGTTGGTGGCCTACCCGCCATGAACCTAGCCAATGCCTGCGAAACTGCCTTCGAAGGATCACAGCTGCTCAACTGCCCTGACATTGGGAAGGACATCAAGACCTGCCAGAGCAAGGGCAAAAAGATCTTGCTCGCTTTGGGTGGCGCCAGTGGCGCTTATGGCTTTACCAGTGATAGCCAGGGTGAAACCTTTGCCAACACGTTGTGGGATCTCTTTGGCAAAGGCAGCAGTGACACCCGCCCGTTTGGAGACGCCGTCATTGATGGATTCGATCTGGATATCGAGGGCGGTGGGTCGACCGGCTATGTGGTAACTATCATCATCAGACACCAGTCACATGCATGCTGATTTCTCTTGTCATTTGCAATAGGCCTTTGTAAACCAGCTCCGCAAAAACTTTGCCAAAGATAGCTCCAAAGACTATTATGTCACAGCCGCTCCTCAGGTACGGGTGATCCATCATGCAAGATAAAAAGATCCGAAGCAGGGGTTCTCAATGGTATGCATATTTTTTAGTGTCCTTACCCGGATGCCATTCTCGGTGATGTGATCAACAGTGTCGGATTTGATGCGGTCAACGTTCAGTTCTACAATAACTATTGCTCCGCCTCCAGCAGCAGCTTCAACTTTGATACCTGGGATACATGGGCGAAGCAGACCTCGCCTAACAAGAAGGTCAAGGTCATGCTCGGCATCCCTGGCTCCTCGACCGCCGCCGGCTCGGGCTACATTCCTTTTGATCAGCTGAAGCCTATCGTCCAGAAGGTGGCGTCCACCTACTCGAGCTATGGTGGCGTCATGGTGTGGGGTGAGTTTTAAAATTCTTCCTTACTGTGTTTGGATTGTCTTATGCGCATCAATTTGTCCGCAGATGCCTCCCAGTCGTATGGCAACACAGACGCATCGCCCAGCTTTGCTGCTGCCTTGGGACAGCTCGTGCACAGCAGCAGCAGTGGTGGCGGAAACAGTGGCAGCACGACTACCGCTTCCGCGTCATCCAAGCCTACCGAAACATCTGCGCCTACGAGCACTGGCAGCAATTCGGCCTCCACCACCGCGTCATCGACTTCTTCCGCCTCGCCCTCATCGACATCCGGCTCAGGCTCTTCAGGCTCCTGTGTCAGCGATGGCGACGCCTGCTCGACACAAGGAAAGTACACGTGCAGCGGCAACAGCTTTGGTATCTGCAACAACGGTCAATGGGTGGTCCAGTCCTGCCCGTCCGGCCTCACTTGCTTCGACACCACCGATGGCGGCTCCATCTACTGCGCTCAGGGCACGAGCAGCAGCGACACCTGCCAAGTCCGTGACACCAAGTCCTTGGCACCCGTGAGCAAAGCTGCCAACGCCCCGCGCCCGTACAAGTCCAGCAAGGTTTCAGCTCAAATGGCTGTCGTCAAGGCGAGCAACGAGACGTTTGATGCGCTAATCAACGCTCGTAAGCTCGACAACAAGCCATTCGGCACCACCGTTGTGGTTCAGATGACCATGCCGCCCAACATGACGCTCTCTGCTGTCTCGGGTGGCAAGGTCAAGCAGAGCGGACGCACCGCAACCCTTCAGATCAAGAACCCCCACAAGAAGAGCATGGATATCGTGTTTGCCATCGAAGGCGACGTCAAGGGCGATGTCTTTGCCGCTCCCGATGCGTCCCGCATCAAGTTTATGTCTTAAAATGAACTGTACAAGTATACTCTCCCGGTCTTTTCACCTACTTCTCTCCCTCTTCCTCTTCCTCTTCCTCTCCCTCTCTCTTTCTTCCTCTCTCTCTATTTATCTGTCTCTGTGTATGAATAGCCTTCCATTGTGTTCGTCAGGATACGATCACTCAACCGAATAAACTTAGTTTGCATTACGCAGACGGTCTTCTTTATTCTTTGGCAGTGCTATACTCTTTTTGTTTCAAGGATTACGGGACGATGCAGTTGTTGTCTTGTGTCTGTACACCTGCACATAATTCCCGGTTGTACAGAGCAATGTGATTGGCTACAGCCGACCGGGAGCAAAGCAAAGCATTCGACAGAAATCACCTGCTTCTTTACTTTTCTTCAATTGTATACACGTTCCTCGGGGAAATATGCGCGGGCGCAGCCGTTTCTTGTCTACCAGGAGACTCGGCATAGCAGCAACTGCACTGGGTGGTGCGGGCACGGTCTGGTACTACAACCGACGACGACTCCAAGAACGCACATCCCAAAGAGTGGTGCATCGCGAAACAGACAATGTCGAGGACAGTCTGGTGGGGGACGAGCTTGCACAGACGCAGCCTCACAAGCCCATCCTCTTTCAATGGTCGAGCATTCCCAAGTTTATTGAAAAGCGGTACGACGCGTCCTGGGTAGGCAACGGCGCTCTGTGGAATGTCGGGAGCACGGCCGTCGTAGGCGGCGTCGGTTTGGTCTCCAAACTCTTTCTCAAATACGGCTCGGACACGCGCGTCTACAACCTCAACAAGTTCATGGATACCATTGAGCAGCGCGACGGTCGCGGTCTGATTACAGGTAGCGTTTCTATATCCATTCTTGAATCTCTTTTTTTTTTTTGACAGCTCCCCATTCTGACCGTCTTATGCAGTGTCCAACCACGAGTCCGTCTTGGATGATCCGGTGCTGTGGGGCGTCCTGCCGCTGGAAACCTTGTTCTCGATCCACAAAATGCGCTGGGTGCTCGGTGCAGCCGACATCTGCTTCACCTCCTTGTAAGCTACCCCCAATGGCTAGCCATGGCGGCACCATTCATTCTTTTGTATAGACCGCGCTCGGTGTTCTTCGCGCTCGGACAGGCCATTCCTACGATCCGTGGCTCGGGCATCTATCAACCCGCAGTAGACTTTGCGATCCGGAAGGCCAACCAGGGAGGGTGGATCCACATCTTTCCCGAGGCACGCGTGAACCAGACGGACGCCATGATTCGGTTCAAGTGGGGCGTTGGACGCATCATCATGGAGTCCGAAACCTGTCCTCTTGTGATTCCGGTCTGGCATGCGGGTAATAAAATGATGCAACAGGAGGAAAAAAAAGCAGTATGCTGCGAGCCAGCCCATGGCTGATATCGAGTTTCCTATAGGAATGTCCGAGGTACGGCCGTTGGTGGGTCCTCCGATTCGTTTTGGAAAGCAGGTGACATTGGCATTCGGTGACCCCATTGATTTTCAGGATACCCTGGCGGAATGGCGGTCGGGTCACCTCACAGAAACGGAGGCCCGGATCAAGATAACCTCGGCTGTATTTACTGCCTTGGCTGCCCTGAAAGCCAAAACAGAGGAAATGCAATGCCCAGAGTCGGATGAGATCAAGTACGATAGTAAAAGCAGAACTATTTAACGCCCCTTTTTTGTACATACACATTATATACACACACACACACATTGCACACATCACACATATATAATTTCATACACCCATCGTGGCGATGCAACAGCATACATGCATCTTTTTTTTTGTATTTTTGATCGAATAGAGAACAATAGATGAGTACGTATTGCAGACACTCCTGTTGATCGCTTGGTTGGATCGATATAGCCGAAGAAGCTACTCGGGAGCAGGATTATGCAAGACAAGCCTATAAAGGGAAAGAGACAGAAATACAATTTGAACTTGTCAGCAGTTCCAAGGGATTCCCCGCAAAAGCGAATGGGTGAGAAAACAAGATAAAAAGGGTGACTGTAGATAATTTATAATAGTGCTGTATATATGAACAAAACGAAAGGAGCCCTGTCACGGGCAAATTTGGCAGAGCGACACTGGCGAAAACAACGACCGCCAGGTGTGTGTGTTTCTCATTCCACTAACTTCTTTAACCCCCACTCTACCCCACTCTCTTTCTCTCACTTTGTTTCTTGTCTGTTCGTCATGGCTTTCTCTTTGGCGTCCCTGAGAACCGCGTCGTTTGTCTCGCGCACCCGTCTGTCCTCGGCCATGGCTGCTGTAAGTCCTAATGCATACTCCTGTAACTTGAAGGAAGCCTGAATTCACTCAATCATTTCTATATTATTATTCGAATTGACCCACTGCATCTCCATTAGCCCATCGCCCGTGGTCTGAACACCTCCACCAAGGCCAACATGGCTTCGACGACCGATGCGCCTGCCCCCAAGAAGCAGCCTCTTTACAAGACTTTTGAGATTTACCGCTGGGTAATTCCAAACCCGTTTCCTTTGCACGTCATTGCGTAGTAACCAGCATTCCTATTTTTTTTTATCCAATTTCTCTCTTCCAGAGCCCTGACAAGCCCACCGAGAAGCCCTACCTCGAGACCTACAAGATCGATTTGAACGCATGCGGTCCCATGGTTCTCGACGCCTTGATTAAAATCAAGAACGAGCAAGACGCGACCCTGACCTTCCGCCGTTCGTGCCGTGAGGGTATCTGTGGCTCGTGCGCCATGAACATCCAGGGCGGCAACACCCTCGCCTGTATCTCCAAGATCGACCGCGACGTCTCCAAGCCCGTCAAGATCTACCCTCTGCCCCATAGTAAGTGCAATCGCTCCACCGCTTATCCTTGTTTACTCGCCGGACATTTCCGGACAAGAAGCACATGAAAATATTCACCCGCGGACTCTGAATAGTGTACATTGTCAAGGACCTGGTGCCTGACCTCACCCACTTCTACAAGCAGTACAAGAGCATCGAACCCTACCTCAAGCAGACTGTGCTCCCTCCCGCCGGTAAGGAGAACCTTCAGTCCATTGAGGACCGTAAGAAGCTGGTAAGTCCATTCCCTTCTCGTATATGAAGGAAAAGGTCAGCCCCCGATCTTACTTTATTTTCCGTAGGACGGTCTCTACGAGTGCATTCTTTGCGCTTGCTGCTCTACCTCCTGCCCTTCGTACTGGTGGAACCAGGAGGAATACCTGGGCCCCGCTGTCCTCATGCAGGCCTACCGCTGGATGATTGACTCGCGTGACCAGTTTGGTCCCCAGCGCCGCGAGCAGCTCCAGAACAAGATGTCCATCTACCGTTGCCACACCATCATGAACTGCTCCAAGACTTGCCCCAAGGGTCTGCAGCCCGGTACCGCTATTGCCAAGATCAAGCTCCAGATGGCTTCCGAGTAAAGAAAAAAATATATATAATCAACAATAAACGCCACGTTCACGGGACAATGTCATTCCTTGTTATTTTTGCTGTGTGTGTGTTTTTTAGGGGGGTAGTTACAACTTTTTGATCTATTATATAGAACGAATGGGTGATATTCATATGTGCATTATGAGACTCCAATAGGACAAGGTTAAAAAAAGGAAGAGTTAGATAACAAGATAACATGATAGATAAAGGTGGAAATATGGATATAGAGAAAATAGAAGGAGTAGAGAAGAAATAGAGCGACGACGCCAGCGACAGCGACAGAGAACAGAGACGTAAGATACAAGCCAAGGGTGGGGTACTATGTAGGGATGGTTCAACCGACAACTGGCGATTCATGAACATCAGAAGATAACAAAAAATGAGTATATAGTGGCGAAATTCGTAGATTGATAATGCTATATGTGACATACCATGATCGTAGCCCATTTCGAGGGCCTGTTGCCGCATGTAGTGATACATTTTCCATTGGAGGTCCATCAAGGGTGGGTTGACGGTAATGCCCGCGTTTGCAGTTTCGGCAATGTAGTCCTGTACACCCAGGATAAGCTGCAATAGTGCATCATTGCTGTACTCTTTGCATCCATCCTCTAGGTCTGCCGATCGCTTGGCATTGTCCATAGCAAAGTCATAGTCTTTAAATAAGCTGTCCATGCTCAAAGGAAGGAAGAGGAAATGAAAAAGAAAAAGAAAAAGATACAGGAGAAAGGGAAGGCAGATAGCACGAGCAAATTCAAGACTCGAGTTTTGTACAGGTAGGGGATTGCGACTCGGGAAACAAAAACGGGAAAAAAGAAATTACAGACAGAAAAAAGAGAAAAAGAGAGAAAGACAAAAAGAGACAGACAGCGAGAGAGAGAGAGAGAGAGAGAGAGAGAGACAAGAGCAAGAAGAAAAGAACGTGAGTGAAAATAGAAGCAAAAGCGAGGGGTCATGATGGAGAAAGGAGGTGCGAATCAGGCCCGGGACCGCCGCCGCGCAGGGCTCTTGCTTCACTTTCTCTCTTCTTGAGAAATATGTATGTATGCGTGACCTTGTTTTTTTTTTTATCTATAGGTCAGACGTACATTTTTTATTCCTCTTTGTGGGTGAAGCACAGTTGACATAGCTTGAGGCACTGCATGCCCTTGGTTCTATCAAATGCCATATATGCATCAACAACGATGCACGATTTAAGCTCTCATATTATACAACAAGAATGGGATATAAAGGGAAGAAAAGGGACTTCAAGCACGGACATGTTACCCAATAGCCAATAGGCTCGTGATATTAAGAAAGGACGTTCGATTATGGAGAAGCCATAGTCAATGTGTTAAGAGATCTATCGTGTTATAATGTATAGTTATACAGCTACACTACGGTACAGTATGGGTATTCATGCATAATGGAACACAGCATGCAAAAGAAAAAAAAAGAAAAGAAAAAAAAAAGAAAGTTTGGTAACTGGACAAATGTGTAAAATGTTAGAAATTACCAGTTTTGCTCATGCCGGCCACTACGCTACTTACCTTGGGTCCAATTTTGATGGAGCAACATCATATAATGTTTCCGATCGGGGCTGTCTGTGTAGAATAAAGACAGACACATGTGCGTGTCAGCATGAAGTATAATATTGTATCTCTCATCATTCTTCTGCTGCAGCTAGGCATATCACTTTTCAGGGGGTTCGATTTCTGTCAAGAATATGCTGCCTGCCCCAGTGGACATGGGCTGCATATCACGACATGAAGGAGCTGGTATTTCATCCATAAAATATTGGCCATCCATCCGCCTATCCATCCGTAGGAGTTGCTAGCGCGCGAAGGCAGGGTTGCCATACAGATTGAACATATCTTTGCCAACGAAACAAACATGCAAATGCATCGTGCTATGTAAAGAACGTGTATGTGTATCCATAGATACATAAATTACATGATGCTACAGCTTTATGTGACGCTAGCGGGACGTGTCGTGCATTTTCTAACTTCATGACTGAGCAGCTGAATCACAAAAAGCACGTTCGTAGCTCCACATGGCAAGAAAGTCCATGTCAAGTGCGCAAATACAACCCAATCCCTTCATGTATCCCTTGCCTCCTTGTCTCAGCACCGTTGTCACCCTTTCCCTCTCTCTTGATGTGGGTGTGCCTACTATCTGCAGTTCTCATGAACATCATGGTTTTCTGATATCTGTCAGGGCCAAAACTTTGGATAAACAAAGACGCACACTAGACAGCCGTGCACAGAACTTGTCTATGTCCTCTCCGGCGATAATTGCTTTCGTGCATCGGACTTCACTTGCCATCTTTTGAGCGAGAGACAGGGCGTATTCAACTCCCGCTGGATCTGTCTGTGAGGCCCCAGGAATCCAGGAACACATAATCTGTGGTAAGGAGCTCAAAATCACACCATTCGGTTTCAAAGGGCGTCTGTCCTTTTTTTCTCCCGGAGGCGGAGGGGGGCCATTCTGCAAGTCTCTGAAATGGAGTTTGAATGGCGTGTGAAGGATCGCATAGATCGGCCTGATATCAGTGGTCAAAACGCAATGCGCCTCCCCTCAGTCATCCTTCTCCTCCTGCTACTCCATGTACAACGCCTAGTAATCTATTCTACTGGTCAAAGACAGAAACGCAAGGATTGAAAAAAAAGCAAAACATTTTATATGTGCCATTAAAACATTAAAACCCTGATCGCACACGCATATCCTCAATCTTCTTTTGCACCTCCGGAACGGACCGATCCAGCTCCTCTGCAATCATACGCTTCTTCTCGGGTGGCAGCGTGTTGAACTGCTCGCAAAGGTCACCGTCGACAACGGCGCGCACGGGTATGTAGAAGCTACGATAGCTGAGGTGGTCTCGGCCGGCCAGGGGCGGCGCTTCCGAGCGCATATGCATCTCCAGCATCTGGAAGAATTCGACGTCTTCACGCGAAACGAACGGCACGAACAGCGAAAGACCACCCAAGAGTGTGGACACAAGCAGGACTTCGCGACCGCCGGAAATCAAGGTGGCGCGATGCACAGACGTAATAATGTCGCCCAAAAAGTAATGGCATTGGTTTTCGACCTACATAATCATACCGTAAGTATCTTTTCATTTTTTTTTACACGACGAATTGGCATCCTCTTTTCACATACCTTATTCGGCGCGCCTTGCAGGTACGGTTTTTCATGTGCGATCCGGTTGCCGGTGGTGTCTTCATCAATGTCCTGGCTCGTATGTCCCGGCAGGCGGTCTACCCAGAAATTGCCAAACTTGTCGCCACCTGCGATTGTGTCGTAATCTAGCATCGCCGACGCCGTCGTCCAGCGCGGTGTCGTGTCATCTGCAAAGACGTAGATGCGGTTATCGCCGTGTTTGTACACCGCATAGTGTACAGACTCTTGCACATCCGTGATGAGGATGCGATCACCTTGTGTATGCAGCGACACGACGCTGTTGGGGATATTCTAGCAAGTAGAGCAGTTTAGTGATATGTGCCATGGTAGAGCATGTGGGGGTGCTTACTCTTGTTTCACATTTTCGAAGCATCTTTTTCCGACCAATGTCATAAATACGCAGGGCCTTGCCAACACCGGCGAGCAAGCGACCCTGGAAACCAAGCAGCGCGGTCGGGACATCGCCGACGGGCGTCTTGTGCACCAGTGCCAGCAGCGGCGAGCCATTCTCTTGAGGGAGCACCTTGTAGACGTGAAGGAAGCCCTCCTTGCATGTCCGTGGCGCGAGCGTCATGTCCTTGGCGGTGCCAACCACGACAAACTGCTCCGAGTTGTCGGTGGAGTGCGGGTTGTTGCGGAACTGGACCATCGCAACGCTCACTGCGGCCTCGTTGTCTTCCAGCTCAATCAGCTGGAGCGTCTCGCCCTGGAACGGTTCGAGCAACCGGATGCAGCTCGCCCAGGTGCCAGGCTTGTTGCGCACGTGGCCAAACTGGACCGTGTCCAGATTCGTAATGTCCTCGTCGATCTCAAACTCCTCGGCCTCCTTGACCTTGAGCTGCTTGTTCTTCTCCTCGGGCGAAAAGGTGGCATGATCCGTCTCGATAATGACAAACGCCTTGGTCGCATGGTGGAGCACAAATTTGCGCGGCGTGTACTTGAGCGGCAGCACGACTTGGTTGAAAATGTTGCCAAGTTTCTCCACGGTAAAGATACGCAGCGTATTGCCGGCGACGGCCACGACACCTTCGGGGCACTGTTCACTCACGAAGGAGCTGCCGTATTCGAGCATGTCGTAGCTAAGTGGGGTCAGGTGGAGTCGGTTTTGGAAGGTGTAGGTGAGCCAGGGCTTGGTCGAGAGCGCGAGGACGGCGGGCCGGCCTTGGACCTTGACCTGGAACAATTTGATCGCCTTGGCGCCAATGAAACGTGTGCGGGTGTCCGAGAGCTGCCCGGTGACGGTGTCAAGCACGGTGCGCATAAGAATACCGTTCGAGAGGCCAATGTTGAGGTATTGCGTGCCGTGGCCGCGCTCCATACCGCTGTCCAGCATCTCAGCAATGCACAGGCTGGACGCGACACCTTGCACGGCCTGCATTGAGATCGATTCAAGGCAGCTGTCGGGGTCCAGGCTCAGCAGACGCACGGTCTGGTCGTCGCATCCCACAGCCAAATGCGGCGATCGCTGTCGACCCTCGGGTACCTCGCCCACAGCTAAACACGTCACGTTCGAGGCCATCTGTTTGCGCTCCTGATGCTCATTCAGTTGGCCCACGTTGTCCAGCTCAAAGTAGACCAGTTCACCACCCGAGAGCGCAATGACGACCTGGCGGTTGTTCGTCGCGGTCTGCACGATGACTTGGCCGCCTGGTGTCCGCCACTCGTTCACTCGCTTGTCGGCCTTGATGTATCGAATACCGTGCGGGTGCACCTGGATCAGCGCATCTTCGCCCAGTTGCTGCACGGCCAGCGTCGGTGCATTGGTGAGAAAGCCAGTATCGCTTACTTCTTCGACGGTCTCGCCGATCGAAAGCACAAGCGTCGCGTTCGCAAACGACACCACGATATAGGCATCGTACTCGTCGTCGGCCTTTAATTTGGTCGTCCAGACCGCGCTCGGGTTGCCGGGGAGCTCACTGACCGCCAACTCGGACGCTTCAATGCCCTGGTTGAGAATACGCAGCGAGGAGCGCGAGCCGCGGCCGCACAGGTTGTAGATGCGCGGGGACTCTTCGTCGGCCAAGTTCAGGACCTTGGAATCCAGCAAGGGTGCGAGGGATTCCATCTCGTCGACGGGCATCAGATTCTTGAGCGGTCGCGGCTTAAAGTACACGAGGGGCGTCTCCTCTTGTTCCTCCTCGGCTTCCATGAAGTCTGCCGACGAAATCTCGGGGTCGTCGGGATCATCGCCTAAGCTCTCAAAGGAGTAGAGAATGCTACATGGCAGAAAATAAGTCGTTTGTTCCATTCTACCTTGGAATAATAGAAAGCACTTACTGGTTGCCGAATTCATTTGCGGCAAAGAGGAAACCGCTCTTGAGAATGCAAAGCGAGGTGGCCAGGGGAATGGTGTCGAAATACTTGATGGTCAGACCCTGGACGACGCCGTCCGCATGGTCCATCGTGACCTTGTACAGATCGCCTTCCTCGGACTGCAGCAAAAAGAAGAATTGGGTTTGTCTGTTGACGCGCATCTTGTGCAGAGCATAGGTGGAGATGATGATGCCGCGCGACGGGTCTTCCAAGGGCTGAGCTCGACGGGGGATGGGGATACGGAACTCAGGCATGTCTTGGTGCTTGTAAGCGATGAAGTTCTCGGAGCAGACCAGGACGCCCGAAGGACCGTCATTACCACCGGGCACTAGTCGTTGATGTCAGCCATGGATCCATTCCACTTTCTTCGTACTCATGACGACTTACCAGGCACAAGCAAATTGGCGCGCAGGTCGACGGCCTCGTTCCATTTGCGAACAACGTGGTTCAGACCGAGGTCGAGTTCATAGTAGGTCAGGAGCTTCTCGCGATTGGCCAAGGCTTCGCCGGTCGGGTCTTGGTCCATCTCCGAGTAATCGACCTCGAGGCAGGCAAACACCGGGTTCTCGAATCCTACGTCCATGCCGACAATGTCAAAAATAACGGTGTGGCTCTTGTGTGCCTCGAGAGGAGACGAAATGGTGAGGCGTGCAGACGAATCGCGGTTGAGAATGTACACAAGCTTCTGCTTCTCGACTGCGCCAATCATGACGGCACGGCCCTTGGGATCGGTGGCGAGGTATTGTCCCGGGACCAATCGTCGTGCGCCCGTCTTGCCGTACGTTTCCTGGTGCACCTTATCGAAGGTGTTCTTTGCTGTGTTGTATTCCAAGATAACAATGCGACCCGAGTCAGAGCCAACGACCACGTAATCTACCCAGGTGTGCGATGATTTAGATTGCCCGTTCTTTTTCTAATCAGACGCGTCACTGTTCTCTTTACCTTTGGTAGCACCGGTCAGGCGGAATGGTGACAGACTGCGTATTAAGCCAAAGCATTCGTGTGACAGGAGTGTATGAATCTTGCCCGTGTTTGGATCGGGTCTGAGGAGCTCGATGCGAGTGTTGCGAGCGACAATGATTTCTTGTTGCTTTGTGCCGCAAAAGTTGCCGTGGACGGCCTGGTTGATACCCGTCGTTGGGTTGAGCGTCAGGTTGTAAAGAAACATGACGGCAATCGAGAACCCTTTCAAATATCGGGGGACACAAGAAGAGAAATGAGAGAAGTCGTGTGTGTGTGATAAAAGAAGAAGGGTGAAAGGACAGCAAAGTGGTGAGTGTCACCTAGCAAAGGCGGGCTTTCATCTGTCCCATTCTATTTCTATTTCATTCCGCTTTGCAACGCTGTGTGGCTTACACCCCGCCCTTTACTTTCGATATGTCTTCCTCAAAGATGTAAGCGCTCCTGCTGTCCATGTAGTCGCGTCAGAGCCTCCATCTCACCTCTTTCCAGTCTTGTTGTAGGCTCAGTCCTTGGCAATTTCACCAAAGTCTTTGCCAAAGTCAAGTCGATCCACGAAAAGTACGGCCCTTTTGACGTGTGTCTCTGCACAGGCGACTTTTTTGGTGACCAGCAAGACGAACTCGACGCGCTCCTCAACAACCAGATAGACCGTAAGGAATACGCTGTCGTCACGTGCTACCGAATGGAATAGCTCAATGGCCCTTGTAGTGCCGATAACGACCTACTTTATCACGGGAGGAAAAGCAACGCCCGCCTCCGCTCAGCTACGCATTGACGCGCAAGAAGGCGAGCTGTGTAACAATCTTTATTACCTCGGCAAACGCGGATCACTTTCTACCTCCAACGGCCTTCGCATCGCCTTCTTATCCGGCACATTCGCCAATGAAGAGGGTCCCCATGTCTACACAGCCAAGGACGTCACTGCGCTCAAAAACCTCAAAATGCCTGCCTCCTCGCCTGTCGGTGTTGACATTCTGCTGACCCACGAGTGGCCCCTAAACATTGAAAATGGGACAGCCCAGGAGGCCCAGAAAGCATCCTCGGCCGTGGCACCCGTGGCAGACATTGCTGCTGCCATCAAACCCCGTTACCACTTTGCTGCCTCCGAGCACCGCTTCTACGAGCGCGAGCCATACAAGAACACGTCTGGGTTTGTGGACGAACATCATGCCGAGCACGTCACCCGTTTTGTTGGCCTCGGCGATGCGCTCAACACGACCAAGGCCCGAGTAAGTCAGGAGGATGCAATCTGGATTACCCCGTCATCTTATTCAGAGACATACCGTTTCTTAGTGGTTCTACGCTTTCAATCTGGATCCGTTGTCCAGCATTTCCTTGGAAACCTTACGCGCCGTGCCTCCCAACACAACCGAGTGTCCTTTTCAACCGCCCACCCACGCCGAGGCTGGCCAGAAGCGTGGCTATTTCTGGGGCGATGAGTCCAATGAAGCCAACAACAAACGTCGACGCATTCCTCCACCAACATACACTTGCCACGCATGCCATCAAAAGGGCCATTTCAAAGAAGACTGTCCCAACCGTGAGCAGCAGCATCACCATCAAAGCAACAACAACCCAGAAGCTACATGTAAGTGGGACGCACACTCTGACACAGGAGTTATCGTACTCATCCTATGCTAGTGGAATCCTGCTGGTTCTGTATCGCCAATCCCAAGGTCGAAAAGCACCTCATCTGCTCTATTGGCTCGACGCTCTACATGGCATCCGCCAAGGGTCCTGTCGTGCCCGAATCAAGCAAGGGCGTTCCCGGTCTCGGTCATGTCCTCCTCATTCCCATCACGCACTATACTACATTCAACAGCATCCCGGCCGAAGAGCATCAAGCGGTGACGCAGGAAGTGAAAAAGTATATTCAAGGTTTACGGCAACTGTTTGACCAGTACGACTGCGACCTTGTGTCCTTTGAAATGTCCCGCGGCCGCGCCAAGCTGAGCCATGCGCATATCCAAATTGTCCCGATACCCAAGAGCAAGAGCGCATCGCTGGCCTCTGTGGCTCAAAAACAGGCCGATGCGCAAGGTTTCAAGCTTGTAGATAAGCCTCCGGTAAGAGAAAGGGTTGGGGTGTTGATTTTCTAAGGGATGGAACACTAACCAGCATTGCCAAAAGGTAAACCCTCATGTCGACTATTTTGAATTGACCCTTCCTGACGGTCAAAAGATTGTCCATGTGCTCGACCGTAAAGTGCGCTTCGACTTGCAGTTTGGCCGGTAAGCTAAAAGGACACTTGCGTGGATAGAGATACCCACGTACGAATCTGAATTGACACAACGGTATCTAGGTCTGTTGTAGCTGAAGCACTGGGCCATCCAGAGCGTGCTGATTGGCGCGCCTGCAAGCAGACGGAAGACGAAGAGCGTGCCACGACCACTGCCTTTAAAGAAGCATTCAAGCCGTACGATCCAATGCTTTAATGTGCCGGACATAATAATTTCTTGACCTGTTGTAATAAAACTGTAACTTGCTTTTTCGTGTCTCTTATCAAAGCTTGTGAAATCAGTACGCATGGAGAATCCTTATATCATGCCATGGAGAAAACCAACATGGCACGGCACATATATATATATGAAGTGATCAAGTATGATCTCTATGCGGAAGTTTTCCTTCTTTTTCATCGTTCATGGGTTTTTGTTCACTTAAAGAAACACTTTGCAGCTTATGAAGCAAGATTGAACTCGCTTTCTCTATTGTTATGGCGTATTCTAGTTATGCTTATGTTTGGGTATAGAGTTTCTCATTTTCGAACGCTGATCCATGTCTATGCACATGAAATGATTTGTACAATAGTAGTAGGACGGTTGTGGATAAACGCCATTCCGTTAAAGCGGAAGAATGGTACGCTTCATCGAAAGGATGGAGTAAGTGAGATACCAAAAAAAGCTAGACATAACTTTGATATCACTTGTATTGCTAGAGGAAAAGCGGAGGAAAGGTAAACGTCGGAAAATACGCGTTCATTTCTAGTTTCATGTGTGAACAGGAACCTCAATCGATAGATAGCATGAAGCGCACAATCACAGAACTTTTTGTCGTACTAATGCTCCTCGCCTTTTACTGTTTCATGTCCATTATCACCTCTATGATGGATGATGTCGTCGTCGGAATATCATTCGCGTCGAATAATTATCATAAAAGTTTATGAAAGCTTATCATCGCTGCACCTTGTTTTTGCTTTGGTATTTCTATATAGTAGTATGATAATGGTTCGTACGCAAAGTTCTTTGTATATACATATGTGTCTCTTGCGAGGCATACCATGCAATTGTACAATGGTCGTTGGTATCTCTTACATCGAGGATCCTCGTATTGTATCTTGCCTTCTCTGGCGTGTGTATCACCGGTTGTGTATTTTTTTTTCTGTTTTCAGACTGGTAAGTAAGAGCCATTGGGTTACTCGATATATTCATGCATCCATCTACAATTGTAACAATGGATGACCTCATCAGAAGCGAGCTTTGTCCTTGTTTATGATAAGAATGTATTTTCATCGATTAAGATCTCCGCTTGTGGTACGCATTCGTACCGATTTGTCTATCTTAACGAATGGTAAAAAGAATAGAAATACGTTCATTTATTAGAAGTGCGATCCATGTGTGCATATGTAATAAAGAAGAGAACACGATGTTTACCGTTTTATTTATCGTATCAGCACCGAAGTGCAGCATTAAATACCGTCATCAATCAGTCGATCATTAAAAGTAGCACAGTACCTGTAGAGTGTTTCTTTCTATTAGTGTTGTATCTTCGAAGTAGTCACTCCGCGTACCTTCGCCATTTATCTAGAGCAAAAGAGAAGCTAGTTATAATTGATCCTAAATAAGGCACAACACAACACATCCTACATGCGTACTGTAAATATCATGCTGCTCGCCGGTTTGATGGCTGATAATGTTCACGCACTTAGATTATTGCATCAATTTCATGGTGATTCTCGAGAGCGCTACGTTAAGCGTTGAAGATCATGCCCGGCC
This sequence comes from Syncephalastrum monosporum B8922, assembly GCA_000697355.1. Taxonomy (NCBI): domain Eukaryota; kingdom Fungi; phylum Mucoromycota; class Mucoromycetes; order Mucorales; family Syncephalastraceae; genus Syncephalastrum; species Syncephalastrum monosporum. The sequence goes on along the minus strand of JNEN01001014.1, from coordinate 106,514 downwards.
ATGGTCAAAAAATATCGACCCCCTAGGCCCCTACCGTGGATCACATTGACGCCATCACTCGCGACTTATGAGAACGAGCGCCAACCCCCATGATGCAAGCAGAAAATAGGCATGACACTTGGGAAGGCCTGGACAATTACTGCACAATCATGGATATCATCAATGACTGCCACCCCTCTATCGGGATGACCGAGTTTATAAGCCTAATCATGCTCATCATATTCAGCACGTCCAGATTGTCCCGATATGCTCCCTGAAGAGCGCGTTGGCTGTGCCTGTGGCGAGAGAAGCCGTGCGGAGATTCAACTATATAAGCTCGTGGATGCCACTCCGGTCAAGAACGAAAAGAAAAAAGCAGCGTTGTTTGAGTGATCAAAATGATAAAATTTTTAAAAGGCAAGGCATATCGATCATTTTGAGTTTATTCTAACGTAGTGCGTAGGACGGCCAGAATCATGGCCATGTGTTCGATCGTACAGTACGATTCGATATGCAGACTCTGCTGGTCAAATAAAAACAAAACAAAAAAAAATGCAAGTGAAGTGGAATGCCACTACTCCCATTGAAGAATATGCTACGCATGCGTCTGCCATCAGAATTTGTCGCAGGTGAGATATTCCGGTTAATCCTGTCATAGCTTATTTATCTTTGTCAAAAAATAAAAGAAAATGCATGAACATATTATTGCCCATCCTTTGGATGTTCAGACGATGAAGAATTCATCTACCTATAGTACGAGAGCATAATGGAAATAAAATTCTGCAAGGGCCGGGTTGGCTTATCTTGCCTGGATCACCGGGATAAGTTTCCTCTTACTGCCCATGTCGGGCGGTTTCCAAATAAGGCTACTGTTAACAATCTGCATGTGTTGCTGTTGATAGTGCATATGATAGCAGAAAATAGGACATGGATAGCCACCATGTCAGGATCAGATCCTACCATACCAGGTGTAACTGAAGTGTAATATATCATTATCAGAGGACTCGACAGGATCAAGCAAAACAGAGCACGAAACGAAAATACAAAGCAAGCGCTGGCAGTAAGCATTGGCTGGGTTGAGATACCCGCGCCGGAAAGCATTATGTCATTGCTTTGCCCCGCACGCCTGCGTCCTTCATCCCCGCGCGCGCGCGCACCCAACAAAAAAGTTCGGGAAAAGAACAGCCTAATAAAGTGAAAGTGCCAGGGGCCCTCGAGCTTATATGCTACATCATCAAGACTAAGCAAAATGAAAGGCAGGTCGTGTATGACAGACGTCAAATTTTTCCCGGTAAGGAAAGTTTACCTAAAGCGTCGACGTGGCATCTTGGATGGACAGAGGTGAAAACGGGTGTGCACGCGTGTCTTTCTGCGATGGTGGAAAAGGCGGATTCGGAATTGGTACGACCAGACAGAGAAATGTCGTCATGACCCTGATCTCATGTTCAAGCACAGACGATTAGCACTATGGGGCTGGATTTGAAGCTTTCACCTGGGCAACGGAGCTGAGATGAAACTTTTTTTTCAAACAATCAACGACAGATCTATCATGAAGGTATGGAACGACGACCAAGAATCGGGTCGTGGCAACAAACACCGACTCAAAGGACCCTTGATATATAAGGTCGCGATTTCTTCTACGACTTTTCTTCATCATTATATTATCCATCATGTCTGAATCCGAGAAAACCGTTCCTGAGACCATTGTCAACCCCCCCTCGCCCGCTGACGAGTCTGTCTCCCGTGACCTTGCCTTGGAGTTCGCCGCCAAGATGTCTGCCAGTGGCACTGCCACCCCCTCGCAGCAGCAGGTCTCGCCCTCTGTCCAGAAGGACTGGGCTCTTCTGCGTGATCCCGTCTACCACAACGAGCGTCTCGACAAGATCCGTGACAAGAAGGGTTACATCATTGATATGGATGGTGTCATCTACCACGTGAGTTCAGAGGATGGAGATATAATGCATTAGAAGCAAAATGCTGATGCCATTGGGTTTATAGGGTACCAAGCTTCTGCCTGGCGCCAAGGAGCTCGTTGACTTCTTGCACAAGAACAACAAGCAGTTCCTCTTCCTGACCAACAACTCGGCCCCCACTCCCCGCGAGTTGAAGCAGAAGCTCCAGCGTCTCGGCATTGACGTGACCGAGGACCACTTCTTCACCGCCGGTCAGGCCACCGCTCTCTTCCTGAGCTCCCAGATGCCCGAGGTAAGTTTTTGGCGGGAAGCTGTCAATTGGGCATAATTTCCCCCTTTAAGGGACACAGGCTTACGCGCACAAATCTTATAGGGTGGTACCGTGTACTGCATTGGTGAGCCTGGTCTTGCCTACGCCCTGTACGAGAAGGGCTTCTTCATGAACGACCACAACCCCGACTACGTCGTCCTCGGTGAGGGTTCGTCGTACAACTACGAGAACCTGACCAAGGCCGTCCAGCTTGTTGGCCAGGGCGCTAAGCTGATCGCCACCAACCTGGATGTTGAGAACTTGGACTCCAAGGGCAACAAGATCCCCTCCTGCGGTGCTTTCGCTGCCTGTATCGAGGTCATCACGAAGACCAAGGCCTTCTTCTGTGGTAAGCCCTCGGCTCTGATCATGCGCTATGCCCAACGCGTCCTGGGTCTGTCCCGCCTCGAGACCTGCATCATTGGCGATCGCATGGACACCGATATTGCGGCTGGTATCACCTCCGAAATCGACCCCGTCCTCGTGCTTTCCGGTGTCACCGCCATGGAGGACCTGGCTCAATTCGCCTACCGCCCCTACGTCATCCTGGGTGGCGTTTACGAGATCCCCAACGACAACCAGAAGCACATGGTCAGCCAGCAAGACCTCGATGAGGCTGCGCGTCGCGCTTCCTTCCTGTAAACAAACTATCTTCCTCGTCTTCCTGTATCTACTTTTCCGTATCACCCAAAGCCACTAGCCATTCATCCCCATATAACAACTCTCATTGCATAGATACACCCTCAAAAATGCAAACTATCATTCCTATTATTCGCAATAGAGCATATTTTATCACGTTCTTGTTAGAAACAACACTGTTTGTGCCCATCATGCTTTTTCAGTTTGGTGCGGTGTATTTTGTGTGGACAAGTTTGGCTAGGTGTACTCATGTGCGTACATATTCCATACAAAGAGAGTATGGATGAGCCAGGACCTACCAGTAGTTGGCACTCATATAAATGAATACAGTATTTCATGATCACCGTGCGGTAAGAAAAATAAGTGGCATGGTAGAGATTCGTGGGCTAATGCACATCCAATGGCGTATCAGCTCATGGCAACTACGGTAGCTAGTGCTGCAAGTGAAATGCGGCTATAGTAAAAGGGTGATTTAACGGGTAGAAAGGGAGTTTTCGTGTCGTTATGAGACGCAAATACTTGAAATGAGGGTCTCCATGAAAGTAAGCTGTGATTGGCGGTGGCATTGAATTGTGACTGACTTTTAGGCAAAGAAAGCTGGTTCCGCCACGCAACACGGTTTTCTCTTTCTGCCAACATTATGAGTGAATCTGAACAGCACAACGATCTTCCTCAAGATCAGAATATCCCCACAAACCAGGAACCCACCGCCGACAATGCCAACGAGGACAATGAAGAAGTCGATAAAGTAAGATCCAGCTGAAGTCCACGATCCATGGGCTCATGTTTTTGTTCTTTGTAGGAATTGGAAGCGATGAAAGCACGCGTCAAGGAAATGGAGGATGAGGCCGCCAAGCTGCGCCAGATGCAAGCCGAAGTGGAGAAGAACATGACGCCTGAAGAGGGTAAGTACGGGAGAACGGGCTCTGGGGCATAAAAATAATAATCATGATTGACACGTCAAAAAAATTCAAAAACATATGGCAAAAAAAGACAAAGAAGCCGTCGATAGTCGTTCGGTTTATGTGGGCAATGTGAGAAAAAGAAAACGAAAATTAGAAAAAAAGAAAAAAATAGGGGACATGGCTATGTTGATAGCCAGGACTCATACGGATTTCACATAGGTCGACTACGGTGCTTCTCCCGAAGAACTGCAAGCGCATTTCCAGTCATGCGGCACCATCAACCGTGTGACCATTCTTTGCGACAAGTATACTGGCCATCCCAAGGGGTAAAGCATCCGGATAACTAAGCACGCATGCACACGTATATTGACGGATAGGCTCTTCCTTTTGCTCTAGATTTGCGTACGTTGAGTTTGCCGAACCTGCCTTTGTGGATGCTGCCGTGGCTTTGAACGAAAGCCTGTTCCGTGGCCGTCTGCTCAAGGTCAACCCCAAGCGAACAAACGTGCCCGGCTTCTCGCAGCGTGGACGCGGCCGAGGTGGTTTCCGTGGTGGTTTCCGTGGTGGCATGAACCCTTACTATGGCCACTCGCCTATGCATGGTTACCGGGGTCGTGGCAGGTATGCAGAAACATACATCATGTAATGGAGAGACCAGCCTATTAACTTTTGTGATCGGTGACAGAGGACGCGGCCGAGGCTTCTATTACGCCCCTTACTAAATAAGCACACGCTTAGCATTGCTTTTCTCTCTATCCCAATTCTCTCCGTTTCTTCTCTCTCACTGTCTGTACATAAAACAAGGGAATGTTTTTTTCAGCACGTGTGTTGGTTTGACTGTGTTATGTATGTGATATGTGTGATATGTGATATATGATACATGATATATGATATGTATGTGGAAGGATGATTCTGGCTCCATTCTTCTTTTTTCCTTTTTCTTCTCCACCGGTTACACCGCCTTGTTTTGCACGCATGGATGCAAGCAAGAAAAGGGATGACCAGCAAGATGCCTTGCTTCAATCGACAGCCCAGGGCGCCTACTACCTCGTCCTGCTCCAATTCGCGTCGCGCATGCTGACCTTTGGTCTGCACCAAGTCGTGCTGCGCTACACGACAGCAGAAACGCTCGGCATCGCGTCTGTCAAACTGGAGCTCTTGTTGTCGACCATTCTGTTCATCTCACGCGAAGGCTTCCGCTGCGCCTTGCTCCGGGAGCAGAAACGCGAGGACGAGCAAAAGGTGACCAACCTGTCTTACATTCCCGTCGCGGTTGGTTTGGCTACGACAGTGCTTGCCTGCGGCTATTATCTTCTGCAGATCGACGATACCACTTATCCCCATTACCGCCTGTCTGTTGTTTTGTTTGGTTTGAGCGCCTTTTCTGAACTGTGCGCCGAGCCGCTGTTTGTGCTGGCCATGAACCGCTTCTACTTCCGCCTGCGTGTCTCTGTCGAAGGTGTCGCTGTCGTCACGCGCTGTCTCATCACCTTTGGTTGGACTCTCTTCCTCGGTGGCGGTGTGCTTGCTTTTGCTGTCGCACAAGCTGCATTTGGTGTGCTCATGCTTCTGGGCTATGTCGTCTTCTTCCTGAAAGAAGCCAAGGCAGGCCGTGTGGATCCCAACGCCCTCTTTCCACGTCGCCTGAGTAACGGAAGGTAGGATATCAACGCATGGATACCATGTATGACGCTTGACACCGTATATCTTAGGTGGTTCGATCCGCCTTTGCTGAACCTGGCTACGACTCTCACCAAGCAATCGCTTCTCAAGCACGTCTTGACCGAGGGCGACAAGATGCTCATCTCGGCTCTTAGCTCGGACGAGGATCAGGGTGTCTACGCCTTCGTTGTCAACTATGGTATGATTGAATCACACTACAACCGCCTTACATGTCGTTATTCATTTATATGGTAGGATCTTTGGTGGTGCGCATCTTGTTTCAACCTCTTGAGGAGACGAGCAGGACTCTTTTTTCCAAGCTGCTCGCCAATAAGACGCCTTCATCCATGGCGACTGCATCCGACATGCTCATGACTCTCCTTCGCTGCCACGTGCTCCTCGGGTTTGTCTTTACCTGCTTTGCGACCAACTACACCCGAACTTTGATTGATCTATTAGTGGGGAAGGAGTGGTCTACCGAACGAGATGCTCCTGCTGTCTTGGCTGTTTATTGCATGTACGTGCCCATCATGGGCATCAACGGCGTCACCGAAGCCTTTGTACAAGCGGTCGCGAGTAAGTCCGACCTGTCGCGACTGAGCTATTACATGGTGGGCTTCTCAGCGTGTTTCATGCTGGCTGGCTACCTGTTTATGAGCGTCTTTGACATGGGCGCAATCGGCCTCGTGCTGGCAAACATGGTCAACCTCGGTATCCGGATCGCGTATAGCTGGCACTACATCAAGCGTTACTTTGGAAAAAATATGGATATCGGTGACTGGTTACCCCGACTCACCACGACAGCCGCCTTCATCTCGGCATGGTTTATCACGCGTTGGTCGGAAAAGGCGATTGGATGGGCCACGTTCCAGCAGAAACTCATGCACATTGGCGTGGGCGGCTTGACTTTTCTGGCCATCGCAGCCATAACGTGAGTGACAGAGAGGAGTGTTCATACATCTTTGCATATTCTAACCAAATTGTTCTAGGCTGTGGATGGAGAAGGATTGGATCCGGCAAGTCCGGCAACTCTTAATTAAACGAAAGCAAGATTAATAAGAGCATGTAAACAATGAACATATGGAGCCTCTTTGAACCGGACGCAGAAGCGGAACAAATGTACTTTGACGTGCCTCCAATGATATATTACTATTGATTCAGGGTTACAAAGGTTCACTGTAGTGAGGAAAACAATGGCCATAAGCCAGAAGCGCAAACTGGCTCTAAGGGAAGCATGAATGGGAAAGCAACCAAAAAAGAAAAGAAAGAAAGCCAAGACGAAAACAATGGCCATCCCACCGCCGACTCCAGAGGCTTCGGAACGGTGATTCCATGAATTATTTCAGCACGTCGCCAGTTGCTCCAACGTCACAGGCAACAGCCTTTAACACCTTTGAGAACCACACATACTGTTGGTGAACTTGTCAACAGAGAATGGGTGTATGACACTTTCAACACAAGTCATTCTCCCAATTTCGCCCACCCCAGAGAAACGGCACACGCACAGAAGAAACGGCACAGAGCCAGAAGAAACGGCGAACAGCCATAAGAAACGGCTGTCGAATGAAGCCAAGACATCCGTTTCATGCATGCACACTTGCGTGCGTGTAAGTGAACAGAAGAAGGGTTAGGAACAAAGACATATTGTGACAATTGGAAACAAGTCACCGCTTCGCAGAGGTCTATAAACAATCCAGGCGCTGAAAAAGAAGTTCTTTTGTTTATGTACATATGAAAGGATACAAATGGATATGGGAATTGTTGGCGGAATTAGGAGAGATAAGTAAAGGGGATGGAGGGATAAAAACAGAGGGAGAGAGAGACGCGAGAAAAAGCTGAATTGGCATCAGAACAATCACCAATTTCCCTGGTAATGGTGTTGTTTGCCGAAGCAAGATACGACGACAGGATGCTTGCCAAATCCGTGAGCGCATTCGACAGAGTGACATCGCCGAGAACAGTCACTGCGGTGTGGCCTTCAGAGAACAGGGCATCAATGGTCTGCATGACCTTCGTTACGCGGCCGCCTGCCTTGCACTGGCTCAGAACTTGATGCCAGAACTCTCCAGCATTGCATCTTCTCCTCTTAGTCATTTCGCCAGTCAAGTGAGCGAAGTCACGGGACGCTACCTTCCCGTCACAATCGTTGCACCATTATCGAAGGTACATACGTGAACCCAGCCTGTGAAGGCAGCCGGTGAAAGTCGCACCTTTGGCAGCTTGTGCGGGAGGGGATATAGGTTGAACGCTCCTTGAATTTGGAGCGCACTTGGCGCAGCTGCTGTAATATGTCATGCTCTTAGATGACAACGGCACGGTCGTCGATGGCGAGCTTCGACGCGTCCTGATACTGAGCGATGTCCAGAAAAATTTGTGCACAACGACCATGTTCTGCGTCGAGCATGAATTGACTGGTCGTAGGGCCAAGTTCTGGCGTGCGTCTCGTATCGATACGGATGCTGGACGTTACCAGCGCATTGAAAACCTTCGACGCGATCTGCAGCTTTGTCCCATCTTCATGCTGGACAGACACGACCCAAATTGTCGTAACGGCAGTCGGCAGGTGGGTTTGTTGATGGTGCTGCGACACCGTTTTTGCGATGCAGCGCTCATGGTGAGCGTCCACCAGGCTCGAGCGGCCGTACACCTCAACGGTGTTTTCCCAAGACTGCCATGCCGGATGCCGGGTCAACCAGAACGGCCCCGGCAAGCGCTTTAGCGGCGAAAAAGCGCATTTAAAGCCGGTACCAGTCCTGGCTATACATTGTTGCCATCTGCTTTCATAAACCTGTACGAATGAAACAATGAATGAGGTCCTTGTCCCTTCACTCTTCCCCCATTTCTTTCAGACTTACGCATCTTTGCTGGACGATGCCCTTGCAATATCGTTATATATACATACAAGCGGTGGAACTCGCTTCGCTTCGTCCGTGGGTGACATTTCGATTGCGCTCTGGGATGTGACTGAGCCCCTTCGCTAACGGCCACCAGACTTGCGAACCTGTTTCGAAGGACAGACGGCAAGTCAAGCGGCATTTCCACTGTCAGACTTTGCTGTCTGGCTTCCGTCTTCGGCGCCACCGTTGTCGGCGGCTGCAGTAGGCTTCATTCTTCAACAGACGGACAAGGCTAGGATCGCATTGAACTTGCTGTAACCGCCGACCACCAGATAACTTCAGGTGGATGACGCGGTCTTTCTATGCGTCCTCCCTTTTATTTTTAATCACGCTTTTCCTTGATTGGCTGATGGGGTGGACTGCATTTTTATCCTGCGCTGCATTAATCTGCGTTACAAGTCGGTGCAGCAGTCTATACCAGGTGGAACAAGCCGATTGGAGCAGCGAAGCTCGCTCGCTAGAAGGACTCACGCCCTTGTTGATGGGGATACGAGAAAGATAAGTGATATCCCAGCGCGTAAGCTGATGGAGAGGTTTGTTTTTCTAGAAGCACGGAATCGAGAATGACAGCATGGTAAACTCGAATCGCTTGTGCAGAAGTGAGTGTTTAAATATGGGAAACAGCATAGAACTAAGAGCGGAGACACTTGATCTCACCGACTAGGTGAGCCTCTTGAAGCGTTTAAAAACGTTGGGTGGCCCGTGGTGTTTCGCTGGGAAGTCATCGACGAAGGTGACCCTATAGAAGTTTGGCTACAAGGGTGTATCTGTATCTTGGTCAGTTCAAACCACTTGCTTCCGTTACAACATGGCCCAACAATCTACATTTATCTCTTCTAACGCTCTTGACTCTGGTCACCTGGTATGGACAGCAGTAATAGCATGGGTTAGGTCTTGCTTAGCAGACAAACTTTCTTGCAAGATGATCTAGTAAAGCTCGTGGAATTGATCCAGCTTTGAAACAGATATCTCGCGTCCGGTATCCTGCCACCGCCAGTGTCCATAATTCTACAGGATCTGATTATACCCTTCTCCGGAGCATCAAGCCGGAGGATCGGGTATTTGTGCAACGTATCCATCCATTGCCGCATGTCACTTCAATAAATCAACATTGCACATTCGATTTATAATCAAATATTACATGGGCGACCAATGCTACTATCATTTAGACGGCGAGATACCCATAGTGATCGCTACGAATGCTCCGATTTTTGCGCACATATATGGTTCAATTATCTCAATGTATTCTGTGTTACGTTACATGTGTCTACGATATGAGTCCATGTATGCTTTTTCTACTGGATCGTACCTGAATTGGACCTTTTATAGTTGTGGCGTCGTATAAAATGAATTCGTGTTCCTGTCGTAGAGTGCTTATCCAGATGCTACAAGAAGTACAATCGAATTGACTATTCCAGCAGGAATAAAGAAAGAAAATGTGTAGACTTCTTTATAGACGACATTCATCAGGCCAAGTGCCCCGACACAGTACATGTTCTAGACTGGGTTAGTGCATGTACTCTGTCTCGTTACCATGGAACACTGTTGATGGAATTGAGCGACGGGCGAAAATTCGGAGATTTTTCCATCTATGTTCTCTGCTCGGCAGCCTCCGAGATAATATGCCATAATATATTGAATGATACGGTGCTGTCAAGTGTGCTAGACTCTATAAAAGAAACGATTCATAGAGCCATTGAAGCAGTACAACAACAAAAATACTATCTCTCCTTAATCATGCAGATCACTGCGAGCATTTTCGCTGTGCTGGCCTCCGCCGCTACCATGGCTCACGCTGCCACCACATGTCAAGTCAAGAGCTCTGGCGGAAGTGATGACGCGAGCAACATCGTAGACGCGTTCACTCAATGCAAGAGCGGCGGTACTGTCTCGTTCCCCAAAGGCACCACCTACAACCTCAAGTCGGTTGTCTCGGTGTCCAATCTCCAGGATGTTACTGTCGACTTTCAGGGCACGATCAACCTGCCTGACTATGACACCAGCTTGGAAGACGAGAAGGCTTTCTTCTACCTTGAAGGCGACAACATCCAATGGAGCGGTAGCGGCACCTTCAATGGCAATGGACAGGGCTGGTAGCTTGATTTTTTTTTTTTTCGTGTTTGTGTTCCATTGATATTTACAATGTCCGTTCAGGTACGATGCCAAGAACCGCAATGCGCCCCCGCTCTTCAAGCCCAAGGCCAGCAATTCGCGGTAAAGACTGTATATCCGCTATAATGATCAATGGCTAATCCGTCTACTGTGTATATAGCTTCTCTGGTTTTACCATCAAACAGGCCCCGCGTAGCCATTTCAGCATAAACGGCTGTGACACCGTGACCTTTGAGAAGCTCACGCTGCACACTGTTTCCACTTCAGACAACGCCGCTAAAAACACGGACGCCTTTGACGTGTCTGGATCGTCCAACATTGCGATCCAGGACTCAACCATCACGAACGGTGATGACTGTATTGCTGTGAATGATGGTAAGCTGTTGCTTTGATAGACGTAAACATGTCTAACCACGACTAGGTGTTAAAAACCTGACTGTGACGGGTTTGGACTGCACTGGCAGCCATGGCTTCAGTGTGGGTTCTCTCGGTAAGAACGGTGCTTCCGAGACAGAGACTGTGTCCGATCTCAAGTTTATCTCGAATGCATGCCACGACTGCCAAAACGGTGTGAGGTAAACCTTAAGAATGGAAAGTGGCGATGCTGTAGATATTAACCGCTGCTCCAACTCATGTCTGCAGAATCAAGACCTGGCCCGGCGGAAAAGGCAGTGTCACGGGCGTTACCTTCGACGACATTAACCTGGATAACGTGGACAACCCGATCATTATTACGACCCACTACTGCGATAACCAAAAGCTCGAGTACTGCGACGGTAATGATGATTCGTCGCTGACCATCAGCGATGTGACCATCAACAATATTTATGGGTAGGTTTTCAGGACACAGCAAAAGGAAAATGACGCTCATATTGATACGTATCGCTATATAGCTCAGCTTCGGATCACGCCTACCCCATTCTGAGTGTCAACTGCAGTGTGGACACCCCTTGCAGCGATTTCACCATCACCAAGCTCAATGTTGAGGCCAGCAGCAAGACCACTAACAATGTGTGCGAGAACCTAGAGGGCTCCGGTGATATCTCGTACTGCAGCAGCTAAATGCATAGCGATCGCATGTGCCTTTGTGTTCGCTCTTCATACCACCCGTCCACTCCTTTTTAGATCCTGATATAACTTAAACACGAATAAACAACCAATAGCGAAATAAAATCACAAAGAGATATACAAAGATTCCCACATTTCATGACGAAGAATGACCAGACATATCATAGCAACATAACAATTCAAAATTACTTGCGTCTTTAAATCCATAGATTGTGCTCTATCTGGTCTCATATATTACTACAGTATTACGCTGTTTATGCAATGCTAACGGTGAGTGCCTTTGATAAACCATTTATGATGCCAGTAAAGCTTGTATTCCACAACAGTATGATATTAATGCTACATTTCGGGCTTATCACTCTCGTAGTGAATGTACCTATTCCTTTGAAAGCGTGGGCAGCTTGTCACCGGCATAGTTGGTCTGTAAGTATGACAAAGAAAAATTACCGCGGGTGGAGATAATGCGTCCGCGAGGAAAGATGCAAGAACCACAAAGGCACGCAGTGTGACATTCAATTTATTGCCTGGTACTACTTGCTTTAGTCATACAATGCATTTGCATGTTTCCTGTGGAAATCGAGACATGTAATACTTGTTTTCTCCTGAATATCGATAGCCCATACTGCATATCTAAGTCTGCATAAGAATTATACCCTCTAAGTGATAGTCTTGCTAAAAGCACAAAGAACAAGTTCATCGACATCTGTAGCCAAAACGACAAGGTAGTCTCTGGAATAATTATATTCATGTTGTACAATTACATTTTCACATTGATACCTACAGTATAATTCATCCATGGATAAATTACCAAATAACAAAATCGATGCTGCAATTCCCTGGTACATGGCCGGGACATTACAGGTCGGGAAATTCGGCTTCATCCGATCATTACTTCAGGAGAATTAATACGCGAAATATCTGGGTTCCGTAGGTCAATGCCGCTCTTCTTACGTGAGACATCTCAAATGTTTGTAGCCATATGTGTGGATATTCAGGAACATGCATGCAGGCAAGCTAAACAGTATATAAAGGAGGAGCCGTGTCATAAATGAACCAGCATTTTCTTCTCCTCCTTTCCCTTCTATTGACATACTTTAACTGCTCCTAATGCAACTGATCACCAAGAGCGTTTTCGCCTTGCTGGCGTATATATCCGTGGCGCAGGCTGCCACGTGCACGGTGGCGAGTACGAGCGGTGGCGATGACACGCCCAACATTGTTGCAGCTTTCAACAAATGCAACAATGGCGGTACCGTATCGTTTGCCAAGGGCACGACATACAACATGAAGTCGGTTGTGACCTTGACAGGTCTCAAGGATGTGACTGTGTCGTTCCAGGGCACCGTCAATCTGCCGGCTTACGACACCAAGTTTGAAGACGAAAAGGCCTTCTTCTACCTTGCGGGTGATAATATCCAATGGTCAGGCAGCGGGACCTTTAATGGCAACGGCCAGGGCTGGTACGATGCTGTCAACCGCAATGCGCCTCCTCTTTTCAAGCCCAAAGCGGTAAGCAAGCCGTCTAGAGGACAACGAGGGACACGATTGGCTAAACACATATTTCGCAGACAAACTCGCGGTTTGCTGGCTTCAGTATCAAACAGGCTCCTCGAAGCCATTTTAGCGTGAACGGCTGCAACAATGTCGTCTTTGAGAGCATCAAAATTAACACTGTCTCAAGCGACGCGAAGAAAGATGCGCATAACACGGACGCATTTGATGTCTCAGACTCGCAGAATATTGTAAGTAAAAAGAGACAAGTCAGCTGCAGATGCAGCCTCTAACAGTCCTACGCGGATAGGTCATTCAATCCTCTACGATTGTAAACGGAGACGACTGTATCGCGGTGAACGGCGGCGTCAAGAACCTGACGGTGACGCATTTGGATTGCACTGGCAGCCATGGCTTCAGTGTGGGTTCTCTCGGTAAGAACGGTGCTTCCGAGACAGAGACTGTGTCCGATCTCAAGTTTATCTCGAATGCATGCCACGACTGCCAAAACGGTGTGAGGTAAACCTTAAGAATGGAAAGTGGCGATGCTGTAGATATTAACCGCTGCTCCAACTCATGTCTGCAGAATCAAGACCTGGCCCGGCGGAAAAGGCAGTGTCACGGGCGTTACCTTTGACGATATTAATCTGGATAACGTGGACAACCCGATCATTATTACGACCCACTACTGCGATAATCAAAAGATGGAATATTGCAATGGCAACGACGCGTCATCGCTCTCAATCAGCGATGTCACGATCAACAATATCTACGGGTAAGACATGGTTCACATCATATCCAAATTCCTGGGGCTGACACGGTTATGATCCAGCTCTGCCTCAGAAAAGAGCTATCCCATCCTGAGCGTTAACTGCTCTACCGCGACACCCTGCAAAGACTTTACCATCACCAACATCAATGTCGACGCAAGCTCCAAGACAACCGACAATGTATGCATCAACTTGGAGGGGTCCAGCGGAATTTCGTACTGCAAATAAGTAGCAAATAAATTATTACGGAAGGAAGCGACCTAAAATGCAAGAAAGAACGAAAGGAGTGATGCTGTAGTGTTTTGAGATGGGAGAGGAAGGGTGTGGGAGGATTTGAACCATGCATTAAGCGACGAAGATGGCATCCTTGAGGGCTGCGTATGCCTTGTCGAGGTCGTCGTTGATGATGATGCGGTCATAAGCACCGGGCTGCTCGCCGTACTCAAGCTCGCGCTTGGAGGCCTCAAGACGGGCAAGGATAGCCTCCTCCTTCTCGGTGCCACGGCCACGGAGACGCGCCTCGAGGACCTCGAGCGAAGGGGGACGGACAAAGACGTAGCGCGGCTGGAGCTGCGTCTTCTTGACGGCCTGGACACCCTGCATATCGATATCCAGCATGCAGACCTTGCCAGCCGCAACAACCTCTTCAACCGCCTTGATGGAAGTACCTGAGCAGATCCATACGATCAGCATATATACAGACATATGTATTGGATTATAGAAAACATACCATACATGTTGCCGGAGAAAGTGGCGCTCTCAATAAACTTGCCAGCAGCAACCTCGGCCTCCATGACGTCCTTGGGCACAAAATGGTAATCCTTGCCATCGGTCTCACCCGGACGAGGACCACGCGTGGTGTCTGGTTATGGAAGTTCGGGATTAGTCCTGTGTGTCTCTTCCAATGTCAGGCCAAAAAGCAAACATACGAGAGACGCTGAAACCAAAGGTATCAGGGAACTCAGCAAAGAGACGCTTCAGGAGCGTCGACTTGCCAGAGCCCGACGGGCCAGAAATGACAAAGATCTTGGCGGCGGTCTGCATCACGGATCGATCGGGGTCCTGTCAGATGAAAAAAGAAAGAGATGAAGAGAAGGGAAAAAATAAAGAAGGTGGCTAAAGTCAGACACCGAATGTCGATCTCTCCTTGCCTATTTTGCATTTCCAAGGCACACTAACCCTATATATTGAATAGTACCGTTTCGCACGTTCGCTTCGATACAACACAGCAACCTATAGGGCTGGTTGAGCTTCTGTTTATCAGTAC
Organism: Syncephalastrum monosporum B8922; assembly: GCA_000697355.1. NCBI lineage: Eukaryota > Fungi > Mucoromycota > Mucoromycetes > Mucorales > Syncephalastraceae > Syncephalastrum > Syncephalastrum monosporum. The sequence goes on along the minus strand of JNEN01001014.1, from coordinate 91,501 downwards.
TACATCTTGTTGAACATCCTAAAGGAAGCAGTTCATGTCGTGGGTTTGTGACGATATCATGGCCCACTTATTTGTGCCCTGCTCAGGTCCATTTCCATTCTTCTTTATTTTGACCAAGCAGGAACAAAATTGGGGGAGGGAGACGGGGAAGGCGGGGGGGGGGGGGCAGAAGTCTGTGTATGACCCCAGTAATGTTTCTTCGTACCCTGCAAAACAGAGCAGTAAAAACGGGGAAAAAAAGCCACCGGGTTGATGCTACGTCTATTGTCTGTTGAGGTTACCGATTCGAAAGTCTGCATTGGCTATTTCCGCCAGCTGCCGCCTGCCCAAGTCTACTCTTGTGGATGTGCGGATAAGCATCATGCGGGCAGGCTTGACATACGACATACGCAAATCCCCGACCTATGATCTTTCCCTCTAAGCCTCCTATTGGCGATGAAGAAAGGACGGCTGCGCTTTCACGGACTAAACTGCCCTCTTGGCCGCTCCGTGTCTCTACTTTCTGGTTACCGCATATCTGGAAACGCTGCTCGGATGTCACACAATTTTAAGAATAGAATAGAAGCACCGAATATGCAGTGTCAATTGTGATTACGCGACGGACGCTGTCCAATGGCCGTTCTCGTTTGGGTCACTTAAAAATGGACCATGCATTTTGTCAGCCACACCGAAATAATAAACGCTACAAGTGGCATGATTGTTTGATCTTGAATGGCTCCGTTACGATAAATGTACGTGCGTAGATAGGCAGGTGTACTTTAATTGGTATTATTATGACCCCACCTGCATAGGCGGATAGAGGCTCCCTGTTTTTGTTTTTTATATATACTAGCTAGGAACTATACATTTTAGATACGAGAAACGATCAAGGACCAGCCCGTACGCTCAGGCGTCGCTGCGACGCCTTTTTGATGCGTGCCGTCATGAGGTTCCAGACTTTCCGCCATTTTCGCCGGGTAGGTTGGGTGGCAGAGACGGATTCCTTGGGGAAAGTGGGATGGATATCGTCCGCCTGGATGTGAATGAAGGACAGATCGGAGCTGGCGTAGGACGCGAGCGATGGGGGATGGCGAGACGAGCCAAAGGAGGGGGAACTAGGGTGTTGAGCGGTATGAGGTGTTTCGGGCAAGAGAGAGCAGAGTGAGGGTGGTAAGAGGAGCGAGGACGGTGAGGCGACGCTCAACGCGTGTGTGGACGAGGCCAAGGAGAGCAGACTGCTCGAGGCTGGTCTGTCAAAATGCTCTGTAAAGCGTGAGGCGGAGGACCGCTGAGAATGGCAGGTGGCCATAGCAGAAAAGGTAACGTAGAAGGAAAGGAAAAGGAAGAGGAAAGGAAAAAAAAAGAGACGAACCATTGTGCGTTGGCGGGTCTAGTTTTATACACTTGCATGTGGTGCGTGTAGCAGGTATGTGTATATGAAATGCAGGTGACATCAAGTATTAGGTAGTATGCGTGGTGAAGGGGGAAGATCTGGCGGAGGGAGAAATAAGGTGCAGGTACGTTCACATACATCTACACACATACATACACAGACGCAGGCCGCGCAGCTCGCCCCGCCATGTGCCTGTTTTAGCCATTAGCTTATACTATTAAAATGTCTGCAGTGGCATAGTTTGAGTGTATTTGGATATAGCGTTACGAATGAGGTCATGAAGGAAACAAGAGAATGGTAAGTCCTGTCTTATATAGATATCTATGGCGCATCATATTGCGCTGGGGCTGCGCTTCATGCCACTGATGATGTTATGTAGGCTTTTTCTTATGCCAGTCATATCAAGCCAGGCCAAGCATGTATGCGCTTTTTAGGTTCTTTTACAACAGTCGAGACTTATTTACCAGATCAACCCATTGCTTACATGTATCTGTTGTCAAAGTAGTAGAGTTGTAACAGCCATTGTTGTGTCTGGCTGGGTTGCTGAATTCGGCACTTTGGAACACAAATTTCAGGACCTGGGGAAACCCACTGGAAAACATACGCTTGGACGCTTTTTTTGGTTCTCCTGCACACCAGTCAGTATGAATCGTTTTGTGGTCAACTCCTTGCCCGCGTTGGGCCGGTCCCTGCGCACCTATTCGACTGCACCAACAAGCTCGTTTATGAACGATTTCATCAAGCTCAGTGAGCGAGGCCCGGTGGAGCTTGCGATCGAAGAAAAGGTAGCGTCTTTTTATCTTTGTTTTTTGACAGTGGATGGGATCAAGATTCATTGGGTCTCCTTCCCTTCCTTTTACTAGCTTATTGAAGAGTTTGTGCCTTCGACTCTGCACATTGTGAACGAATCGCACATGCACGCGCACCACGCTGCCATGGAAGGCAACACGAACAAGGAGACGCACTTTCGGTAAGCGGCGAATCCGTTTCTGCTTTGTTTATAGCTAATAAACGACCCTGACCTACTTTTGACGCTTAGGATAACCATCGTCTCCGATGCGTTTGCTGACAAGGTGAGGAAATAGACGGACAACTCGGATGATAGACGACTCACTGAAACTTAAAACAGAGCTTGATGCAGCGTCATCGGTCCGTGTACAAGCTGCTGGACAAGGAGCTGCAGGAGGGCGTCCATGCCCTGACGCTGCGAACAAAGACGACTGCCGAAATTGAAAAGAAGGCATGAAGGAAAAGATGAAAAACGACTATGAATACTATTGTTAATTTATGCATGTTGTATAAAATCACACACACACACACACGTTCTATGATGATGATGCAAGTGAAAGGGAAGCGAGTGTGGTATCTACAAAATGACGCACGGCGGCCCGCCCACCATGATTGGTGAATGCTTTCTCTCGGCACACCATGCTCGCGTGTGCATTCAGGCTGTCAATGCATACCAGCACGCGGTCCCATTCGAGTTGACACAAATCATGCAACATATCCAGCTGGATCGACGTCAGCGGCTGACGATCACTGCAGAAAGGCTGTTTTTCGTCATCTGATATGTAGGCTATCTCGTTAGTAGCATGAAGGCATGGGGGCATGGTAAGTACCTCTTTGTCTTGGCCAAGGGGTAGGGGAACTCCCCAGCAAATGCTGCCGCTCGTCTTGGCTTGAAGCGGCTGACAGCGTTTCGAATGGTTTTTGTGGGTTCAGCATGGCCAGTCGCAGGCGTGAAAGCAAGCACTGAATGCCGATGAAGGAGAGGACGAGGACTGCGGCGGGAGGGAGCCAAAGCGGGGCGGTGGCAAAAACGGTATATTTCAGTGTGGTCTTGCCAATCCGCTTTATCTTCTGGTAAAAGTTCTTGTTTTTCTTGTTCTTTTGCTTTTGCTTGGTGTCCGCTGGATGGATATCCGCGACAATGGACGGATAATTCGTATTGCGTGATCTTGATGCGAAGAATTATTATTAAACACACCAACACAAAATGTCATGTGAGACCCTCTTACATAGCTAAATGCTGGATACCGTCATGGAATTCATCCATGGCTTCAAGGGCTGCGGAGCAATACGGGACGGTGCGGTCGTTGACAATGTTGGCATAGACCCGCCGGGCTTTGAATCGTGCAAGGTATTGGAAGTACTCTCGATCTGAATGTGGATATGGACGTCTTAGAAACCAGGAACACACCAATGTACCTTTTCCTTTCATCTTACTAGGGTCAGCCAAAACGGCGAGAATAGGAAGCTGTGCGTCAAACGTATCGAGGAGCTGGAGTTGTTCGCCTGTCCTGGAGAGCACGCGGCTGCAGAGATAATCGTACCCCCGGCCGAACAAGGTCGAGGGCGGGTGGCACGCGCCTAAATGCGGGGTTGCCAATGACACGAAAAGCTAATCACCTGAGTTCGTCGACTTCTCTTCTTATTTCATGCGGATGGACTACTTACGAGAGGCTCCACTTGATCAAAGAAACCCGCTTTTCCGAGAACCCCGATAGCGTAGCGTAACATGAGGCCGCCCATCGAATAACCTGCCATGGTGATTCGTGTTACCTTCTTGTGTTGCTTCCGGAGCAAATATGCTACGTGTTGCTGGATCTGGACGACAAATATAGCGAGTGAGCGAGCTGAATATAGCGAGACAAACTGCCTTTATCATACCTTGTCAGCAAGTCGCTGGCCACAGACATCGATCTAAATATGTTTAGAAAAGATAGATCATGTAGAAAAGATATATCGTAGTAATCTGTGTCGGACGTACGATATATATGTATGTAGTCTACGTACCCCATCATATGTGTATTCAAATCGATTAACTCCCACGTTGAGCTATGCGCAAGGAAAAGAGCATGCTAAGATATTGTGTCATCCTCGTCTACGGTTTCTGATTTAATGTGCTTACTACGACGACGGCGCCGATTTGTTTTGTCGCGTTTCTTATGAGCTGTTTTTCGAGGTAGCGCATGTGTATCGGCATACCCCACAAGCCATGCTGGAGGACGATAAGCGTGCACTCGGTGGGATTTTTGGAAATCATTATGGATGGCAGTTCTCAGAATCTTGTCCCCTTTATATGAGTGCGCACCTTCAATATAAGCTCTGTTATGTACACCCACACAAATAACAGCGCACAGGCCTCTCTTTCTGCCTCGCGCCACCCTCTTCGCCAATCATATGCTGCGCTTTTACCTCGTCGTCTGCACAAGTCATAGCAAATTTCAATATGTACCACAAGAAATTCGTACTCGTTGGTTATAATAGTATGGTGATCATACTATTTGCAGCTGTTATACAGCAACAGGGTGGATCCGCCACTATGAGGCTATATCGATGGATAAGCAACTATACGTATCCCTCACATCTAGGAATATATCCACATCATTCCCATGTGTTTGGTACCCTGTGACACGGTCCACACTCTACAATTCACCTTCCAATGTCCCAGGTGTAACGGTCAGTACCATTGACAGTCCAGGGTCGGGAGATTCCCGTCCTGACTTTCCAACTCCACTGGTGAGCTTTCTTCTCGATACGGTTGTGCGTGTAAAATGATGTGTAATGCAAACCAAAAATGTATATGAATATGTGTACGGATGTGTATGTCTATCAAATAAGTGAAAGCGGGTAAATGAGGAATCGATGGCTTCTACATGGTGTCACACAGCAGAAAATCAGAACAGATCCTTTTTTTTTTCAAGATTGTTCAGAAGCACATGTCCTGAACGGAATCCACAAAGTGTTGCACGAGCGCGCGACCGCCACTGTTTTCAAACCGCTTTTGGCGGCACACGATGCTGCCATGAGCGTTGAAACCCTTGATGAAAACCACGACGCGCTGCCATTCGAGGCGAAGCAGGCGATCCCGCATCGTATGCTGGTCGTCGGTCAGGCCCAAGCTATCGGCGGGCTCCACGTCCGGCGAGGGCTTGATATTGTAGAGAGATTCCCAATGGACATCTTTGGTCTGGTGCATTTCGGCTGGGGAAGCGTCCTGCGGCGGCTCGTTGGTCGCATCAAGGGCATCCATCAGGAGCGCATTCTCTTCACTGTCCCGCTTGTGGTCGAGGAGGATGTGTTGCGCTTCGGGATGGTCGCCGACTGTGCTCATCAGACTATCTTCGCTTTGGCCGTGGAGAGCATGGTTGTTCGTTTCGACGACCAGTGCGGCCGAAGCCAGGAGGCGGGATACCCGCAGACGTGACACGAGGCCCTGGACACCAATGTAGGACAGTGCAATCAAGACAAAGATCGGTAACAAGGGGGACAGCGCAATGATGGTGGCTCTGATCAGTTTCGCTTTCGAGAATGTCTTTTTCTTTTTGCGTTTTTCGAGCTGACGCTGACTGGGTTGGGTCGGGTCGCGTTTGTCAATGGCTGTGATGATGGAGGTATATTGGGTATCGACGGAACTGAGCAAGAGGATCAGCATCACATGCGTAGGACGATGCTGGTTGGACTTACACTTCAAGGTCTTTTAGGGACGTAAAGTAGTTGACCTTGTCAAGAGCGGACGTCCAGTAAGGTACGGTGCGGTCGTTGATGGCGTTGGCGTATGTCCGTCGTGTCTTAAATTTGGCAAGATAGGTATAGAACTCTCGGTCTACAGCGTTTCATGAGCATACACATGACAATTCCTATGAATTCTTCTATCGCTACTTGCCTGGATCGGTCATGACGACCAAGAGAGGATGACCGCGGTTGTCAAAATGATCCCGCATTTGTAGCTGCTCGCCTGTGCGAGACAAGAATCGACCGCTAACAAAGTTGTAGAGCTTGCTAAAAGCAGACGCGTCCCCGCGGTGACTTCCCAGATGCGGTGTGGCAAAAGTGACAAAGAGCTAAGGCAAAGGGAGTCAGGCACAGCCATCATGGGTCGAGCGGATCACTTACGGTGGGCTCAATCGAATCAAAAAAGCCGGCTTTCCCTAGGACGCCAATGCAATACCGGGCGATGAGACCGCCGAGCGAGTAGCCGATAATGATGAACCGGTCGACCACCCTTTTCTTGTCCTTCAGCCGCTTGACATGGTCTTGTATCTGTCATCTGACGTATCAGCGAATGTATTCATGCAAGAGGTCTGCATCCGCTTTGTCTTACCTTGGCTGCCAGACGCTGGCCACAGATATCGACCTAGCAATTATATACTCGGTTATTATATAAGGTTAGACAGCGTCATAGATGGGCTTACACCGTCGTAGGTATATTTGGCTTCGTTGACGTCGGAATTCAGCTATGCAGGACAGCGAGATCAGTGAAAGGGACAATAGAAAAAGACAGGCAGACATACAATGACAACTCGCTCTGAGTCGAGGGTATCTTTTAACTTGGTTTCGATATAGTTCATGTGGCTCTGCACACCCCAGAGACCATGTTGCAGGACGATGAGCGTGATTCCTTTGTCGGATGCCATTAAAAAAAGAAAGAAGGGTGCCAAGGGAGTGACCCGCTCAGCTCTTTCGGGGCTGCATAGTTTATACGGACGGCATTCGGCAAAACATTTGTCCGAATTGAAAAAGGCAATGCCGCGTACACAATTTCACGTCTTTTTGCCATATTCGCCACACCACTATGGACTCGGCCTCGGCTAAATCCGCTCAGGTCAAGGAGACCCTCGATAGTATGTATAAATAGAAAACAAAGCCATTGGCCTACTGTGACCCTGACTGCATTGTGCACTAGTCTTGCAGGAAATGGCGATCTTGTTGAACACCAATTTGGATCGTGACACCATTGCCCTTTGTGTGTCGCTCTGCGAACGTGGCGTGAATCCTGAAGCACTGGCTGTAAGTCGTCATTTACTGAAAAGGATCTTCAATATATTGATCGTGGCAACAACAGGAGGTGATCAAGGAATTGCGGAAATCATAACAAAAGCAGAGTTTGGCTTGCGATTCTATGAATGATACCATTTTCCCCCATTTCTTAACATCATCCTACCACTGATAACAACGCTGCATATTCAACTTTTTTTTGGTCTTTTTGCTTCGACGCTCTTTATTGTGATATGGCAGATGATGGCTACTGGGAGGGCGGAGGGCGGGTGGAAGGCGAATAGAAAGGGCTCATGGGAGGCAAGGCGCCGCTGGGTGTGCGGGTGGCTGTTTCTTTGGGTCCCTTGAGCCAGTTGGCACGATGGCCTGCTTCGTATACTTCTTCGAGCACCTTGCCAAATGTGCCATTCTTGCGGTATTCAATATACTTTTTGTAAAGCACCAAAGCCTGGAGATAGATAGATGGATAGATAGGTATCTTAGTCTGAGCTCTCAGGAATCTATTCTTGGACTTACCGTCTCAGCATCCTCGATACTGTCGTGGCTCTCGGACTGGATGTCCTGCTGAAGCAGATGCCATGCCAAGAAGCGCAGCGAAATCTTGCGGTGCCGATTCCGGATATGGTAGATATCGACCGTATCAATGATTTGCTCGGGGGGCACCAAGATATCTGTAAAAAAGGAAAACCAAGTAAAGTATGGTCAGAAAAGAAAAAAAGTTTGATAGCATGTGCTTGTTAGCACTTACTGATGGTTCGGAAGTCTTTCTTGAGACCGTGTCCGATAAAAATACAGCCCAGGTCAAGAAGCATGCGCAGTTTCTTGTAGGCCACCTTGAGTGGTACCAGTGTATGTTTCGTCGTAGCCACATCCAAGTCTTCCGCTAATGACAGATGATGAATGTCACACAATCACACACACAGAGAAAAAAAAAAAAGAAAAAGAGAGATGACCCAATCGGTTTGCTTACGTTTGATACCGCTGAACTCGGTCAAGTAGTCGACCACGGGCTCGGGCGTGGCGATATAGTCATCAATGAAAGGCTTGCCTTCCTTTTCACCTTCGCCACGGAGCACGCTGACACGCGCCAAGGTGAGTGTGCTAGGCCGGATCATGGACTTTGTGCCGTCGCTGCGCACTTCGGTCTCTTCCTGATTGAGGGCGACAAACTCTGCATCTATCGCGATGAGCGTGCCCTTGTGAGGCATCTCGTCTGGGCCGAGAACCTCATGGGCCTGATCCTCCCGCGGGGTTCTAGCATGCAGAGGTGAGCGAGGATGCAAAGGGGTATGCGCGATAGGACTTACTGAGCAATGGACATGTCCTTGAACAAGAGCGAGTAGTCCACTTCGGAGGGGAGCACGGACGTGCGCAGGAGCTTATCGAGATCCACACGACGGTAGTGTAGCACGGCCGGGGTCTGTGACCACGTGGCACTGGATATGAGCTGGCGAAAAAATTCAGGTGGCAGGAACATACCTTCCATGCACCCTTGAAAGAAAATACTTCTTCGGGTCGGATACGCTTGACCAAAAAGTCGTTAAAGAGATACCAAGGTGTCTTGTCAGGCGATTCCAGTTCTTCCGTAGGCACTGAAGAAAGAGAAAGCACACTTAGCACACACCACAACAAAGAGTGCCCACTTACCTTTGACTTGTGCAACCAAATGCGGTATTTCGTCGTCGGCATGAACTTGCAAGATGGTGGACTAGATAAAAGAAAATTCAATCAAATTTTGTATCAAATGCACTCTCACTGCAACATACGGTCAGTTCATAGATGGCACAGTTGTCGGGCGACTGCATAAACTCGGGGGGTATCTCGCGTCCGACAGGAAGAGCACGAATAATGAGGTCTGATCCATTGAGGTGGATACCAAACCGGTCGGGTACCCATGACGCCGGCTGCTGCTGGGCCGGGCTCTCGCCGTCTTCGGAATCTTCCTGCTGCTTTTTCGGCTTGGGTGTGTTGGGTCCGTTCTGACGCCAGATGGTGGCCTCGTCGCTGCTGCCTGCACCCGAGTTAATCATCAGCACGCCGGGCAGACCCTGGATGACCTTTTTCGTCGTGGTAGGTTGATATTGCCGGCACTCGCTGCACCAAGCCTTGGTCTGGTTTTCGCGATACATGCTGCCCTTGAGGATGCTCGTGAACGAGCGCTTTCGCAGTTTTTGATCTTGTTTCTTGGGATACAGCATGTCGACCACGAACGGGTAGGTGATGCGCGTCACTTCGTTATGGCAGCTGCTGCACGTGCTCTGGCTCATGGTCTGTAGGCCAAACAGCTGCTGAATCGTCGAGGGTGCCTCGGGCTCTTGCCGGAAGGACTCGCAGATGAGCGGGTTGGATCCCGGTGTGTTGGATTCTTGATGGAGCTGCTCCAGGATGAAACGCGTAAAGTTCTGCATCAGCATCGAATAGGACGTTTGCCGGTCGGGGGTGTCGGATTCAAACAGGCCCAGGGCTTCGGCTATGATGACATTGTATGAGTTCACACGTATCTTGACAAGCATTTCCCCCCTTCCTCCATCTTTGTCTCCTCTCCTTTCTTATGTCATCTTCTTACCTTGGGGAAACGTGCTAAAAGCGCGCAAGAAATTAGTCGCCTGACAATTTTGTCCTTTCGAGTCTTCAAGCATGCGGAACAAGAAGCCCAGTTCGCACAGAAGGCAGTGTTCGCGCGCGCAGTCGATCTTGATATGAGATTTGGCGATGGTGCGGAGGGGAATGTTGAAATACAAGACTTGCAAGAGCGAGTTGCAATACGAGTTGCGAATATGAGTTTCGAGACCACCGAAATGCGTCCGGTTGTAGTAGCTAGCAAAAAAAAAAAAAAGCCGGTAAGCCATATGTGGCGAGAGACACCGCTCATTTCTTTTACCCAAAATCAAAATCGTCGACACCGAATTTGCTGTACAGGATTTCGACCCGGCGATAGTGTTTGGGCATGATGAGTGCGAGCGGGTCGTTGGATGCGAGGTCACCGACGGACGAGGACCGGCGGCCCGAGTGCTACTTTGTGTTATCAAAAGAGTCCATTTTTCATAGAAAGAAATCTCACGCCACCGTACCTTTGGCTCCTCGTCATCATCCTCCAAGAGGACCGAGCTCGAGAGCAAGAGCTCGCGCTCCTGTTCTGACCGGAACTTGGGAATATCTTTATTGTGTTGATGCTTCTTTTTTCGCGGGGCCTGATTCCTCCGTGCGTTGCCTGGGTTGGGAGCGTATCCGACGAAATCAATCGTCTTCATGTTGCGGATGACTTCGGGGTCGATTTGGGGTGTGGGCTGACCGACGTCGAAGCGGGTCTTGGCTGGCCAGGCGGAGAGGAGCTGCTCAGAGTAATACGGCATACCGACCGAAGAAAGTGGACTAGATATGGATTGGTATCTGTAAGCCATATTGACTTGGTTCGTTTTACCTGTCCTCTGCCATAGTCACCGAGGGAGGTGCAGTGATATCGGGTGTTTCGAGGGACATGGAGTAAGGGTTCACGTTGTAGTCTTGCGTGTCTGCAAACTGGTGCACGCAGCCCGCGCCATCGCCAAAGGCCAAGGTTTGTGCTGAGCTCGCAATGTCCATGGCGGTGATGTAGCTCGAGGTCTGAATCTGGTAAAATTGGGCTGGCGGGGCATAGGAGCCCATGGCAAGACTTGAGACGTCGCACATCTGAAAGTGACCGGCCTGCGACGCGACGAGGCAGGTTGTGGATAGGGTCGGGTGCATGCGGAGGAACATGGGCCCACTCGGGAACGGGATGGGGGCCAAGGATCGCACCATCATGCGGATATCGTACACTTTGACGAGCGGATCAATGACCAATGAATTCTGTCTATGAGGGGGTGTGTGGATAATGCAGTTTGGTATTCGCATGCTCACTCTTGTCCTTTGTAAGTTGTATGCTTCCTTACCTTTGAGAGAAGCCACAGGTGACGAGGAGGTTGCCAGAGACGTCGAGGTCGGATAAGGTTGCGGTGTGGGCCTGGACCTGCTGCTCGACCTTCATCGTGCGAGGGTCGCGGAGGGTCACGTCACCGAGCATCGAGCCACAGCAGACCGCCCGCGGAAAGCTGCGCATGACGACAATGTTGGACGCGCCTGGAATGGTACGCGTGATGGCGCCGCGCGCGACGTTGACGCATAAAAGATCGTCTTGCTGGCCGGCAACCATCAATTCGCTGCTGGAGGTGAGCGTGGTTGCGGTCATGCAATGCAAGTCTTTTGTCTGCTCGTCGCTATGATAACCGTGAGATACACAGTCGCCATGGATTAGTCTGTGTATAGTTGTACACTACCTGATATTGAAGCGGACAACACCACGTCGATCGCGTAACTGAATCGAGTTGGGCGTGACAGCCAACAGGCCACGATCGATAACGCGGATCTGGCGTACTTGCTTGTCCTTGTGTGCTTTGAATGAAGTGTAGCGTTGCAGGCCATTGCCATAGTAGGAGCTGACGCGGCCCTAGACGTAAAGAAAAGCAAAAGAGAAAAAGTTCCCGCTCGTCAATGGTGTGTCCGGTGTCCGCATGAGATGTCTGGAATTACCCCGTCGTTGCCGACCCACAAGAGCTCATAGTAAGGGTCCCAGGCGAGGGCAGAGACAGGAGCAATCTTGTTGACGCCTGGATCGCAGATATTGTGCACTTGGCTCCAGGTGCTCTCCATCCGCTTTGGTTTATGCGTTCTTTGCGTTTTTTCTCGGCAAAGCGTAAAGCGATTCGGCCGGCTGACGCTATTTGGCCTGATTTTCAAGTCACACAGATTCCCCAGCTTGCTGCTATTGTACTGTACATATAAGCACAAGCACCATCCTCGCCGCTGCTGCTATGATACACGCTTGCAATGCATTCAGCATAGCATCCCCCAATTTTATTTCACGGATCATGTGTGTCTGTCGATAGCAGTTTAAACGTTAGAGGAAGGTACCCTCGTCCACAACACCTTTTCAGAGCGCTCGGGTAGGACAAAAAAAGTTATTTCCCAGCGAATGCCACTCGCACAGGGTAAAAGGCAGATGAGTCAATATCGCACGTGACTCCATCGGTGCCGGTCGGATGAAGGAAAATCAAACGAAAGAGAGAGAGAAAGAGAATGTGTACTGATAAAGCTGAAAGCTGAAAGAACAATATCAGGTGATGATGCAATGCAGCAGCAAGAAGAGGTGAGGGCCAGAACAAGCAAGCACAGGACTAAATAAAACCATTGTATCTATATACGCACAGATCCCGTCCTCCATATAGAAAAGAACCTGGGCCCGACGAATCGGACGTGCACGCTGAGTGGGTGACAGCGTGAGAAGATGCAACAAAATTTATTTATTCTTTTTTTCTTTTCCCTTTTTTTTTTCTATTTTCGATCGTTTTCTTCTCTGGTGTATTTTTTCGCCCTTTCTTTCACCGCTCGCAAACATGCCTGTCTCGGTGCCCTTTCTGTCCTCGCACAGATCGTTTACCATTGAACTTGCTGAGCCGGTGGTCTATCTTCGAGGCTTGCCCAGCAACCCGGCCACCCATGTGTTGAGAGGCGAAGCCGTCCTGGTCCTGTCCAAGCCTATCACAGCCACCTCCGTCACTGTCAAGGTCGTTGGCAAGTCCCATACCCTGTGGCCAGAAGGTAAGATATGTACTCCATCAGTGGTATCCAACCAGCACGTTGTCATGGAAGCTCATATCATATGCAAAGGCATTGGTGCACGTGGCACAAAAATGTCCCACGAGAAGACGATCCACGAGCAGAACATGATCTTGCAGACATTTGCGCAAGGCGATCTCATTCCGGCTGGCTTGCATCGCTGGCCGTTCGAGTTCCTCCTGCCCAACAGCCTGGTCGAGACCATCGAGGACGAGATGGCCAAGGTGTATTACTATGTTTCTGCGACCGTGCACCGCGGAGGCATGGGCGGCGTGACGAATTTGCGCTCCCGGCGCGATATTCTGCTGATGCGGACGATGAACTGGTCTGACGACAGCACGCTGACCTCGCACGCCACGCCGCCGATGTCGATCAGCACCGAGCGGCACCTCGATAACCTCGATGCGCAGATCTGCATCGAAAAAACCATCGTCTCGTCCGGCACGCAGCTTCCGCTCTCGATCGCGATCTCGCCCACGCAGAAGCACATGCACCTCGAGTCGATCAACATCATGCTCACCGAGCAGCGCGTGTACCGTCTGCCTGAATTTGGCGCACGGCGGAGCGACGGCTACGATTACAAACTCAAAATGGCGTCGGCGACCGACATCTGCGAGGTCGAGACCGACCCGATCCCGCCTATTCGACTCGCGCGCGCTATCACGACCAAAAACGCCCACATCTCACTCGACAACCACCATTTTTACTACCGCTTCATGTTCCACCTGCCCAACTGTGTCACCCTCAACCATACCAGCACCTACCATGAGGTCGACATCAAACACTACCTTCGCATGCGCATTGAACTCTCGCAGCCCCACCAGCAAGACCGCACCGTCATCCACTTCGAAACCCCCATCACCATCCTCGACTGCCGCCTCAAGGAAGATTTCTCGGCCCTGCCCACCTATGAAGAATCGCTCTCCAACCCAAAACTAGAAGACGAGGAAGCCAAGCCTACCGGCTTCTTTGTTTGTCCTTGCTATCTCGAGTACAGGAAGAAGCGCAAGTGCAGCCGCCAGGAATGGATGAGTATCCGCCAGCATAGCCAGCACGGGGATAATAATTTTGACGGCATACCACCCCCGCCCTACGAGCGTCTGCTGAGCGAGAAACAGCGATGATGATTTTTCTTTCTTCTCTTTTCTACATCCATCCATACTATTCATAGATACCTCTCATTCATCTCTACTTTCTGTTCTACTACTTTTCTTCATTTGCGTATCCGTTAATACATTTAGTAATTATTGCTGCATTGTTCTCTTATCCTGTTCCGATGGCCTGATGATGCATGACCGTGATTTGATATGATTTGATATGATATGATATGATAAGATGGAATGCACCACTTAAAAAACTTCTTTGGATGCACAGCTCTTCTTTGATCTGGAATAGAGCGATCTGGCTGATACGCTCGTGTTGCATCACAAGGAACACGTTACTTCTCGCTGCCATCCAGAACCATGTGGCTCGGTGTCACCTTTTATCGGATAGTGCACACCCATGCAGGTCCTTCACGTGGTTGTTGCTCTTCCAGTGATCGCCGGTAAGCTCGGGTTACGCAAAAATAAAACATTATCCCGATAGAAAGCACGCCATTCAAAGACTTCGTAGTCGTGCTGGACAGAATAGTTATCCAATGCTCATGATTGCCTGCTGCACCAGTAGTTCTTTATTGCGAATTGCACAATCGCATACATTCACAAGATCTTGACTATGTTGGTGAGACATAAAGAGTTCGATATTTCATGTAATTAACGTGTGTTTTATGTAGTTTTTGCATGGTTTTTTCGGATCTCAAGACAAACGAGGAAAGCGTGTCCCTGAGAATAGATCACATTGGGTAACTCTCTATGGTAGCACATTTCTACCAAGTATGATCGTGTACTGAATATCGCCAACAAATGAGCACTTTAAATGCACTCACAGTGTCTCATGAACATGGACATACAGAAACTGTCTTAACATGTATGATATTTGGGAATGAATGGTGGCGACAACAGGACAGTCTATGCATCCTGTTTTCTCAGCTTCTTCTGTTTCTCCTACTCTATATCTCTCCCTCCTTCCATCACTCAAAATCTGCCTGTTTACCTTGCCATGGACAGACGTACAGCTCAGCAAGACGACGAAACACAAGCTACTAGAACGCAGACGATGCTAGAAAAACGTAGGTCGAAAGAACCCCCCCCCCAAAAAAAAAAAGATAAATTTCGAGTAGTTCGAAGCGGCCTACTCCAACAACAGGTATAAACGCAAATCTTATTTAAGGATGTATTTCAATAAAATAGTCAAGAGTCTTTCGACCAGCTGTCGAACGCAATCACTCAGCCCCGTCTCAAAGGCACCAATATGATCGAATCTGATGCAATCGCCCACACACCCCATCATCCTCAATACCGAAAATAACATCTAGCAGGCTGCTATTTTCTTTGCCCAGCAGACGTGTCTCCAACCTGAGCGATGGTCACGATTTATCTTAACGTCGCCGCCAGATAGAAACCATGCTGCACTGATCTTTTTGGTGTGCAACCCCGATATCTCGATTTTTTTTTCTTTGTTTGCTCAATCCTTACAATGTGCTGCTGATATGCAGTATATATATGACAGGAAAACTACAAGATTTTATATAGGATGATTAGCTGCTTCTGACAAGAAGAAAGAGAAAGACACCATGTGGCGATAAAGGATTATACAACTGGGCTGTCAAGATAAGGGGGTCCAATCATCTCACTGTGCTACCTCGATGATTGACGCGTGTTATATTCGAAGCAAGTAATGGTCAAGCTGTTAGAGAGCCTCAAGGAGACTAATTTTTGCCCAGCAGGTGCTTGGCTAGACAGTGTGAAACGTAAAGTGCCAAAGCCTTCTTCAGGCTGCTGGTCAAGAGACGCGTGTTTTAGATTTGTGTCATTGGCTACGTGCTCATTGCTGAGTATCATTCTCTCATGCGTTGTCAAGTGAGGCGGAAGCCTATACGGACATTGACTGGGCAGCTCTTCTCTGTATTCACGCAGCTCGCAGCTTAGCTCAGGGGCCAACCGTAAACCACGTCATTGGTTTTATCCAGTAGCCCCAACACATAAACGCACCGTGTTTTGCAGTTGACTCTGGTCGGTATTCCGGACACATCAAGTGGTGTTCATGGTAGTAACTCTCGAAGATGAAAAAAACTCAATGCTATACCCTGGTACAGCTCAAGCCGGGGTTTAAAATATCACTTAGGAAGCCACCGTAGCGAGATCCCTTTCGCTGCTAAGTATACATTATGTACAACATTGAGGCGTGAAGATCCAAAGCTTGAGAAACGAAGAAGATCTTTTATATGCTGGCTATCAGTGCAACTGCGCTCTCTTTAGCATGATGGAAGGCATATGATTCACTTACCTCTGAATAAAGCATGAGTGCCGTGCTATCCGTAACCAGCTCTGTTGTCCTAAGCACCAATAATCTTGAGGCTGACAGACTTGAGTACAGTAGTCCCGTTTATCATATCTGTAAAGGATGAGCAATGTATAACTATGCGATTCGTCTGGATACTTACAGCCTTCACCCAGAAATCCCTTCGTTCGAGGCCACCTGCTACGGGAGCAGCGTTTACTTGGAGAATGGATACACCAAGCACCATGACGAACAAAGCTAAAAAGCGCATGGGGAGTATAGATTAAGGGAAGTATATGCCAGAAGGATGTAAGGCACGACGGGATTTAGCCGAACTACGGCCACACTTTTATTTGCATGTATATTCGCTGTGAGATTTGTTATGCATCTGAGCGCTTTTTGGTATCGTCACTTTGCAATATTTTATGCTCGCAGGAGCAAAAGTAAGGAGGCGAAACTAAACCTACGCGTGCGGTGCCCCATCCAATTCGTATCCAATGTTCTTTTCGCATCGGTTAGTGACTTACTGCACTGTCTGCATACGCAGGGTTGATCAACATGGATACCAGATGATATTACCAATCGGTCCTTTATATGATAAGCGAGAACCATAGAGAGACTACCATCATTAACTGGATAAGAAAGAATGTCACTACGAATTCGCGCTGCATATGTGGAGAAGTGCTATAGTCGGTGGTAGTATGTCTAAAACATAAGAGACAGGATCCCCACCTGGGGCGTAGTGACATCATCGGGTGTCCAAGAACCCCAAGAATATCGGAAACGAAGCTATTCAAATCTACGCCGTAACTTCCTGGGTATCCCATGAGTGATGCAGAGGTTCCAGTCTGTGAAAAGTGTCATGCTACAGTGATCTATACCTTGAAGTGCATGCCCGCAGTCGTTAGCGCGACATTTATCTCATTTAAAAAAGAAAAATAACACATCGAAAACGCGTTGATTCATATAAATTCTGGGTGATATAATATTCATGATGCCTGTTTATATTCTTTAGCAAATGGTTCTACGCTAATTTGCATATCTCTAATATGCTATTCATTATCACTGCTCGTAGATGCTCTTATGCTGTATGGTTTTTTAAAACGTAAATTGAACTCTGTTCCGTGCTAGCATGCACATACTCAAGTAAAATACTTCATCACAATCAGAAGGACAAGACGTCTTTCCAGGTGACAGTAAGTACTGCCTATGTGTATATGATTTGACAGGCATTGAATATGAATATACGTCATTCCTACACGTTACGTGGTTCCTGCATATGTTGCGACTCTATATTGTTGTTCAATGTATAATTCAGCAGCAGATTTCATCAAGAAAAAAGACGTGAAAATTACCAAAGTCCAGATTGATAGTCTGGACTACAAAATTATTGCAGCTCAGGTATCCTACCGCCTACGTTTCTCATGTCCATGTAAAGATACGGAGTATGTATGATTTGCCAGGAAATACGAGATGGTGAGTACCGTAGCCTAGCGACGTAGGTTTTTCGAGCTGACAAAATTTAAACGCATTATGACATTCGGACGTGTCGTTATATGTGCTTTTTTATGCAACATGGTGACTAAATGTGGGTAAATACATATCAAGACGTGTTGACGTTTAATTTCATAGAGTAAGAGCAATGGATATACCAAAAGGAGTATGCAATGTGTGTGGCTTGGAGCAGCTTTCATTTCTTCAATGCTCGTGTCACCATCACATTGACTGCCGCCAATTTCAAAGGGAACTTTTTTGGATTTTGGGTTGGAAAAGACCGCTCCACCCCAATCGATGTGTTCAATATCTGCAGGGAACCCACTGGGAAATCTTCGCATCTCGTCTTCTCTGGAACTTTATTTGTTGTAAACCAACCCTCATTTTCCTTGCTCCATCCGTCTCCTACTTTTTTTTTTGGGATTCATTTACCAAAGCTTTGGACAGAAGTGGACCCTTGTTTTGAGTGCGCGCACGGACCAGCACCGATGGGACATGAGCATAGCCCAGGTGAATGGAACGTGACTTAAGAGTGTCTGGCCCTTTACAATCGGTGAAGGCTTCGTAGCCAGATGATTATATATTAAATGTTTCTAATATATTTATTCTAAGGATCCTGAGCGAGATCTTCTGCATCATGTAATGAAAGTTACAAGTGCCTTGTCTCTATTATCACAGCATTGTTGTTTGATCATAATACTTGTTTGTTTGACTTTCGAGCCAACATGAAGGTAAGTGCCCGCTTTGTCCCACTGCAGTAGGCGGATGATTCTCCCCAAAACTATCCAACAAGAGAAAATGAAAGAATAAAATAGAACTGCGTACAATTTTTTTAGAAATGAAATTTGTAGACGAGATCCAGGCACAGCGAGACAGGAAAAGAGCGAGCCTCTTGGCTGTCAAAATTATTTTCTCCGTTCGGGATCCCAAAAAAGCTGCTGCCCCAGTGTGATGATGACCCAAGTATTTCTGCTACTTCTGCCTCGTTTTCTCTCACCTTATTAAATATCTTGAGGTGATAGACTATTCTCGATAAGCATATGGTATGAAGTTAGGCGCATGATAACGAAAGAAAATGGAAAGATAAAAAAATTTTTGGGAGAAAATAAAAGGCGCTGTTGGGCCATTGGCCCTGAGCAATGGGCATTGTTTCAGCCAGTGGGGCATATTCGGGCCGCCTCGGGGTCGGATGATCCGGCCCCCAGCAACAGTAGAAAATGAGCAGTGGATGCATACATAGACATGAAGCAAATGTTCGTATCGGCTCCACGGTGAGGTAGTTAGGCCATGCAAAGTGAAGAAAGCAGTCGATCCCCCAAAGAACGTCCCCAAAATGAATTGCTGGCATCCCCCAATGTTAAGAGAAAATGGGCCTCGCCAGCAGTGCGCGTTGGGGTGTCGGTCACACCCCGATAGTGCGATTGAAACCCAGACGCCCACACATTTGGGTATGTTGCTAACAAATTGTGTGAGACTTGTCAAAAAAGAAAAGGAAAGAGACAACTTCACTTTTTTTCTTCTTCACTTGCTCTCTCTCTCCTCTCATACCGCAACCTCCGCCAACACTTTCCTCACACCCCTCCTCCTCTCCTCTCTCCCTCCACTACACTACTCTTGTACATCATATCCCATAATATGTTTGATAAAACCAACCTTCCGAGCCATTTCTTGGGTACGTCGAAAGTCAGCTTCCATGCTGCTCATGTAGAGATATTCACACGTCAAATTTGTTGTTACAGGTGGCAACGCTGTTGAGGCCGCCCCGCAGGGAGCTGTGCGCGACTTTGTAAAGTCTCATGAGGGTCACACCGTCATCAGCAAGGTGCTGATTGCCAACAACGGCATGGCGGCTATGAAAGAGATTCGGTCTGTGCGCAAGTGGGCTTACGAGACCTTTGGCAACGAGCGGGCGATCGAGTTCACGGTCATGGCGACACCGGAAGATCTTAAGGGCAACGCAGAATATATTCGCATGGCTGACAACTACGTCGAAGTCCCTGGTGGTACAAACAATAACAACTATGCTAACGTCGAGCTGATTGTCGACGTTGCCGAGCGCACTGGCGTGCACGCCGTCTGGGCAGGATGGTAAGTCGAAGCAGGAAGGGACGTGATGCATTCGAGATACTGAACCTGCATGCGCTAGGGGCCACGCCTCCGAGAACCCACGGTTACCTGAGATGCTCGCTCAGTCGAAACACAAGTGCGTCTTCATTGGTCCGCCCGCCTCGGCCATGCGGTCGCTGGGTGACAAGATTTCATCAACCATTGTTGCTCAGAGCGCGGACGTGCCCACCATGGGCTGGAGTGGTGACGGTATCACTGAGACGGAGGCCAACGCAGACGGCCACGTCATGGTCCCTGACAAGGTCTACCTCGATGCATGCGTGCAGACCGCCGAGGAAGGTCTGCGTGCGGCGGAGAAGATCGGCTACCCGGTCATGATCAAGGCCTCCGAGGGTGGCGGTGGCAAGGGTATCCGCAAGGTCGAGGACCCATCCAACTTTGCTCAGGCGTTTGCCCAGGTCCAGGGTGAGATTCCCGGCTCGCCCATTTTCATCATGAAGCTCGCAGGCAACGCCCGCCATTTGGAAGTCCAGCTGCTTGCGGATCAATACGGCAACGCGATCAGTTTGTTTGGTCGTGATTGTTCGGTTCAGCGAAGACATCAAAAGATTATTGAGGAGGCTCCTGTCGCGATCGCCAAGCCCGATGTGTTTGAGCAGATGGAGAAGGCTGCCGTCCGTCTTGGCAAACTCGTCGGTTACGTCTCGGCTGGTACGGTCGAGTACTTGTACAGCCACGTGGACGAGAAGTTCTACTTCCTCGAGCTTAACCCCCGTCTCCAGGTCGAGCATCCCACGACCGAGATGGTGTCAGGCGTCAACTTGCCTGCCGCCCAGCTCCAGATTGCCATGGGTATCCCGCTTCACCGTATCCGCGACATTCGTGTCCTCTACGGCGTCCAGCCCAACTCAGCCTCGACCATCGACTTTGACTTCTCGACCCCGACTGCTCTGGAGAGCATCCGTCGCCCTGTGCCCAAGGGCCACGTTATTGCTGTCCGTATCACGGCCGAGAACCCCGACGCCGGTTTCAAGCCCTCGTCGGGTACGATGCAGGAGCTCAATTTCCGCTCGAGCACCAACGTCTGGGGTTACTTTTCCGTCGTGTCCGCTGGCGGTCTTCACGAGTACGCCGACTCCCAATTTGGTCACATTTTCGCGTATGGCGAGAACCGTCAGGCTGCGCGCAAGAACATGGTTATTGCCTTGAAGGAGCTCTCGATCCGTGGTGATTTCCGCACCACCGTCGAGTACATTATCCGCTTGCTCGAGACTCAGGAGTTCGAGAACAACACGATCAACACGGGCTGGCTGGATATGCTGATCTCCAAGCGCCTTACCGCCGAGCGTCCCGACGCGATGCTCGCCGTCTTCTGTGGTGCTGTCACCAAGGCCCACACCGCATCGCAGGACTGCTGGCAGCAGTACAAGGCCAGCCTCGAACGCGGTCAGGTGCCCGGCCGCGACATGCTCAAGACCGTCTTCACCGTGGACTTTATCTATGAGGACAACCGCTATAACTTCACCGTGACGCGCTCCGCGCCTGGTATCTACACCCTTTACCTGAATGGCACCAAGAGCCAGATCGGCGTGCGCGAGCTGTCCGACGGCGGTCTCCTCGTCTCCATCGACGGCAAGTCTCACACCACCTACTCCCGCGAGGAAGTCCAGGCTACACGTCTGATGATCGATGGCAAGACGTGTCTGCTGGAGAAGGAGTCGGACCCGACCCAGCTGCGCAGTCCCTCGCCCGGTAAGCTTGTCAGCCTTCTCCTCGAGAACGGCGACCACGTCAAGGGTGGCCAGGCATATGCCGAGATTGAGGTCATGAAGATGTACATGCCCCTTGTTGCCACCGAGGACGGTCACGTGCAGTTCATCAAGCAGGTCGGTGCCACGCTCGAGGCGGGTGACATCATTGGTATCCTTTCTTTGGACGATCCCAGCCGTGTCAAGACCACCCTGCCCTTCACTGGTCAGGTTCCTGCCTTTGGCCCGCCCCATATCACCGGCGAAAAGCCCATCCAGCGTTTCCATGCTACCAAGCGCGTGCTCGAGTGCATTCTCCAAGGTTACGACAACCAGGCTCTGGTCCAGACGGCCGTCAAGGATCTGCGCGAGGTGCTCAACAACCCGCAGCTGCCCTACTCGGAAGTCGCAGCCATGATGTCGGCCATGTCGGGCCGTATGCCGCCCAAGATCGAGCAAGGTCTGCAGGAGCTCCTCCAGACCCGCGAGAAGCCCTTCCCTGCCACCGAGATGCTCGCTGTCATCGACGACTTTGCCCGCAACCACGTTCACTCCGCGGCCGAGGCCAGCGCTCTCAAGAACACCCTTGGTCCCCTCACCGAAGTCCTCGAACGTTATCGCAAGGGCTTGAAGCACCACGAGTTCTCAGTCTACGTCGAGCTGATGGAGCAGTACTACGAGGTTGAAATCCTCTTCAGCGGTCAGCTCCGCGATGAGGAAGTCATCCTCCAGCTCCGTGACCAAAACAAGGACGACCTGGACAAGGTGCTGGCGATCATCCTCTCGCATGCCAAGGTCTCGAGCAAGAACAACCTCGTCTTGACCCTGCTCGACCTGATTTCGCCCGCTGGCGGTGCGCTCGACAAGTTCTTCTTGCCCACGCTCAAGCGTCTCTCCGAGATTGACAGCCGCGCCACCCAGAAGGTCACCCTCAAGGCCCGTGAGCTGCTCATCCTCTGCCAGCTCCCTTCGTACGAGGAGCGCCACAACCAGATGTACGAGATCCTCAAGAGCAGCGTCACCGAGAGCGTCTATGGCGGTGGCAGCGAGCTGCGCACGCCCAGCTACGATGTCTTCAAGGATCTGATCGACACCAAGTTCAACGTGTTTGACGTCCTGCCCAACTTCTTCTACCACGCCGAGCCCCACATCTGCCTGGCCGCGCTTGAGGTCTACTGCCGTCGCTCGTACCACGCCTACAAGATTCTCGATGTTGCGTACAACATGGAGCACGAGCCCTTCATCGTCGCCTGGAAGTTCTTGCTCCAGACCGCCACCCGATCCTCCGACTCCAACAAGCGCATTGCGTCCTACTCGGATTTGACCTTCCTGCTCAACAACACCGAGGAGGAGCCTGTCCGTACCGGTGCGATGACCGCCTGCAAGTCGCTTGAGGACGTCGAGAAGGAGCTGCCCCGCATCCTGACTGCCTTTGATGACGGCAGCCAGGGCCAGCCCGCCCGCATGGAGAACATTCTCAACATTGCCGTCCAGAGCTCAGCCGACAAGGACAACAGCTACTGGCAGCCCAAGATTGCCGCGCTCATCAAGGCCCATACCGAGGCGTTCCGCCATGCTCATCTCCGTCGTATCACGGTGATCGTGTGCCGCGCTGACCAGATGCCCGACTTTTACACCTTCCGCGAGCGCGAGGACTATGTCGAGGACGAGACCATCCGTCACATTGAGCCCGCCCTCGCCTACCAGCTCGAGCTCGCGCGTCTGTCGAACTTTGACATCAAGCCCTGCTTCGTCGAGAACCGCCAGATGCATGTTTACTATGCCGTGGCCAAGGAGAACCCCTCCGACTGCCGCTTCTTCATCCGCGCGTTGGTGCGCCCTGGTCGCGTCAAGAGCTCGATGCGCACGGCCGACTACCTCATCTCGGAGAGCGACCGTCTCCTGACCGACATTCTCGACACACTCGAGATCGTCAGCCACGAGCACAAGAACTCGGACTGTAACCACCTGTTCATCAACTTCATCCCCACCTTCGCTATCGAGGCCGACGAGGTCGAGACCGCGCTCAAGGAGTTTGTGGACCGTCATGGCAAGCGTCTCTGGAAGCTGCGTGTCACCGGCGCCGAGATCCGCTTCAACATCCAGTCCAAGCGCCCCGATGCTCCCATCATCCCTATGCGCTTCACGGTCGACAACGTTTCGGGCTACATCCTGAAGGTCGACGTCTACCAGGAGGTGCGCACGGATAAGAACGGCTGGGTCCTCAAATCAGTGAGCCGCATGCCCGGTGCGATGCACATGCAGCCCGTGTCCACGCCCTACCCCACCAAGGAGTGGCTCCAGCCCCGTCGCTACAAGGCCCATCTGATGGGTACGACCTACGTGTACGACTTCCCCGAGCTGTTCCGCCAGGCCATCCACAACCAGTGGTCGCAGGCGGCGAAATATGACCAGGGTCTCAAGGAGCCCACCGTTGTCGTGGAGGGCAAGGAGCTCGTGCTCGATGAGGATGGCACGCTCCAGGAGATCGAGCGCGCTCCCGGCACCAACACTGTCGGTATGGTAGCCTGGCTTCTGACGATGCGCACGCCCGAGTTCCCCGCCGGCCGCCGCGTCGTGGTGATTGCCAACGATATCACGTACAAGATTGGTTCGTTCGGTACCGCTGAGGACATGGTCTTCTACAAGGCCTCGGAGCTGGCCCGCCAGTTGGGTGTGCCGCGCATTTACCTTTCGGCCAACTCTGGTGCCCGCATTGGTCTGGCCGACGAGCTCATGAGCCAGTACCGCGTCGCGTGGAAGGACGCGGCCAACCCAAGCGCCGGCTTCAAGTACCTCTACCTGACCGTGGCCCAGTACGACCAGCTCAAGCAGAACGGCCAGGAGGGCTGTGTCTCTGTCGAGTTCATCGAAGACGAGGGCGAGAAGCGCTGCCGTATTACCGACATCATTGGCTTGACGGACGGTCTCGGTGTCGAGAACTTGCGTGGCTCCGGTCTGATTGCGGGTGCCACTGCGCGCGCCTACGACGACATTTTCACCATCACGCTCGTGACCTGCCGTTCGGTCGGTATCGGTGCTTACCTTGTCCGCCTCGGCCAGCGTGCGGTCCAAAACGAGGGCCAACCCATCATTCTCACCGGTGCTCCTGCCCTCAACAAGGTCCTCGGTCGCGAGGTCTACACGTCCAACCTTCAACTCGGTGGCACGCAGATCATGTACAAGAACGGTGTGTCCCACTTGACGGCCGAGAACGACCTCCAGGGTGTGGCCAAGATTGTCCAGTGGCTGTCGTACGTCCCCGCCGTGCGCGGTGGCCCCGTCACGCTGCGTCGCTCTGCTGTCGATCCTGTCGAGCGTGAGATCGAGTACATGCCGCCCAAGGGCCCCTCCGACCCCCGCCACTTCTTGGCTGGTAAGACGGACGAGTCCGGTCGCTGGTTGAGCGGTTTCTTTGACAAGAACTCCTTTGTCGAGACCCTGAGCGGCTGGGCGCGCACGGTTGTGGTCGGCCGCGCCCGTCTGGGTGGTATCCCCATGGGTGTTGTTGCCGTTGAGACGCGCACGGTCGAGAACATTGTCCCTGCCGACCCTGCTAACGCCGACTCGACCGAGCAGGTGTTCATGGAGGCCGGTGGTGTGTGGTACCCCAACTCGGCGTTCAAGACTGCTCAGGCGATCAACGACTTCAACAAGGGTGAGGAGCTGCCGCTCATGATCTTTGCCAACTGGCGTGGTTTCTCGGGTGGTCAGCGCGACATGTACAACGAGGTTCTCAAGTACGGTGCCCAGATCGTCGACGCCCTGTCCAACTACAAGCAGCCTGTGTTTGTCTACCTGATCCCCAACGGCGAGCTGCGTGGTGGTGCCTGGGTCGTGATTGACCCGACCATCAACCAGGATATGATGGAGATGTATGCCGATGTGAACGCGCGCGGTGGTGTTCTCGAGCCCGAGGGTATCGTCGAGATCAAGTACCGTAAGCCCCAGCTCCTGGCCACCATGGAGCGTCTGGACCCCAAGTACGCTGACCTCAAGAAGCAGCTTGCTGAGGCGACCGAGGAGGACAAGAAGACGGAACTTAAGCGCCAGGTCGAGCAACGCGAGCAGGAGCTACTGCCCGTGTTCCAGCAGGTTGCTGTGCAGTTCGCCGATCTCCACGACCGTGCCGGTCGCATGGAGGCTAAGGGCACCATCCGGAAGCCGCTCGAGTGGCGTACTGCCCGTCAGTACTTCTACTTCCGTGTTCGCAGACGATTGCAGGAGGAGTACACGATCCGTGCCATCAAGGCCAAGAAGGACCGACAGGAACTGTACACTCTCTTCAAGCAGTGGTTTGCCATTGACCACCCCGAGGCTGACTGGGAGAAGGATGACGAAGTTGTCTCGGACTGGTTCGAGAGCGGCCGTCCCCTCGAGAACATTCAGTAATTTTACATCATATCTCTCTCTTCATGATCTTTGTTTGTTAGTACTCTATACATTCATCCGTATACTTTTTTGTTATTTTTCTTGTTTCCTCTCTTTTTTTCATCATCCAAAGTAATACATATATATCAGACCCTCTTGGCGGAGGTTTTCATATTATATTATATTTCACAAGCCGTGCATCGTATTAGGTTAATTTGGACCTTCCTACACGTATGCGATGTCGTACATACGTCAAGTCGCTTCGGAAAGGCTCAAGATTTTTACTAAAGCAAAATTTGACTGTTTCTCAGCTATTCCACAAGTCCTCAGCATCACATCCTACAATGTTTGGGTGAAAAATCGCTCTGCGTAGTTGATGAGCAAAGTGGGGATCCCAGATACACCAGAGGTTGGGGTGATAGACGATGGGGCAGTGAACAACCGAGCACGTTAGATTTATGTTCGAATCCGCTCCGCAGCAAAATGAGAGAAGCATAAATTATCTTGGAACCGAGGGCTGACTTCCCGGTCCCCACACCTGTTGTCTCATATTACACCATATGGCGCCTATCCAATTCTACGATATCAAGCTCGACAAAAATGAGCACTGGTCTCTTAACGCTGCCAAGGTGAAAATTCGGCCGCGCGTGCCAGTCTCGTCATAAGAGGAACGTACTGACTATTCTATTTTAGACCCGGTTCGCGTTGAACCTCAAGGGTCTCGCTTACAACACCACGTTCTTGTCAATATTGGACATTCACAAGGAGATTCCCAGTATCACGTGAGCCATCCAGAGAGAAGAAGAACCGCAGCTAATAGCAAACATAACACACTCTGTACTATAGTAAAACTGGTGAGCGTCCTACTGTGCCTGTCATCAACGACAGCGGCAAGGTGATCCAAGACTCGTGGAGAATTGCAGAGTACCTGGACAAAAAGTACCCTGAGCCGAGTCTCTTCCATGGCAACCCTGGTCTGCACCAGTTCTTCTTGAACTGGTGCTTCTCCAACGTTGGCAGACACGTCGGCGCCCTCCTTCTTCTCGATATCTACGGAAAAATTGACAAAGACAGCCAGCTTTTATTCCGTGAGAAGCATGAGAAGATGCTTGGAGCCCCCCTGGAGGAGGTAACCAAAGATCAAGCAGGTCATATCGCCAACATGAAGGGCGGTCTCGAAATTGTTGAGGCCGTTCTCGCCAACAACGACTATATCACTGGCCCTAAAAGTGAGTTTTGGATTGCGTGTAATAGCTGCTACCTGGTTTGCTCAGTCACTCATCGTTTACTTAGTTGGATTCGCTGACATTGTCCTTATGGGTGTTCTGCACATGCTTCACGTCACGAGGGATGAAGTTTTTCAGAAAGATGTTCTTGGCTCGTTCAAGAGTATCAACGCCTGGTGGGGCCGCGTCGAGAAATATACCAAAGACCAGCCGCCGAATGCTTAAGGTGCCTTTCCTTTGAAGAGCAAAAATAAAATTGTTCGTCTTGTAATTTTTTATATGCATACCACTGCTTTTTCTCGAGCTTCGAGTCCTATTGCATTTGTTACATGACTGCTTGATCGTTAAATTCATAAATAAGTCTATGAAGAATGAATGACAAGGTTGCACGTTTTTACCTGTGAACCCAGAGAAGAAAAACATGGCGTCGATCGAATTAAGCTGCTACCCATTAACACAATAAAAGTTTTTATCATGTACGGTTACTTCGATGCCAGCGCGATTGTGCGTTCTCCACCTTTCTCCAGCGGGGAACCTACCTGGGGGCATCGTCTCCAAATCATGTGGATAAAAGTGCTTTCTCTTGCACACATCCGATGGATGCATAGTGGCGCGCATGAACATAAATAGCCAGGGCGGTGTAAAGCGAGGCATCTTTGGACAGCACGAGGGTGACAGAAGCAGATCCAGACAAACCTTTCCTTATCATCGACAACGCCATTTGCACATCATTTTTGAGCAATGGTAATCAGTAATAGGCACCCACATCATGCTTTATGATCACGTGCTTTAAGATTCAGGCGTAAAATGGCTGTTTAGAGACTCTTATCACTTTATAAGGTATACTCTGACGACCGATATAGCGCTCAAGATCAAAACGGGTGGAGGCCTATACTGTATTATTTCTACTACGGGATGGAAGCCCCTAGCACTCTTCTGCCTCGATGGCACTCGTGTCTTCCTCAGGATGTTGTGTGAATTCGTCATAAAACTGTTGGAAGAGAAAACATCACACTTGACATCCAGTCGATCAAAACCTGTTATTTTCTGTGTATATGGCGAATAGGCGGTTGATGTGATATAATGCTTTTTAATGATCGTGTGGA
Source organism: Syncephalastrum monosporum B8922 (assembly GCA_000697355.1). Classification (NCBI taxonomy): domain Eukaryota; kingdom Fungi; phylum Mucoromycota; class Mucoromycetes; order Mucorales; family Syncephalastraceae; genus Syncephalastrum; species Syncephalastrum monosporum. Next base: position 63,321 of record JNEN01001014.1, on the reverse strand, counting down.
AAAATGATGATACATAGTTATAAAGAAAGGGTTTACTCTTCGTCGTCTTCACCTTCCTCGCTATCCTCCTCAATAGCTTCAGGTTCACTCTCCTCATCTTCATCCATGGCGTCGTCGCTCTCGTCGTCCTGGTTGTCCTGGTCGTCCTTGTCCTCTGCGTCATCGTCTTCGTCGTCTGCTTCATCCTGATCAGCGGCAGGCTTTTGGCTCTGCAACTGCTTTTTCCGCTCCTCTTTCTCCTTTTGCTTCTTTTCGACATTGGCTTCCTGCTGCTCCCTGCGCTCAGCCTTCTCTTGGGCGAGACGCTGTCGCTTCTGTTCGGTCGCCTGGACTTCTTGCTTCGTCTTTTTAACGAAGCGATGGTAAAGCACTTCACCCTCACAGAGACCGTTCTCGATCTTAAAGAGCTGGAGGGTCAGGCGGGGGCCGAATTCCTGGAGACGGATCGAGCGCTGATTCTCCTGGGTGAGGTTCGAGCGGCGGACGCGGTAGTTCTCAGGAAGCTCAACGTTGCCTTCGGGGCCATCCTCGACGTCACTTTCGGATACGACAGCTTCCTTGAGAATGTAGTCCGAGATATCTTCGTAGCTGCCGAGGTCGGTCATGCCCGTTTTGAGGATGCGCTTAATGGACTTGGAAACGCCGACTTCCTTGACATGGATGCCAAAGTGCCGTACGTCGATCGTCTCGTTGGTTTCGTTGTAGTTGAAAAGAAGGACGCGTCGTGTGGAGCTGAGTTGGAGCTATGTTAAGAGAAAAGATAAGACTGGGTGAGTAGGAGGATCTCGTGGTGATAAATCAAGTCTTACCGTTTGGACATCGATGGGAGGGAACATGTTTTGAAGCATAGCCGTCATGACCTTGAACTGCTTGCCTTCCTGCTTGAAGTTGTTGAGGACAAGCAGGGGCGGGGCGAGATAGTCCATCACGGAGGTCTTTGGGTTTTTGTACAGCGCAACGCAGTCCTTGGCAAGCGCATATTCGAGCACACGGAAATGGAGGGTGGGGCCGCGCGGCACACGACAGATACGCATGTTGACGTTGGACTCGGTCTGGCTGAAAATCAAAAAGTGGGTGACGCCCAACTGACCCGACACGGCAACGAAGTCTCGAAAGCGGTTCGTTTTCCGTTCCTAGCGTTCAAACGATGCGTGAATACGCTTTCTTCCTGGTTTATGCATTCCGTTGACTTACCTGTAGATGCTTTGCGGTGTGCGGCTGCATGACCTTACGGAAATCCTTTGTGAGTTGGGTGATCGTCCGTCCGACCTTGCCCGATCGCATAACGAAGCTCTTGGGGATGTTGGCCTCGTCTTCCGGCGTGACCTGGGCGTGCTTTCTCTTGCTTCCTCTCTACATGTACGTACAAGACACGATCGTGTGAGTACAAGCCATAATTCACCGAGATCGATCTATCCTACCTTCTTGCGAGCCATGGCTGTGAATGTGTCAAATAAGCAAGAGAAGAAAAAAAATTGAAATTTGATCAAAGCCGACAACAGCGAGCGGTGCCAGAAATGTCAAAAATGTGTGACACCACACACGTACATGGATTCACAAAGCGAACGGGAGACAACACTTGCACACAGACATTCTTTCTCTTGTATTTATTCTAGACCTTTTCTATTTCGTCTGTGTTGCCTGGTTCATATTATGAATGGACTCAAGATAATCTCCCACTGGTGTCCTTCCAACATTCTGGCCAGGGAATACAAGGCCAAGAAGTTCTGCCTCATCATTCTCAACCAACCCATTGTCCAGAAAGAAACCTTCCAACGATTGTGGGCTAATGGTAAATACACCCAACAAATAAAGCACGCCGTGTTTTGTTATCTGACCGCTGATATACTATTTTGTTGCTACTATCTCTACCGCTACTCTGACTACCTGTATTGCTCCCTCTGTGTGTGTGTAGCTGCCTTTCGCTTTTGCGCCGATGGCGGAAGCAACCGACTCTACGATGCCTTCAAACACGACCAGCATAAGTTAGACTTGTGAGTGCAAACCAGAACACGCCTGTGTCCGTCAGTATTCATGGGCCTTGTCAGATATGTACCAGACCAAATTGCAGGTGACTTGGACTCCATACGGGACGAAGTGCGCGAGTTCTATGAAGACAAGGTACGCAAGAAGAGGGAACGAGTTGAGCATAGAAGACGACAGAAGCTGACAAGTGACAACGCACGCAGAACGTGATCATCACCCAGGACGCAGATCAGTACAAAATGGATTTCACAAAGTGCATCGATCGCCTTAAACTGAAGGAGGACGAGCTAGGTCAAACGGTAAGAGGAATGAATGGATTTGGGCAGGGCAGCGCTGAGAATGATATTCTACTTCATCCTGTCCAGTTTGATATCGTGGCTTTCCCTTCCTTGGGCGGTCGCTTTGACCAGACAATGCAAAACATCAACATGCTGTATATGATGAAGGACCAGATTGAACGCCGTATGGTCCTAGTGAGCGACGAGAACCTGACCATCTTGCTGGACAAGGTAATAGAATATCTGTCCGAGATGTCACATTGTGCTAAAGCAATCATCCACTGGTTAGGGGTCACATCACATCCACTGTCAACCGGAATACGAAGGTAGAACAACAACAACAAAAAAGAAAAAAAAACGGGGGGGGTGGTTGGGGGACAGAGAGAACAGGTCAATGAGGACAAGAGTGCTTATCAGTTACTCTCATCAGGACCCACCTGCGGTTACATTCCGATCGGTGCGCCTGCTACGGTTACGACTCGCGGTCTGAGATGGGATTTAGAGAAACATCTGTGCGAGTTTGGGGGTATGGTGAGCTCATCGAATGCGCTCGATGGTGACCTGGTCGAGATAGAAACCGATTCACCCATCGTGTGGACCATTGAAATCAAACATAATGAACTGTAGATACCAACACCCAGGCTCTTTGGTTTTTTTTTACTGTTTTTGTTCCTTCCTTTTTTTTTTCTTGTCTTTTTACACCATGCTATACTACTCATGCTCGGTGGTCCTTGTCCACTTCTCGGAGTTCCTGAGCTGAGCGCCGCTCGTCCATGGATAAGATGCGCCCACTGGGATGGAACCAGAACGAGGTGGAAAGCTTCTCACGGAGCTCGCAGACGAGGAGGGCGTCGCCCGGATTTGTGCGCTGCGGCACAGCCTCGCTCCATTGGACGGTCTGGTCCCACCGGCCCGAAACCAAACCGGTGATGAACTCGTCCCACTCGTTGTTAGTAAACGTCAGATGCAGTTTAGAGCCGCTGAGCTCCTTGGTCATCAGCAGGATGCCTTGTCCCACTGCCTTGGTCAACTGCATGATGCGCTCGCCCACGACGATGTTGCGCCGGAAAGCAGCCCAGTTGGTATCGTTGAGGAGAGGCTCGATCCACGCACGGTAGGTCTTCATGTTGGCGTTGCGGTCGCGGTCCTTGTCGCGGTCCGTCTTGGCGAGGATGTCGTCGGATTCCTTGATGACGTCGTTCGGGAAGAGGCGGGCAAAGGTCTTTTGGAATTGCTCAAAGGCGAGGTAGAGGCGGGAGTAGTCTGTGTTGTAGTAGATGCCGTTTTGATTCATGCCGTTGTCGAGATGGGGTTTCATATTGGAGTGGAATGTGAGGATACGTAGCGAGGGTTGCAGGAGCCGGGCGGCTTCCTCGACGCTCGAGGCGCCTTCGACAGTTGGGATGGGGCAAGTTTCGATCGCAAGCGAGTACTCCGTTGGTAAGCGCTGTGCCTTTTGTTCCAGGTCGTAGGATGTGATGCTCCGTAAGCGGCTGATAATGTCATCTCCTATACAGAATGCGTTTGTGAATATCTTCTGTGCTCTTACTCTTTCCCTTCCTCTATTCTACGTACGTCGACGTTCGAATTCACCGTGACGATGGGGGATTTTTGGTTTTTTGGTCGGCGCAGCGGACTGCTGTGGTACGACGTCGAAAGGCACATCATCAGAGGCCTGTCGTTTCCGCTTGCGCATCAGCGATGCTTGTGTGAGGACGCCTTGCTCGGCATAGCGCTGCAGGAGGACGGGTTCGCGGGCAATGCGGCCGTCTTGGTAGTAGAAGCCACGCTGCTTGGGCTCCATGTCGGGTGCAGGGTCGAATGCATCGAGGAAGCGTGCTGTTGCTGGGCTGGCGGTGGCGGTGGCGGTGGCTGGTGTGGGTGGTTGTGCGGGGAGGGGCATCGGCGAAGGGAAGTGGGTGTAAGGGCGCACCGAGTACGCATCGGTAGAAGTGTCGTCGTCGCCCGAGTGACCGGCGGCAGACGACGGGCGTCTGGGAGAGTGGGGATTTTCCGCATTGGTCGGGTGGGTGAGATAAGACACAGACAGGAGCCTGGCAAGCGGAGACGCCGACGACGCCGACGACGAAGACGAGTACGACGAAGCGGTGTCAGGCCATCGCTGACTTGGCAGATCTTTGCCTGAGCCGGCGAGGCCGCAGCAGGCACTGCCGCTGGGGAGCATCACCGTATGCAGGCCGGTGGTGGTGTTGTCATCCCGAAAAACAATTCTGTTCTCGTGGATCGGCTTGTGGTATTTGATATGATCACCCATCGCATAGGAGACGCAGAAGAAGAGCTTGGAGAGTGTGGAGGCGTCATTCCGTTTGCGCAGGACTTGCTTGACGATGCGAAAGAGGTCGAGCAGATCTTCGTCGGTCAAAATGTCCTCGGCTTGTGGGTGATGGTGGTGTGTTTCAGTACCAAGGAGTGCGCATGTATCGCCGGTCTGGCTCATAGGTGTATATGTATATGTATATGTATATGTATACGGATGTATATGTGTGTGCTATGAAAGTATATCGTATGATGGAAATAGAGACAAATGCAGGAGTATTAGTAGTATACAGCTCTCGGAAGTTGTGGGAAACAAATACGAAAAGAGAGAGGTACAACGATGTGGAGATGAACCCCGACCCGGCATCTTCACCAAAAGAAGCTTCTGCCTTTCGTCTCTCGTTCCAATCCTATCTCCCCCGCTCCCCCGCACTCACACAATCTAAAGTATAAAAATAAAAAAAATGAAGCAGACTAGAACATCTTTGTGCATTGTACCCAACCATTTGTCTCTTGACATTATAATTCCCACTCAACATTGGGCTCGATACACGCAGTATGTCCCACCTCTGAAGATCTGATTAAGTTTACCATGGTTACCACGATTTTCATTTGTTGCCAAGCCTACGGGGAGCGGGCCCGCTCGCAAACTAAAAGGAAACATGACGAGCTGAATGTCACACGAAATGCCCACTGATTCTGGGTGCAGAACAAATCATTCGCGCGCGTTCATTTATTCTAAATGGAGAGAGGTATATTATTTACATAGACTGATTTGCTGATTTGCAAGAGATACGATAACCATAAAGAGTAGCATAGAATACACAAAGAAAAAAAGAAATCAACGGCATATATGTACAGAATGAAAGAGAGATGGAAGAAAAATAAAGTAAAGAAAGCTTTCTACAAGGTATAAAACATAAATAAAGGATCAAGGTCCAGAGGAGCAGATTTACGAAACGAGATCAAGTTGGGTAAGTTAAAAAGAGAGGAAAAATAAAAAAAAATAATAAAGAAAAAAGGATCGTGCGGGGTGGATGGATGGATGGCATCATAGGTTTCAGATTTGTGCTGGTGTGTTTTTTTCTTTCACTCGCAGAGCAAGGAACGGATAGACGGCAACCTGATTGGATGACTCCCAGGTGACATGTTTGTCTTCGGACCTTTGGTGGAGAGCGACGGCAGTAAAGGAGGCAAAGTCCATCCTGCTGTCGTGGTAGTAAGAGAGGATATGACAGGCGAGTTCTCGGGCGTGCATAATAAGCTGCTGCTTCCTCCACAGCTGCTCACGTCGTCGGCCATGGATCGTGTATCGGGAGATCGCTCCCCGTAAGCAGTGGGTAAGGGTAAAGGTGGCGGTAGTGGTGGATCCATACATTCGAAACAGGGTTGACAACATGCACAGTCCATATCCAGGAAAAGCGGAGGTGGTGTATAGACGGAAATCACCGTGTGGATGCGAGCGTGGCGCGTGAGTTCGTCAGATCGCGAGAAGCGCTTCCCGCAGCCGGGAAAAGTGCACGTATGGGGTTTCTCGCCGGTGTGTGTTCGAATATGGCGTGTCCTGTGCTCAAGCCGTCGGAAGGCTTTGTTGCAGAGCGGGCATGGATAGGGACGTCCGCGGTCTTTTGCGGATTTTTGCCGAGTTGTTTTTGTCATATGGGTTGAGAGAGAGAGAGCGATCAACGGCTAATGTTACACGAGATACAAAAAGAGAAATCAAGCAATAATTCACCCCGAAGGTGTTCGTATTGTTCTTTCCTGCTATAAAAATACAAAAAAGAAATGAAGAAAAAAGGTGAAGAAAGAAGAATACTACCAGTACAAAGCATGACAGCTGGCTATTTTATATGGCAAAAACATTGTCTATCTCTGCGCATGCTTTTTCTTGCCGATCCCGTGTGATAACAAAAACTTTGCATTGAGGGGGGCAATGAACCATACACGCCTGTTAAAAGCATAAAGAGAAAAAAAGGGGCCAGGGGCTTCTCGCCAAAAATGGGTAACCTTTCTACAGATAACGAAGACGAAGCGGGAGGGGGGTATTCATTCGCTCGTAAAGTGGGAACCCCCCTCTTTTTATCTTGCATAGACTGCTATACATGGTTATCGCCATAGAATGACACGGCATTCTCTTATACATACAGGCTGTGCCACCTGACAGTTCCTATGTACATGGTGCATATTCATTCTTGTGCCATGCTTCCGAATCTGGAATCATCGGGATACCCTGGTTCTTTTCGCTTATCAGCTCACTTGGCTGAAATAAGTGCTTCACAGGTCGTGTTCGTCCGATATCGATATGAACAAAGGAGTGCCCGTTCGCCTTTATCTTTACTTTTTTCTCTATAAAAAAAGACTCATCCGTAAATAAAATGCTTCTCAAATATGATGATGCCCACCATGCTCCTCCCCCCTCTTCCTTCTATGTGAGACCTAATGGATCTGCGTCGATGCAGCTTTCTTTGTCATAATGACACAGTGGATTTATTTATGTGTGTGTGGCGCTTTATCTGCTGCTGCAGGTCTGAGAATAGCCACGTTTCATGGGCCCTGCTGGAGATGCTTCCGAAAACTATACCCCCGGACGCCACTGATGTGCACCGCTATCTAAATGACCTCAAGTGGCGCATACTTTAATTGCCACTACAGCTAATCTCCTGGTATATATGAGTGATGTAAGCAGCTAACCTTATGTGTGGTCATAGATCTGGAGCTCTACGTATGCATTGGCCTTCGTACAGTATTCACATGCTAGTCGCATATTTTCTGCAAAGACAGAAAAGGAATGACGTGACCATTGTCATCGCACATAGCTAATGTCAAAGCAGCGGCATTTGACGCCGTCATAGACAGATCACCCATACTGTGTATCTTAGTCTCATCAAACTCATGAGTGTATGTTTATTGTTGTCGCCACATGAATGTTTATCCGAGATAGTAGATATTATTGTTTTGATGTGTGTTACATGGTGCAAATGGCGCTCAGTAACTAGGCCCTATGCATGATTTACAACAATACGGTCATCGTATATGCTTTTTGACTGTATTCGACCTTATGATGGAGCGAGAAAAGTGGCAAATATGCCCACTATGTCAGCGTGTATCCAATCATCCCAACGCAGACTTTAAGAAGAGTAAAACAATCAGCGCGTACGGTCCATCTCGTCTTTTTATTCTTGATGCACAACTTGGTGATCTCTGGACTAGAGACCGGCCACCAAGTCTCGCAGGTATGGATTGGCCTGGATTTGATCCTTGTATTTTTCACGTACTCGCTCCTTGGCCGCTAAAAGCGCGTCATGGTCCATGCTGTCGACGTCATGCGTCTGTGAGATGTTTCCTAGCTCGCGCACCATTTGTTCGACCAACCGGGTGCCCGCCTGTACGATGCTCGTTAACTCCAGATTTCTTTCTTCGCATTTATTTTTTTCTTACCTCGACATCCGTCTTAGCATGCTTGTGTGACACATCACTTGCTGCAAGATCTAATCAAGTTTTGCATATGAGTGTTTTGCATTGGCGCTTTCCAGAAAAGATATACACCGTACCTGTATCATCTTCGAGCTCAGCCGCTTTGCGTTTGGCGAGCCGGACAACCGTAGGCGGGAACTCGGCCATTTCGGCGACATGGATACCGAAACTCTGGTCGCAGACACCTTCGCTGACCTTGTACAGGAGCGTGATCTCCCGGGTGGCGGTCTGGCCTTCTTCGATATGAACCGCCACGTTCAAGTTGCGGACGTGCGGCACCGTCTCGCCAAGCGCGGTGAGCTCGTGGAAATGGGTGGCGAAAAGGCAAAATGCCTTGATGTTGGTCGCGATATATCTGGATACAACGGGGTAAATAGAAGATCTTTCTCGTCCATGGATGCCACACTTACTCCGAGATGGCCCATGCCAATCCAAAACCGTCGTATGTGCTCGTTCCTCGTCCGAGTTCATCGATGATGATCAACGAATTACGCGTGGCGGTCTGACAGATGAATTAGGTTACGAAGATAAATGATATTTCGGCCGGCATGTACCTTTAGGATGGTGGCAGTTTCGAGCATCTCCGCCATGAAAGTGGAGACGCCCTTGAGTTGGCTGTCACTTGCACCAACGCGGGCCAAGATCGAGTCGAAGATGCAGAGCTTGGCCTCAGTGCAGGGCACAAAGCAGCCCACTTGGGCCATTAGGGCAATGACGCCAATCTGAAGCAGAGATTGAGAACCGAACGAAAGGCAAGTCTAGTCTCCATCACCCATACCTGTCGAATGTAGGTGGACTTGCCACCCATGTTTGGGCCAGTGATGATCTGAAACTCGGATTCCTGACGGATAATATCGACATCATTTGGTATAAAAGCCACGTCATCCTGGACTTCAAGGCACGGGTGGCGGGCGTCTTGCAGAACCACATTTCCTTGACCTGGGTTCATTTTAGTCTCACGGCCTTTGCTCCTTTTCTTTTCCTTTTTTGTGTCATACGCACCAGCAGGGGCGAGCTCGGGTCGTACAAAAGGCCGAGGAGCCATAATGGAGACCTCGGCAAAGCTCACAAGAACATCCATTTTGGCGATCGTGCTGCCCAAAAGCTCGAGAACGGGACAGTATGTCACTGGGGCGCATGTGAGCGTTCAGGGTCTTTGATGAATCCTGGTTACTTACCGACAATGTTAATGACCTCCTTGACCAGGCTCTTTTGCCGCTTATCGTAGCTCTCCATCAATTCGATGGATGCGGTGCTGAGGTCTTTCATCTTGACCGTGCTGTAGTAGGTACCCGCCTTTTGTGTGCCGTATTCAATAAACTCGGATTTGTTTCGTAGTTTGCTCGCGTCCGTCCGGTTGACGCGAATACAGTAACCGTAGATGGAATGCTTCTCCAGCTTGAGTTTTTTTTCGGTATCCATGTTTAACTTGGCACCAATCTAAGCAAAGTGGTTACGTCTCAGGGGCAGGGGAGCAAGCTGCCACTGTTTCCTTACCCGCTGATGTTCTTCGTCAATAAGTTGGCGCGTTTCATCGAGCTTTTCGCGCAAGTCTAGTTGTATATCGTTAAGTGGAGTGCCTTAGTCACAAGGAAAGCGTTGTGACTTACTTTGAAGTGCCTCATCGAATTCAGGTTTAATGATAAACTCATGGCGCTCTACCGCATCAAGGTCAATGGTCGATTCCACGAGCTCTTGAAGCTTTGTGAGCTTCGTCATGAATCTCTGCCATCTTGTGAGTCAAGAGTAAAAAAAAAAAGGGGCACTTCATTAGACTTACATTGAAGGGGGATGTGAACGTCTCCTCGAGGAGGCCGCCTTTGGTCGCATCTTCAGGTCGATGAGCCTCAAGGCACGCAATGAGACCGGGTAAACGGATCACGACTTGATATAGTCGTACCACATCCTAGAGCAGCATAAGGGTCATAAAACCCAAAAGCAATCGATAACCCTTTACCTGAAGATTAGCAAGGCCACGCTGGAAACGCTTGGCCAAACGGTGCAGATCTGGAACGCTCTTGAGATGCGATTCTTGGAGAGACTGTCGTAGATCGGTATCTTCAAAGAAAATCTCGACAAGGTCTTGGCGGTGTCCTATATATAAACACATAAGCATACCGGATGAAAGGTCGTCGGAAAATACTTGCGAATCTCATCGAGGTTGAGGAGAGGCTGCTTGAGCCATTGGATCAGGAGTCGGCTACCCTGGGCGGTTTTGCATTGGTTGAGGAGACCAAACAGACTCATGGTTTTGTTGGATCCTTCGTTAGGCGATGGCATTAAACTCAAGGCGGCGAGGGCGGAGGCGTCGAGCCGCATGTATTGGGATAGATCGTGGTGTTTGAGGGTAAACTGCTTGAAGTGTGTTTCATCTTGCAAAAGCTACTTGATGTGTAAGAGCTGATGGCAAAGCAGAACCCCTTTTCTTTCACTTACATCCAAGTATTTGATCAAACAGGCAGTGGAAGACATGGCAACCTTGAGTTCAAATTCAGCTACACGCGTACATAGATGAGGTGAGTATACCATGACTGAACTAGAGAAAAGTCACTTACGAAGCGCAACGGCAGACATTTCGCCTTGCAAAAGACGGTTCAAGTCTTGTTCAATGTCCTTGGCCAAGAAGTCGCTTTTCTTGACGTGGGTCATGACAATACCACAGCGTTCCAGGACCGATTTGAGTTTGGTGAGCTCATAGTCTTTGCTGCCTTCATCAGCGGGCAGCAGGCATTCTTTGACGCCGAGTTGAATGGCCAGTGACTATGGAGAAACGAATCAATCCTGCGTTTGTTTCCCCATAGACACCATACCTCAAAGTTGGAGTACAGGTCGTTATCGATGAATTCGGACACGCCGATCTCTTTGGTGGTCGCGTCTGCAAAGGCGACACCGACGGTCTTGTGTTCGCCTGAGACGGTGACTTTGGCAGCAAGGACGACAGGCGCGGCGGTGAGATTGGCACTCAAGAACAGGAGGTCCTCGACGTCCTGGAGATTGCCTGGCGAAGCTTTGCGCGAGAGCTGCCAAGTACCGCGTGATTGTGTCCAGATCTCGATGCGTAGTTGTTTGTTGAGCAGCGCATCGCGGAGGAATGCTTCGGCGACTGCGCTCGAGACACTGACAGTTGGCAAACCATTGTCACCTGAAGCCACGATGATGTTACGATAAATTCCAAGAGCACTGCGAGTCTGTGCACTTACCTCCCCAGTATTTGATCACAGTCGTGGTTTTATAGACGTGTTCGGCTGCAAACAATGCATCTTCGCCGTGGAAAGTGTAGTATTGTTTTTGAGTTGAATCACGCTCAAAGAGACGAATGGTGCCTTGGGTTGGCTGACGGTGTCATTGTCAGTTTCAGTGTCTTTTACAACGAAGAATGGGCGGTACCTGATCCAAGGAGTGGAAAAACCGCACAAAGGTCTGTTGCTCTGGCTTGTCTACGGCAGGGCGCTTTAGAATTCCGGGTGCTTCTGAATTAGTCAAAGAGACTCACCAACGTCAGGCAGCGATTCCTTGGGTGTCGACATGACGGGAACAAGAACAGAAAATTTAGATACGCGACGCGTCCAAAAAAAAGAGCGCGCGAAAAAAAAAAAAAGCAGATTATGACCATCTACTTGAAGGCCAGAAGCGAACCCAGGCACACAGAAACGTTCCGCTTTCATATAGTACGTATTCATCTGTTGCCTCAAAGCAGAAACATAGAGCCCTCGTCGATGCGAGATGTAATACAGCATATATGGTACGGATACCTGGCTTCTTATGGTACTCTATCATTATGTTTTATGGCACATCACTAGCCCCAGGCCCAAATCATGAAAAAAAAATATATATTCTACAGTGCAGAGTATGTGAGTTATACAAGAGCATTGTTTTGTATGTCGTTTAAATATGCCCGAGTATAAGGTGGCAAGGTGTAGTTGTAAAAAATAAATGAAAATTCGAGATGACAGCACCACAGTATGACATAGACAACAACATTCAATTTAATTCAGTTCAGCCAGGCGGCCTGCCAAAGAAAGAAACACCACGGAAATTGGGGACTGACGTCCTCCCTTCTTCTTCTCTCACGAACGATGAGTGGTCAGAACTTCATTGGCTCTAAAATTTCGGCATGTCTTTCAACATAAAACAACCCGCTTTTTTCTGTCCTGCTAATTGTTGTTGTTTTTAGCTGATTAGCAACAGCGACATTCGCTATGTGGGTGTGCTTCACAGCCTGGATGCGGAAGAATCCACTGTTGCTTTGGGACAAGGTTCGATCGCGCAAACAGTAACCCTGCATTAGACTGACCTTCCCCACACAGTGCGTTCTTATGGTACGGAGGGTCGCCGCGGCAAGCCTGAGGACGAGATCCCGCCCTCGAACAACGTGTTTGAGTATGTTGTGTTTCGTGGATCGGACATCAAGGATCTGCAGGTCTTTGAGGCGCCCACGCGGCAGCCTCCTCCCCAGTCTTCTGCAAGCGTACCGAATGACCCTGCTATCGTGGTAATTTTTTTAACGATACAACACAATGAAAGAAGAGAAAGAAAAGAAAAGCTTACGTGTATATAGAACTCGGCTATGCCTGGTTACGGCGCGGGCAATTCAATGTACGGTATGCCCCCCTATCCGCAAATGCACCAATACTGGGGCTCTCCCATGTACCCTCCCATGCCCATGGGTGGTCCGATGGGTACACCCGGCATGGTGCCGCCTGGGATGCCTCAACCAAACATGCCCTCTATGCCCCCTGCTACGCAACCGACCGGCGCTGACGCCAAGGCTGAAAGCAAGCCCCAGAAGCCTGCGGCGATGCCGGCCCTGGACGAACTCGAGCCAAAGGATACAAAGAAGAATGTCGATTCCTTGTCAGACCGGATGAACGAGCTCGCGGTCGAGGACAAGAAAGAGGATGACAACCAGGGCAATCGCCCTCGTCGTCATGGTAACCGTGGTCCGCGCCGTACGAGCGGTGCCAACACAAAACTGAACGAGGAGATCCTGAACTCTGAGTTCGACTTTGAATCGGCCAATGCCAAGTTCAAGAAAGAGAAGCTGGCCCAACTCCTCAAGGTGGGTGGCGCCGGTGACGAGGAGAACGCGGCCGTGGCTGCCGATGATGAGGAGGATGAGGTCCATATCCCACCTCCCAATGACGAGGCTTTCTATGATAAGGCAAGTGACAAGTGTAATTCTTTGATTCACCTTGCGTGATTCTGGAATAGCCCGGTTAACTCGTATGCTTGTAGAGCAAGAGCTTCTTTGATAACATCTCATGCGAGTCCAAAGAGCGCAAGGAACAGCCTGTCAACTTTGACCGCCGTGCCAAGATGCAAGAGGAGCGCAAACAAAACATGGAGACCTTTGGCGTTGAGCGGCCAAGGTACCGCAACTTCCGTGGCCGTGGTGGCTACCGCGGTCGTGGTGGCAACAGTGGCGGCTATAACCGTGGTGGACGAGGAGGCGGTTTCCGTGGCGGCCGAGGCGGTGTAAGTGAATTTATTCCATTTTCTTTATTATAATTAGCATTAGAGGCCAGATGACTGACCATGATTGTCTTAGAACACTGTGCCGCTAGCATAAGGTGGAGAGAAGCAAAGGGGTATATAGGATATACAAACGGGTTTTCATATACAAATAAGTATCGTTGACGTTTTGATTTCATTTTGCACACATGTCCCACACATACACATACACAAACAAAAACAAAAACGAAAGAAAAAAGTCTCAAGACCGCCTGGTCTTTTTCACCTGTTCTTTGGTCCATTGATAGTATTCTTTGAACCCGTCGTAACCGCGCAAGACTTGATAGAGGATGATGCTCGAAAACGTCGCACAGCCGATCCCGTCGAGCTGGAAGTCGTTGATCTGGAGACTTGTGGTGGTCATCACCGCCGCAAGCATGAGTGGCACACCTCCCACATAGATATTGCGTGGATCTATGTAATACGAAAGGAATAAGCGTACATCGTCATTGCAACAAAAAAAGAAAACGGGTGTGCTACCTGTGAAATTGATACGGTTAACCACCCAGATACGGACACCAGTGATCGCAATGAGACTGTACAGGACAAGCGTGGTGCCTCCGAAAACGCCATTGGGTATACTGCGTATGACGGCACCGAATTTCGTGATAAGGCCCAAAATGATAGCTACTATGGCCGCAACCAGTATCACCAAAGGCGAAAAGACCCGCGTGACAGACTGGATATACAAGAATCGATCGGTGAGAAAAAAAGAAAAGAAGCTTATCGCGGCCCCGGCCGCCATGGACGTACAAGAACACCAATGTTTTCAGCGTAGGTTGTCATAGGAGCAGCACCGACGCAGGCTGTCATCAAGGTGGCGAGCGCGTCTCCGAGATAAGCGCGTCCGAGGTAGCCTTCCAAGGGCTTATCAGTCATGGAGCTAATGGCCTTGATATGACTAACCAATAAAAATGCGCATGATGAACTTTTACAAGTGTACTAGGATTGTATGGTTGAAATTTACCCCATATTTTCGGCCAAGATCACGACGACGAGTGGAGCAATGGCACTGATAGCTTTCTTGTCAAACACAATTGGTCCATATACAGTGGGTCCTTCAACCCACGCGACGGATTTGACTTCGGAAAAATCGACGGGGTAGCCTGCACCGCACACGCCACATATGATATGAATAACATAGCCCGTGAGCAGTCCGACGAGAATGGATCTATGAGTACAGAAAAACTCGGTCAGAAGCTAATTGTATTATAAACCGCGTGATGAGGCTACTTGCATGCGACGCAGGGCTGGCCAGGGTGCATAGACGGAGATGAGCATCGTGATAATGGCGGTAGCAAGGCCCATGTAGGTATCGAAGGGTGTCGTGGTCGCTTGCATGAAGGCGGAATAGCCGAGGTGGACGCCGATACTGGTCACAATTGTGCCTGTAACGACTTCAAAGAGGTCAGATATAGAGTATGTGAGCATAGTTTCTACATGGTAGCGGTTTTGTTTCTCTCTTACTTGGTGGCATCAGAAATTCGACCCACTTGTAACCAAAAAGCATGACAACAACCGAGATAACGACATAAATGAGTGACATGACAATAAGGGCGCCTTGGGCGACGGGAACGTTGGGGTTGATGTGATCGGTGGTGGTGGCTGGATCGTAGCCGGTGACAGCCACGACGGCGCTAATAAAAGAGCCTGAGCTGCCGAGGTAGGAAGGGACGCGTCCGCCTGTGATAATGAAAAACAGAATGGTGGAGATGCCGGAGAAGAAAAGAGAGCCTACGTAAACAGTCGTATAAGCTTAGATTGTAGCTAAGACAAGTTGGAATACGTACTGTTGGTATCGAAACCCATTTGGAGCGCTACAGCATTATTAAGGTGCCAAGTCAATATACAAGATGATCCAAGTCGAGGCGGTACGTACGAAGCACGATCGTGCCACTGAACATGGCCAAGGCATGTTGGATACCATAAGCGATGCAGTGGTGCCACTGGGGTCGCTCATCGATATAAACGGTACCTGGGAAACTTGATATGAACACTCATTGTTTGGTCAAAGTTGTTGCTTTTTGCTTTACCAGCCCGCTTGAGTTTGTATCGAGGGAAATAGTTCCCATGTGTTCTCCAGCCACCCGGACTGTGGCTAGCGTTGGAAGATTCTGTCTCACAGTCGTTGGCGGATGTATGTGACGGCACCTCGACCGATGACCAGTCCGCTTGCTTTTCGTTGTGAGACATTAATGGAAATAAGCAACAAAAGACAAGCAAAAAGAGGAGAAACTCGGGGAAAAGCGCTCAGACGGGGAGCAAAGATCAACAAATAAAGGAGAGAAAAGATACGGAGGGAAAGTAAATATTTTTTTGGGCCAGCCATGCATTGATATCCAATCAAAGGTTTTTGTTCTCAAAGGCGGTGGAGAAAAAAAAAGGTGACAGAGACGCATCAGTCATGTAAAAGGTATAGGCGTGTGCTATCAGGCTTATCTCTTTTTTTTTTTTTTTTTTCATTTCGCGTGCCGATAAGACCAGTTCCTTATTTTTTTTTCAGGTCATGCGGCTTACTTTCTGGTCTTTCTCTTTTAAGCTTGTGCACGTGATGGCAGAGCGATCAAGAGCATTCATCAAACTGGCTCTCTATAATCTGAATTCCCTTGCAAGCCTATGAAATCTCTAATGCGTCACTGAAGGTCTGTTACAGATCTTTCGCTTTTGCACTTGCAGAACCGTGAGAAATAAAGACCGCTCAAACGAGACAGTGTCGCCGAAAAAGGAAACGGCCCGGTTTACCGACAAATGACAACCCTGTCATCCCCTCTAATAAGAAAAACAAGCGGAGAAACATGGTGGAACACCTTCCCAACCCATCATGGACAATCATAGCCGTGTCCCATGGCTTTAATATGTTTAATGTGTATAAATCATGCTCGCCATCATGTGTATAGTACACACATACGTGCATGGTATGCCGCATGCAGGGCTACATATTTTACCCGAAAGCGGTACTCGAGTCTGCTCATGCACATTACAACATAACGAATTATTGTCACAGTGTAGGCCCTTTTACTAAAAATATCCAACTAACTACATAGTGACACGCTGATCTCGCGGAAAGCAGCACACAGACGTTACTGTTTTCCATCCATTGTGCGTCTCTCTAAATACTAGCTGTATGCATGTGAAAGCTTTGGGCCAAAAGGGAATTTGCTAAATACAAAGAGGTACCGACTTATAAAGGTCTTAAATATGCCTAAAAGCTTTTGAGAGAAATACTATGTAGGAAGCATAATATGATGGAAAAATGACCTATGAAGAGCTGCATTTAGCCACCTATGCGTCATTTTACAAGCACAGCATAGAGAAGAAAATCTGTTTATTTTTCTACCCATTCAGGACAGTGCATCTCAGTATCCACTAGGGCATTAGTACTTCAGATTGCTGTAATGAATTGCGTCCTGAGCTGTGATTGACGATACTTCTCCTATCCAAGGATCCTTTGCAAGATACATTTGATACAATATCATTGAAATTTTGGCTGCACTTTGCCCACGCAATGATGCCGATGCAATAATACGCTATAATGGATCCACACCGGATACTCGTCATGTCTTGTACTGTCTTAAGAGTCAAAATAAGATACATACGTGTTGCAAGTGACTGGAATGCTGTTACAAGTGATACGCTGATAGTATATACGAAATATTGGTATACATATTTTTAAATTGAGGAGGAATCTATTGCTTCTTGTCGGCGTCCGTGAGCTGGGGCAGGTTGTGTTGATTGACTTCTGCGAGAAGGGCATCGACCTTGGCTTGCAAGGAATCGGTCTTGGCTTCCATTTCGTCCATGAGCGACTCGGCATTCTCGGCTTCCTTAAGCCACTTTTGCCAATCACAATCTGCATCGCCTAGCTCCTCCGGAGAAGGCAAAGTCGTCTTGTTGGATTCAAGAGGTGTGGGTGCCATGGCCAAGTTTATGGAACGAAGAAAAAGGAAATAGACTGCAAATTTCGTTTGCGTGTTCGGTTTTAGGGACGCCTTGGCTGTTTCAGCGACAAACAGACAACAAAGAAATCAAAGCAGGCAAGTGGTTTCCTGACTGCTGTACAACACACTCATCAATAGTTTATTTACAAAGGCCGTGTGTGTCACCGTTTGCCGAAGCGAAGAAAGTCAACGGCAATGTCAACCGATTTCTTTTTGTGGAACTTGTACATCATGGGCACGTCAAACTATACACGCAATGTCTTTAATATACTGTTGTCCTGTTGGCAGCGAAAGGGTATTACCTTCATTTCAGCAATGACTTCGCAGTCAACATTCCACTCCTTGGCCTTTTTCAGGATATGCTAGAAATATGTCAATAAGATAAGATGTAGAGAGAGAGAGAGAGGGAGGGAGATATAACAGACGTACATCGCGGGTGGAAGTCTTGTGCAACGAATAGACAGCGGTGCCTGCCAGTTCAACTGCTTTCTTCAAAAAGACCATATCGACGCCCTTGTTTTTGGTACCAAAGGGCGGGTTCATGACAACGGTATCGATACGCCCCTTGAATCGGTCCAGTCCAGCCGACTCGAGGTTGGTGAGGACGATATCCAAGTCGATTTCAAAGGTGTCTGCGTTACTGCGCGCAATCTCGATCGCGTCGGGATCGATGTCAAAGCCGACGGAATACCTAAGCAAGTTGCCCTTAGCAAAAGAAAGAGCATCCTTGTTTCGATCGCTTGTACCCTGCTCCAAGAATGTTGGCAGCTATGCTGAGAATGCCACAGCCGCAGCCAAAGTCGGCGACAGCCTTGTCTTCAATGTCGTCATAGACTGTGTCGGCTGTGTAGAGCATGCGTGCTGCCAAGTGTGGCGTGGTGGGGTACTGCTCATATTGAATCTTGGGATCATCTACGCAATGTCAGTGGGAGAACGATCTTGCAAGGAAGATAAATATAAGCGAGAGAGAGAGAAAGAGGCCTACCAAAGACGTCGCAGTCTTGCAGTAAGCTTTCGAGTTCCCTAAGCTTCATGACAACACCAAAAGAGAAAAAATGTCTGCTTTGATCCCCCGCTACATACGTGCACATACACGCTTTGACCTTTTCCTCCAACTTCTGCTCTTTTTCCTTTCTCCTTTTTTTTTTTTTTTTACCTTGCGCAAGAATGTCACTTCCACGTCAACCTCCGGCCATTTCGGAAACGTTTTCGAGCAATGTCGGTCTGACCCAAATGGTTAAGGCTGGCTACCAGAACAAAGGTAAATAAAGTGCGCTCCTTGGTGTCTTCTCTCCCATTCACCTTGTGGTTGCTGTCGGCAGTGCAACTGCTTGCTAAGCTCGAGTACATGAACCCAACTGGAAGCCTCAAGGACAGAATCGCCCAACAACTCTTGTCAGGTAAGACGGAGCCCAAGACCACGATCGCTTACTCACTCTTCTGCTTAGAGCACGAGCAGCGGTATCCGGATGGTAATAAAAAGACGCTGGTCCTGCCGACATCGGGCAACTTGGGCATTGCGCTGGCCACCCAGGCAACCGCGCGCTACCGAGTCATCACCGTCGTGCCCGAACGTACTTCCGCCGATCGTATCCAACTTCTGAAAGCCTTGGGCGCAGAGATCATCCGTGCTCCCAATGAAGCTCACCCAGACGCGACCGAAAGCGCGTTCTCCGTCGCCTCTCGTCTTGCAGAGCACATGCCGGATGCTGTTGTTATTGACGAGGTAACTGAATCCAAAACTACACTCACCGTGTATTTATGCAGATGCCTCCATAGACTGCATTGAATGGCACGCGCTACTATCAAGCGCTTGCCGAGGAAATCCTCCAGCAGACCGAAGCTCGTCTCGACTACCTTTTTGTGGGTGTGGAAACGGGCGTCTGTATTACCGGCCTGGCTTCCTACCTGAAGCAAAAGATACCTCATCTCAAAGTCGTCGGTGTTGAGCCCACCGATTCTGTCTTTGGAGATGGCAAACAGCAGCACGTGGGCCGCGTGGCAAGTTTACCAATCGGTTGGGCTGCGCAACAGGTTGCTAAACGTAAAAGTAGGACTGGAAGCTCGAGGATATTGGCAGTACTTTTGTGCCCAAGTCGCTTGATAAGAGTCTTGTGGACGAGTGGATCGGTGTGTCAGACAAGGAAGCCTACTCCACTGCCCGACGGATGATCCGCCGCGACGGTCTGCTTTGTGGTAAGTAGGCGGCAATTGTCTTTTGGCAGGCAAAATAATACGCCATGTAGGTCCCTCATCGGGTGCTGTCATGGCCGCTGCCCTCCGTCATGCCGCTCACATTCAGCAGCATTCCACTCACGAGCCCAGATCTGTCTTGGTTCTGAACGACCGTGCCAGCAACTACACGTCGACGCTCATGAGCGACGAATGGCTCTTTGAAAACGACCTTGCCGATGATATTATGACGCAAGAACTCGAGTACCTCTCGAGCGATCGCTACCGTGCGGTGAGTTGTTACTCACACTTAATTTCTATAATGGATAATGGACTCATCATCTTGTTTCTTACAGGCAAGCGTGGAGGATCTGCAGCTGCCTGCGGCTGTCACGATCCCTCCCACCGCGCCTGTCTCCCATGCGCTGGACCTCATGCTGGAACGCGAGTACTCCCAACTGCCCGTGATCCGCACTGACAACCGCAAGCTGGTTGGATATGTGTCGCTCGCCTCTCTGCAGGCACGACTCGAGAGCGGCGCGATCCAGCTCAATGATCCTGTGCGGGAGGCCATGTACGGCTTCAAGAAATCAGCCGGCACATCGACATACCAAGTGATCACACCTGACACCAGTCTGGCCGATTTGGCTAAATTCTTTGAAAAGAACTCATTCGCAGTGGTGACCGATGCAGGCCGAAAATGGTGTCTGGGTGTGGCCACCAAGTACGACTTGATGAGCTTCTTGCATCGACGTCAATTTTTGTAAAACAAAAAAAAACCGCATCTTCTAGGTATATATCTTGCATTATTGTCCACATAAACACACACATAAACAGACACACACACGCAGAGAGAGAGAGAGAGTGAGTGAGAGATAGAGATGAACAGACACAGGCATAGACATAACTGGACATAAACGGACACACAGAAAGAAAGAAGAGAATGAAAAAAAGAGTATGAAAGAGGAAGGGAAACGCAAAAGAACGCGATAGTGAAGTGATTGATTTTATTATCCATGTGAATCATCACCGGGTTCAAGTTTTGTGCAGTGCAACAGAGAAGGCAAGACTTCCCTGCGCCATTGATCTTTGCACGCCTTTTTGTCTCGGCCCACCACTGCAGCAATTTTGTCCCATGGGAAGGTAGTCATATCGTCGAGCTGCTTTTCCTTGACAATGGCGTGAAAGAGGTCCAGGCGTTCCGACCCGAGCCAGCGCGGCTTGATGGACCGTTTGTTGCTCTTCTTGAAGAATGAGGTTCGTGTTCGCCGCTCGCTTGAGACTGGTCTTGGATCGAAGAGAGGCGAAAAGAGAGCAGGCTGATGTGGTGGATGCGCTGAGGAGGAACAGGATCGGGCGTGCATGGTGTCGGGTATGATGTCGGTAAGCGACGGCAACTGTTGATGGTATGCCGTGTCACTTGTTGTCGAACTTTCCGTTTCCATGAACGAAGAAGAGTCGACGGAGGAGAGTGAGCTGCACGAGGTGGACCCGTGATAGCCGTGGAGCTGCAAGAGGGCCTGTGCTGCAGCCTTTTGCCGCGGGTCACTATCGACATGTTCCATATCGAGCGGATGGACGCAGTCATGGTCGGGTGAGTGCTGCATCCGAATGAAAAAAAAAAAAAGGCTCTACAGCTGTAAAAAAGGAGAAGGGTGGGAGAAAGAGGTAAAAACTGGAGAGATCGAATTCAGCAGTAGCGCGCCTGCTTATATAACGAAATCCTATTGAATCTCTTCATTGTTGTTTCTTTCCGCTTCAATTTGCACCCACTCCCCCTTCACTCGCTGCGGGGGTACATGTAGATACAAATATTTCACTGAAAAGAAATAACAAGAGCGATAGAATGTACTTTCATTATGTCGCGGCCGCGCCGTATCACTGGGCCATCACGGGTGCGGAAGGA
This sequence comes from Syncephalastrum monosporum B8922, assembly GCA_000697355.1. Lineage (NCBI taxonomy): Eukaryota > Fungi > Mucoromycota > Mucoromycetes > Mucorales > Syncephalastraceae > Syncephalastrum > Syncephalastrum monosporum. The sequence goes on along the minus strand of JNEN01001014.1, from coordinate 41,779 downwards.
CAGGGACAGACCCGACATTTTCTTTGTGATGTCGCTAAAATTAGCTGGCAGATATCACAGGAATGAGTGAATGAATGCATGAATGAATGAGTGAATGGGGTTCGTGGCAAAAGAAGAGACACGCAATTTTCCACCGGGAATAAAGGGAAAGCTGGATCAAAAAGATCGCCCGGGTGGCATTTATATGCTCGACGCATGGATTTTTGCATCCCAGTATGGATATCACAGCAGTTTTGTCTCCTTTCAGAACATCATGCACCGACCGCACTGACTCGGTATCCAATCGAGATAGGTCTCCCCAATGACAAGGGGAGTGCTCATTACTCTTCATGGATTATTATAGCATTTTTATCAATTCATTACCAATACATACATAGCATAATCAGCTTTTTCTCATACACGTGGCGCTCCTAATGATAACATCTTTGGTGAGTATGTCAAAATAATAAAAAGGTTTCCCCAGCCCGAGTCCATGCATCCGCTCTCATATCCGGTCCATCCTCCCATAGGTTGCACTTTAATCAGCTATATCGCCTGGATATCGTCAGTTGCAACTGCCTTGTTATCTTAACTCACACTCTCCGGAACGGAAAGAGGGGTTGCAATCCGGTTACCAAAACTGTCATCCCATGTGCAAATCATCCGTACTCAAAGACTCCTCTTCCGCCCTCACAAATGATATACCTTCTTTTGAGAAACGCGCTTGATGGTGCGAGATCCGGGCAGAGAACAAAAAGACAAAGAGGTTCGCGGATGGACATCGAGAGGTGTGCAATTCAAAAACAGTCACGTTTCAGTTCCTGCCGAAGGTTCGCGAAAACACGTCGGCGGGTTTGAGACTCACCAGCATTGGTATACGTCAGAGAGAAATTACGAGACCACTTTTTTTCTCACAACTTTCCTTCTTGTTTCTAACGTTTGCACAACCCCACATAAAGCAATAATGAGCCTTCATCCTACTGTCAGCTGGGCCCAGCGCAAAGACCTCCTTTTCCTCACCGTCGAGATCATGGACATCACCGTAAGTTATCATCTTTTTGACGCGTTCTTCTCTTCTCATGGGCTGTGGCTGTATAAAGAACCCCGTCATCGACGTGAAGCCCGATCGCATCCATTTCAAGGCCAAGGGCGAGAAGGAGCAGAACGACTACGAGTTTGAGATTGAGTTCTATAAGGAAGTCGACGTTGAGGTAAGCCACGGCAGTGAAGGACCAGATACACCGCGTAGCGCCAACACGGCACTGACACATTTCGTCGTTATCAGAAATCCAAAAAGAACCTGACTCCCCGGAAGCTCTCTCTGGTGCTCTACAAGAAGGAGGAAGAGTACTGGCCCAAGCTCCAGAAGGGTGGCAAGCTCAACTTTTTGAAGGTTGACTTTGCAAAGTGGAAGGATGAGGATGAGGAGGACGAGGAAGAGGGCCCGGAAGACCCGATGGGCGGCATGGACTTTTCTCAGCTCATGTCCCAGGCCGGTGGTAACATGCCCAACATGGGCAATATGCCCAACTTCGCCGACGATGTAAGTACTTGTAACGAGACGTCGAATCAGTGACTGATCCATCTGTAGGCGGCTATGGAGTCCTCGAGCGATGAGGAGGAAGAGGAGGAGGAGGATGCCAAGGCCTCAAAATAAGTCAAGTAGGTGGTTGTTGCGTTGGAAAGGCATGTGTATATTGATATTCTTTATGTGTAGTAAAAGAGGACGCCTCACGTAGAAGATATAAAGAGACCCGCCGGCTCAATATGCATATCCGTGATGCTATGTACCCTATCTTTTTCTTTCTTTCTAACACAACCTATAAAAAACGCATTATCATGCTCCACAGCAGGCATGATACATATGTATTCCCACCACCACCCATTTTACCTGATTTTCTCAATACGCGTGATTTTTGTACCCTAGCCTGAAGATGCTTACCTGTCGAGGGGTCTGCTGTACCTTTCTCATCTGAAAATGCTCAAGGGAAAACCGAATGCGAGACGTGCTCTCTTTAATTTGCTATTTTTCCTAATAAATGAGTAGCTGTACGTCCAAGTATGACTTATATACTACCGTAAGGTATACAAGAAAAGGAAAGGATAGCAACAGAGAAAAGAAAATAGCCTGTCTTTCCCCATAAATTAACAGAACAGATGCAAGTTGTATGCAGCCTCTTTTGACTAGGAGATTTACATTAAAGAATCCAAGCAAGAGGCTTTCTCACATGACTGCCGCGACAAGCGTATTACCTGTCTGTGAACCAGTCGTACCGACATACCGCATTTTCAGCCTCTTATTATTAGCGTGCATCCTGATTTTTGTTACTATTGTTCTTTGTAAATTCTGCGTCCGAGCAAAGCTCATAAAAGTTGTATTATAATGTTGATGGTAAAGTGACTGTCTGCTTCAATGTCAACAGGTTACACAGCGATGCGATCCCGCTGCGTCGATCGCTTACTTTCTTTTGTCTATGCGCAGCATGCCTTTTCGGGCAACACCAGCCCCATAAAATATCTCTGACTCTCCCCACTCACACACTCACACTGAATGTTCGAGCCAGTGATGACGGTAACGATCCCTCTGATTGTATAAGACCAATATACTTTCAACTATGCTAAGCAACGACTAGGGCAACATGCTTTTTAGTTAACAGACGCCATTTTTTGCCAAATAATCTTGGGACGCCTCATTGGAAATGCTCTGACTACTTTATTGTCTCAGAAACCGACGACCCACGCTCGCTTTATGCTTTGCGTCCTCGTATCAGGTTCTCCATGAGTGCTTCCTCCTTTCTGTCGTGAGATCTACTGTAGGAGACATATGTCGTTTCATAACGCATAGTAAAGATCTTACGGGCTCAATATAAGGAGGGCGAGCCACTCTTTTCACGATATAATTACTGTTTTTTTCGTAGCAAAAGAGCAATACACCTGTAATCATTAAGAAAGTACGGAGTAATATAATAGCGGCGTAGGTGATGTGAGCGATGATATAAACAGCAATGAGAAAATGGTATACATCATGCATCATTGAAGTGGATTACGGTATATGTATATGTGTGAGTCTGTATCCATAATGGGAATATCTACATTAAAGGTGTTCATCTGATATGTATATCACTCCTTATGCAATATGGGTATCTAGCAGCGAATCTATTCATAAGCTGGCTATATTTTGACACCTATATTTTGAAATTGTTACATGGCTGAAGAGAAATGAGAGGTTGCGTTAGCGAGGCTCCCTGCCGTTTGCTTCATATTCGTTCACTATTTGTATCAAAAGAGGCTTGATCATAGGATATGCATTTGTATATTAAGCAAATACAACTAGGCCTCATCCTCAGCCCGCAAGGCGCAGTCTCACTTCTTTAATCGCGATTGAAGGAGCCTTCGCCTAAATGGGTCGTGCAAAAGTAAATGCGCCCCGTTGTATTTTGTATTCTTTCTCGCGTTTCAAACAGATCTGCTTCTGAAAAAAACATCGACTCCCCACATTCAAGCTGTGCAGTAACCGAGAAGAGCGGGACTGTAAGGATTCCTGTTTTGCTCTGGACGGAAGAATACATACATAGATACATACATGATGAAAACTCGAAGTTTTTTGCTGAGAGCGCGGATGACCGTCATTAAACTGTTCTCTTGTTTTCCGAGTGCGCAGGGAATCCACGTTCTATTTCGGCCGATGTTGACAGTTACTAAAAAAGCAGAGCGATGTACAAAGCAGTCTCTCTAGAGCAAATAATCTGCAGTTGATGATCCGAACTTGGTATCTTTCGCTGACGTTGTGACTATTTATGTTCCAGGCAGCTAAAATTTTCGTACACGTTTGATCGTTAGCTACAATGATTCATGTTGCTGACGTACGGACTAGACTAACAGATGGACATCCGATACTTGAAACAGCTAAAGACTTTTTAGCGGCAAAGAACACACATCAGAAGGGTAAAGCACTAAGTAAGGCTCACATAAATTCTTTTTTCGGAAAAGGCCCATTTTGAGGTACCTGAAGTATTTTGGCTGAAAGACTACAATAATGTTACATATCTAATATGGAAGTGTCAACATGATGCAACTAGAGGCTGAGAGTGAGCCTATTTTAAATAAACATTGACAAATAAAAGCCCTCAATGGGAAACAAAGATCATCAAAAACACATACATCCTGGATGAATTAATAGGAAAGCTGGCATAGAAATACCCTCTGTGTACATGGCAAATTGATTTTAGCCTGTTACAATTGGCTTTTGATATAGACAGGTAAACACACACCGGTTAAAGGTAGCTCCTGTGCCGTGGTCCATCTCCAGGGAAAGAAAGAACCTCCCTCGCTTGATGGCAAACGAGCGACCGGTGTTACAACTGTGTAAAAGATTCTCGACACCAAAGAATAGCACGGCCATGTTGATGAGGTGACAGACTCATCAGTACACCAATTTTTATCTCATATAGTAATGCAGCTGCTGTTTATATTTTTGGGAGAAAACCAAAAGGGCTTCAGAATAGTGTTTCATGTGTCAGCATGAATGTGACTTTGCATAGGGTAGCACAATCAATCATCAGGGAATGAAATGAAAATCAATGCTAAGCGAAGGTGATACAACATGCGCCAATGGTCGGGCATGGCAGCATGAGAAGTGGGAGAGCCTAGAATCTATTTACTGCCGCTGAGACGTGTGTATGCAAGTCGAGTATCCACTGTCAACAATCGAACGTGGTGTGACGTGGCTAAGTGGCGTTGCATGTATTTGGTCAATACATTTCGATCAACATGAGGCTCAGTTTGTATCCAAAGATATCAGCGCCTCTCAGCTCCCTCAAATGTAGGGCTCGACTGTCTCCATCATCGTCTTGGAATATGAAGCACGCGAGCCCGAACACACCCATGAAAATTTACCGTTGCTGAGCCCTCAGGTCTTGCGCCTCAAGCATTCAGCCGGATACCTATGAAGACTGATTATATAAATACAGATAGTTATCATCAACCGGAGGCAATTTATCTTATCATATCATATAAGAAACAACAAGCTCCTCTTCCCTTTTCTTCATTAACATGAAACTCTTCTTCCCCGTTGCTTTTGCAGTCGCTTTGACGCTTGGCAGTTTTACCATCTCGGCTGCTCCCGTTGAACCTGTCGGTAGTCTTGCTCCTGTTGATCTTCACACGTCTTATGGTGACAAGCACCTTGGCAATGACTGGTACGAAGACCATAAGAACAAGTGGAACCACGACAAGAAGAATGGCCACAAGGACCACCACGGAAAGCGCGGGAGCAATGATGAACGGTGGGATCATGACAAGGACCACCATGGCAAAGACTGGGATCATGACAAGAACCACCAGGGCAAGGACTGGGATCATGACAGCAACGAAAGACGCCATGACGTGAGTCTCAACAGGCGCGGCTACGATGAGAATTGGGGTAACAAGGACCACCATGGCAAAGAGGATTGGAACAGCCATCACGACAAGGATTGGAAGCAGAACAAGAAATATGGCAAACACCATGACAAGCGCGATTATGACGATAAATGGGATAGCAAAGACCAACACGGCAAGGGTTGGAGCCATGACAAGGACAACAATGATTATCATGAGAAGCAGTGGGATCACGAGAAGAACTATCATGGCATGGACTATCATAGCAAAGACAGGCATGGTGTTGTGGAGGTCGAAAAGCGTAGTTATCATGGCAAGTGGGAAAACAAGGACCACCGTGGCAAGGAATGGAACCGTCACCATGACGAAAACTACAGCAAGCACCATAATAGGCACAACGACAAGCGCGGTTATGATGACGATAAAGACCACCACACCAAGGATTGGGACAACCACACCAAGGACTATCATCACAAGAAGGACCATGACAAGGACCACGACTACTGAGCAGAGTAGTATACAGCCTACATGGCTAGGTTCCCTTTTCATTTCTTTCCCTTTCTTTATAATCACAGATTATCGAATTTAACATCCATAACAAAGGTTTCATTTTGCTCAAATCCCATGACATGGATACGCCCTGGGCTATATATGGAAGGTGCACCATTATCTAGCTGCACAACCCTGCACGCCCTTTATCCATCATGTATGACATATTCTCAAGTATTACCTGGAGGCTGAAGCATATACTGTATATGCACTTTGAGGAACGAACAAAATATATAAAACAAGCACGAGAAACAGATACATGAGTATTCATTTACAGGACTTCATGGGAAACCCTGCATAACGAATAAAGATTTGGCATATACTCTGAAGGATCCCTATATCAGGATATGATACTATTTAAATACCTCGGTAGACGTCGTTAAATTGAAATATGAAACAAATGCAGTGCGTTTCTTCTTGAGAAGTGCGCAATTGTCATGAAAATCAGGGCTTTAAAATCCCCGTTTCACTTGAATCAGCTTGCACTTCTTTGAGGTGAGGACGTGGTCTTAGCCTACGGGGCTATTTGTTTTTAGCGAAATCCTACGTAGAGAGATCAGCAGAATACAAAGAGTGCCGTATTGAAGGAATGTAATGATACAGAAAACGAAAAGGTTGGCTGGCTTAAGGGGTGTCTCAAGTTTTTTATCATGTAACATAATGCAGAAATTTTGAGTGTAGTATACATACATATGTATAGCTCATTATATACATGGCTTCACATCCTTATTTATCCACGTACTATCAATCCGTGTGATAAAGTCCAACCTCTCATGTGTCACAGGATAACCATGTACGTGCCTCTTCGTGTAGATCAGTATCCCTAATGAAAGAAAATTGGACACAAACGTGTGGAGGCGGTGGGAAGCTCCTCCTGAAATTTGAAAAGCGGCCCCCTTCATTTCTGATTTCTTTTGGTCCCTCTCTTTTCTTCTTTCCATACAACAATGGGGGAAAAATATGACAACAATGGCAAGCACTTGATGTATTCCAGTCGTAGCGCAGACGACGAGGCAACAGAAGGTCCCCAGTCCTGCTTGCAGACAACGCCATTTATTGACTCTTTATTGAAACAGTGTGGCTCCAGCAGCAGTCAGCACAAAAATATGGCTGTTGGCATTATTTGTGTTGCTATTGCTGCCCATGCCTGCCCCTATGGCTCCGTAGTGTGTGTTGCGTGCTCTTTGCCATCATTGTTGGGCTAGCGGTGACGGCGATCGTGATGGCATCCCACTTCAAGATGCCAGAGGTCCTGTTTAATGGTGTGGTAAACGATCCGCGCGGGTTACCACGGTTCCAGCAGGCAAGCACGAACAGTCTGGCATTCCAGATCCATTTGGGTTTGAATATGTCGGTGATCAACCCGAACGTGGCGGGCGCCTCCTTTGAAAACATCAAGGCGACAGTGAGTTTACTTGTCGTATCCAGACAGTGCACTAATATAAGTGGTAGGCATATTATCCTACTGCGCCTGAGCAACCAGTCGGGGGTGGCGAGTTGGACGACTTGCATATTCAGTCGGCTGCCACTACAAATTTCACCTTTCCTTTTACAGTCAACTATGATCCGTCGCACGATTCAAATCAGAAAATGATCCTCGATATCATGACGAAGTGCGGATTGAACGGAGACGCCTCACAGAAGCAGGACCTGACGATTGATTACGATATCACACCTACCCTGAGTGTCATTGGGTTCCCCATTTCCATCACACTGCGCAAGTCGGCAAGCTTTCCGTGCCCTATCGAGGTACGGATACACATACGTTACCTGTCCCATGTACTAACTCCCTTTCATATCAGAATGTGCAGTTCACAAACATTCATTAGTTACAGTATCTCATGATTAAGGGTTTTTTCATTCCCCAAACGATAAACAAGGCATTCATTTTATTCTGCACGCTATTCTGTTCGGTAGAAATATGTGCCGATATTGGGCTGACCTGAATTCGTTCGGGAAAGCAGGGCCAACTCCCACTCCCAAAACTTATTCTTATAACGCGTATTTATTCAACATGACCGGACACCTCACCGAGAGCTGCCTCTTCTGCAAGATTATCCGGTATGACTGAACCTCTTGCGCTTGTTGTGGTGTGGCTCATGCTGCTTTAGAGGCGAGATTCCCTCGCACAAGATTGCCGAGACCGAGAAGAGGTAAATGGAGCTCCAGGACGCGTAAGGAGGAGTCTTCTGAATAAGCCATAGCTACTGCTTCCTCGACATTAACCCTTTGAGCGAAGGCCACTGTGTAAGCTAGAACCCCCGCTTTCATACCGTATATACTAATACCTTGCCTTGTACATAGCTCGTGATTCCAAAGTGTAAGCAAGCATACCGACGGCTTCTATTGATGGTGCTAACGACAATAATAGATCATGCCGAGTACTTCCATTTGGTGCCCGATGACTACCTGGCTGATATTCTGCCTTTGGCACGCAAGGTGGCATTGGCGAGCGGCCTCGCTGACGGCCAGTACAACTTGCTCCAGGTATACCATAGGTCGCACAGAGGATAGTACCCTTTACTCATACGATATGATATTATGACTATGCACCAGAATAACGGTCCTATGGCGCACCAGGTAATCAATAGCGAAAGATTCCAGTATGAACGACATTACTCATGATTTCCGCAGCAAGTGTTCCACGTCCACTTCCATATTATCCCCAAGCCCTCGCCTGAGCAGGGCTTGAAGGTGGGTTGGCCCATGCAGAAAGTCGAGCAGAGCGACCTTAAGGCCACGCTGGAACGCATCAAGGAGAAGCTGTAAATTACGTCACAGTATGCATGGATTAGCTATAGGATCCATATGAATCTCCAGAGAGTCTGTATGCTTTTAGGGGTGGGTGAAGCATACGATGAAATAAAGAGACGGCCCTGGGCGAGCATGGCCTGACGTTTTGGTGTTCTCCGAAGATTTGAGTTTTTCTCGAGCGTGTCCCCAGGACGCGGGCAAATTTATGGGTGTCACCGAGACAACGGACAAATAATGGGCCGAGTGCACGCGCACGCGTGAAGAGGTCTTGTCAAACATATTTTTTAGAAGGCGCATCGTGCATAAAAAGGAAGAAATCAGCGGGCAGTGATCTGAAACTCCCTCTTCTCTTTGCAAATTTTTTTTATCTCTCTTTATCAACATGGACAACCAAAACGTCGCCCGCTTCGGTGTTCTGGCCAACGGCATCTTTGCCGGTCTGGGTTTGGCTGTGAGTCTGTCAAGCGTACCGGTGCTGCGCGTCGTGCCTGATCCCGTCCCGGCCTGGGCCATCACGTACAAGACTGGTCACAAAATCGCCATCTCTTCCCTCCTCTCATCCTCCGCAGCCCACTTTTACCTTTATTACCGCATCAAAGACACGCGTGCGCTTGTGGCTGGTGTCTTGAGTCTCGTCAGCGTGCCTTTCACCCTCATTTTCATGAAGCCCATCAACGACAAACTCCTCGCCATGAACGACAACGCGACTGTTATTCGTGATAAGATCGAAAGTAACCAGCTGATCGAAAAGTGGACCAAGCTCCAGTGGTTCCGTACCATCGCTGGCTCGACTGCCTTCATTTATGCTGTTATCAGCTACTTTTAATTGTACACAAAAGTAATCCAGTAAAAACTCCTAATCATTGCAATACAAATACACACATATTTTGGTGATTTGTCGTTTCTCACGTCATGTCTCGTCATGATCTGAAACCCAAGTTGGGGAAATGGAAAACAAATACAAAAAAATATGAATGGAATATAGTACAAGATGAAAACGAGAGATAAAATAAAAAGGAAGAGTAAAAAGTAAAAAATGCAATCTAGGGCTTCTTCTTGTTGGGTTTCTTGTTCTGCTTTTGCTTCTGTTTGGCCTCCTTGTCGAGCCGCTTGGCATCGACTGCGACCTGGAACATGTTGGGCCGGTCGAACCGGTCGCTGTTCTTGTTCTTGACTTTTTTGACCTTGCCGCGGTCATAGTCGACGTCATATACGTCCTTCTTTTTCCGCTTGCCCTTGAGCTCCTTGAGCACCTTTTGGCGTTCGGTCTGGACACCCATATCTTGACCATCATCATCCCATGTGCCGACCTCGTCATAAAATTGGCCTGCGTTTGATTTTAAGAGCTGATCCTTGACCTCGGCACTGCGTCCTTGCTCGCGTTCGCGTTCGATGAGGAGCTCGAGCTTGCTGCGTTTGGACTCCATGGACTCGTCGTGGCGGACAGTGACGGCTATCTCGTTTTCGAGGACGGGCTGGGCGGCGGCGGCGGCTTTGGCCTGGGCGAAGCGCTCGGCCTCGTCGCGCCGTTCTTTTTCCTCGATATCCTCCTGTGTTTCCACACCTTCTTCCTCGTCCTCCTCATCGTCTTCAGCAGGAGCAGCCTTGATTTCTTCCGCCATCGCTTCTTCTAGCTTGCGTGGTTTCAGGCCAGCCTTGGCCTGGCTACGCGGGGCGGCATCCGCTGGGAGGGTATAGAAAAGCATATAGGCTTTTTGTTCATAGACGCGGTCTGCGCTCACTTGGTGTATCTAGAGCAACGTGTGTCAGACATCAAAAGGTATTGCCCCTGTAGACTGCACTTACTGCTTCCTTGTCGGCACGATGCCACAGACCGTTGGGGCCCTTGATGTACGCGACAAAGCGGCCGCCGGCGGCCATGGTGCCTTCGTGGACGATCACTCCGTAGAGATGGTACTTTGTCTTCTTCACAGCTGAATGCACAAACCGTTCGACCGAAAAGGTGTCCTCAAACTTGACCTTTTTGTCATTCTTGCGACCGGATCCGTCGAACCGATCCAGGTGGATGGCGAGCACTTTCGGGGTCCGGTAAAGCGAGCGCTGCGTCTTGCCTGGGCGTTCGACGCTGCATCGCTCGCAGGTACGGGGAGCGGACGTTTCGCGAAAGTAAGGCGACAGGCAACGCTCGAGGGTGTTACCGGCCGTGACGTCTGCAGTGAGGCGCAAGAAGGGATCAAACGTGTTTGTGGGCTGGTTGCATTCTTGGCAGACAAAATGGCTGAAGAGATAGCCGCCAAAAATCTGGTAGAGCGCGGTGGTTTCCTGGTTGCGTTTGGGTTCCTTAGCACTGAAGGGCCATGGGTGAATATCGTTAGTATTGCGTTGACTGAAAGACATCAGAGAAGGTTTTTTTTTCTTTATGTACCCTTTTTCGAGCAACAGATGGTGCTGCATTTGTTGCATGAAGTAGTCGAAAATTTTAGCAGTATCGTTGGTGCGGCCACCCGGCATGGCTACATTTTGAGATAAGAATCCATGCAATGCAAAGTTACGATGTCTTACATTTGAGTCGTCCAACGAAATAGCGGGGTGCGATCGTACTCTGCTTGTCGCGGAAGCATTGCTGGACATGGCCCTCAAGGGCACACATGAAGCAGGTATCTTGGACGACACCTAGACACACCCGGTTACTGACGTGTATCCTTACCATTACTCGAGTCACTTACAGTTGTTGCTATGGCGATGCGACGAGAGGTAGTTGGCGAGGGCAGGCGTATAGGTGAGGATCTGAAGAATACAATTCAACCCGGTGGCCTTGCCGAGCTCGTCAGTCAGACCGGCACCCATCGGGCGGATCGTCTGCCACTGAGTATTAATCCACGATTCAGGAAACAGCGTCTTGGTGGGCAATTCAAAGCCGTTGGCATCGACCGATTCCAGGCTCTCAGTGGGTTCGTTACTGGAGCCACTCAGGACTTGGGTGGCGCCGTTGACAGGTGCAAACTTGGTCTTGAATCGCTCGAGCTTGTCGTCGACGTAGCGCGATTTGCGAAAGCGGATCGCCCGATTGAGCAGAGCATCGAGCGTGTTGTGCTTTTGCAGATTTCCCTGAAGTCCCACTGTGGGATCGGCCTTCTTTGGACTCATGCGAGCTTTGGATCGAGAAAGAGACACAAGTGGAAAAGCGATATGTACATACAGTGGTAAAATTTATTCTTCCAAAGAGCGATTTCCTTTTTTGGATCCACGATACCCGTTCACAGTTCTCACAGGCCCTGCAGGCGTTCTACACACACAGAAAAGGGAGAAGAGCAAGAAGAGAAAAATATAGGATCGTTGGCTTTTGATTATTGACTCACACAGTAGCGTGAATAGAGTACACAAAGAGGGAGTGGTAGATTATAACTAGCCTACGAAATTTCGTTCCGAAATCAGTTCTCGTGGACTACCCTTCATATATAATATACATACCGGCGTGGGGTCGTTGATGCGCGCTCACGGCGCGCGGCCGCCGCCTCACCTGAACTGAATACACGTTTGAGTCACAGTGGCGCATTACCCAGTTGCAAAACACTTACCGGTGGGCGGGGAGCAGACATTTGGCGCGATGGCGATGTCTATAAAGGTGTTTTCAACGGTGGCCACCATCGCCGGCTAGTGGGTCGCAAGCGGGAAAGAAGGAAGGCAGAAGAGGCGGAGAGGAAGAGACGCAAAGGAGACGCGAGAAAGGAGCGGAACTGAAACGTGCGTTAATGTCTCATATTCAATGTATAGACCTGAATCTGTTTCACTTATGGGCAGAGGAAAAAGCGGAAAAAAAACCTCTGGAAAGACAGCAAGCGGAAAGGAGGTGGAAGAGGCGCGAGCGGAAGAGAAGACAGGAGGAGAGGCGAGCAAGAAGACGGCAAGCTAAGTATACATTCAGAAGGAGTTTAGTGTTGTCCAAGACCATGTACTATTGACGCGAGAACTTACTATCATGCACACCGGTGCAGTAGGGGGCGGGCAACCGGTGGCAGAGGGACTTTGAGGGAATGCAGTGGTCTATGTTGCACTTCTTATTAGTTTATACTTGTAACTATAATCCTTTCGTATATACTTGCCAGCGTAAGACTTGACCAGGGTAAAGAAGAAGAAGAAAATTAGACGTGAGAGAAAACAAAAGACCTTTTATGAGAAAGAGCGCGTGTCAATCGATATTCATGCAAGGACTCGGGCGAGCTGTGCCAATGGGAAAAGAGAAGTAAAAGATAAGGACCTGACAGGGATTGACGTCGAGCTTTTTTCCAAGTTTCATAGGTTCCATTGGCTAACCAAGCTATCACGCAATCCACGTTTTACCAATGGGGAAAAAGAGCTCAAAGATATGGTCCCTGACAGGCATTGACGTCAGGTATCTTTCGCGTTTCAGAGGATTCATTGGCCTACTTTACCATCACGCGGTTCACATTTACTGAAGGACACGGGTGAAAAGACCTTGATGAAGATTGACGTCAGGTACCGTTCACGTCTCAAAGTGGTCTACTTTGGCAGACGCCCTGCCCGGGAATTGAACCGGGGTCTTTTGTGTCTTGCTTATGTAATTATGGATGTACGGAATATTAAGATTATTATATATAGATATGAATGTAGAAGTAAAAAGAAAAAAAAGTCTATGATTTATGCATGATACTGAGACAAGGCATTATGTGCCTCAGGACAAAGCGCCTGTAGCTCATGTGCCTCTTTTTGCATGCAATGTCCGCGTACGTCCGCAAGCCAATTGATGAACTCGGCCTCACGTGCACGCGAGTCGGCCAGGTTTAAGTCTTTGAAGAGCGAAAGCAAGTGGAAACGTTCCTTGGCCAACTGGAGGCGACTTTGGCCAAGTTCAAGCGCCTCATGATGCCTGTCGGTTTGAAACCAGACATAATCCTCCAGGTGCTTGGTCGCCTGAACAAAGGCTTGGTAACTAAAAACAAAAGACGGAGAAATGAGGGTGATAAGTCCAGGAACAAAGCAGCAGCAAAAAGAATTGAAGAGTATTATCGCATTCATACCTGGATGCATTCAGATGGTTGGCTTCATCCGGAATACGGTGTATCAAGCCTTCTTCGATGTCCTTGAGGAACACGGCGCGCTTAAACTCGTCGATACGTTTCTCCAGGGGAGCCACCACGACGCGTGGCGGGCAAGGCACCGCATGCTCACGGCAGAAGACTGCATAGAGAAGCATGAGCACAGAGACGACAAGAAAGACGCGGAAAGGCGAGAAGCGGCGTTGCGGTGAAGAAGTCATGGACGACGCCGTGGAAGAGCGGACGAGCTTTTTTTTAGTCTGACTGCGATGGCTCGACGAGCGCTTTGACGAGGACGAGCGGCGCATCTCGGGCCGGTACGGCTTCAGGAGCTGGTCGGCGGGGACACTCGTCTTGATCTGGTGGCCAGCATAGTACGTTGCAGCAACGGCGGCTATATTGCGCTGGGGCGGGGTCTGAGGGCGGAGAGGGAGGAGGGTCAGACCGGCCGACGACGACGACGATGCGGCCGGGGGAGGAGAATCGGGTGCTTTGATGACTGAGCGGGTAGCGGGTGCCGTCGCGAGCAAGGATGCCTGGGATGGCGAGGGTTGGGGCATTTCTGGCTCGCTCGTACTCGCATTCTTTTCTTCGCCTGAATCGTCGCTCGAGGCAATTTCAGCGAGGCTCTCGGCGTATTGCTGTTGCTGCTGCTGACGCAGGGCCTCCACCTCACGCGCGACTTTATCCGCTGCTTCTCTCAGGATCGGGAGGAAGACATAGACACTGTCGGCCATCCCCTTGAGCGCAGCACGTGTCACGATCACTTTGTTTTATAGTTACGTGAGGATGGGGTATCGATCATGCGAAAAAGGATACTTACTCTTCACCATGACGCTCTTGGTCCATCGGACGCCGAGGTAGACGGACAGGCGGCATTGGGACGGACCGACCCAGGTGATGCAGTACCGTACGCTTGGTATAAAAGCCTCTGCGTACGGCAACGCAGCTGTCTTCGTCGAGATTTGTACGACATAGCAGCTAACATGTATATGCATGAGCGTTCCAAGAACCTATTCAGGTAGAACTTTTCGCTTACAAGTAGTCCTCTTTTTTGATCAAGACTTGCGTTTCGACCACCTCAGCTTCCTTCATGCGCACTAAAAAGAAAAAAGAAACATAAAGGTAAGATACTTTTATACGATATGTGACTCCTGGCATACCAATGGGGTTACTGACGGGCATAATGTACTTAAGCGTACGCTGCTGCTCGCCACTGACGGATACCCAGCTACTAATGCGTAGGTCTAACAAGGAAAAAGTGAGTCCTTGTGCCATTCTTGACTGCAAGACCTTTTTTTTACCATGACCAGCACAACCGGCATTTTTGCCTTCCCAGACGGTGTCCTTCGAGGTGGTTGTATCCGAAAACATGAGCTCAAAGAGTCGTCTAGCCGAGATGGGAAATTCGACCTCGGTTTCAAGACGGTCGAGATGATCCTCGCACTGGCATGCAATGGCCTGCTTGGGTGCTTTGAGACCAGAGGGTAACGCATCGGCTAATGGAGAAACAAAACATCAGAAAAACGCCATAGAGAGAGAGAGAAGCAGAGTGACAGAGACGATTTTCACTTACGGTCGACAGGAGAAGGCGGAGGCGGTTTCTTTTCCTTGACAGGCTTCTTCTTGGGCTTTTCTGTCGTTTGGGATGCAGAGACGCCCCTCGCCGAGGTGGACTGGACCTCGAGCACGACGGGCGACTTGGGATTGACGGGGATAATGGGACGCGATAGGTTGCGAAACGAAAGCCGCTTCTTTTTGGGCTTGGCCTGCTCCTCAAGCGGGGACGTCGGCGAGAGCTTCTGACCGTAGATATTGCTCTCTTGGATGGTGATGGACGGCGACCGCCGCAGACTTTGTATTTTGTGAAGGAGATTGCGGAGCTGCATGGGCTCCTTGGCTTTCGCATTGTCGACGACGAAGCGTAACTTTTCGAGGGCGGTGTTTGCGTCCTGAGCGAGGACGTTGAGGACGACGGGGTCCATCGGTGTCGTGCCGACCGGGCTCTGCAAGACGAGGATGAGGTTCATGCCCTGCTTGTCGTCCTTGACGAGATTGATAGTTTTGATGTCCTTGAGCTTCAATGCGACCTGTACACAAAGAGAAAATACAAAATACGGTAAGAATCAAACTATGCGACCTCCACTGAGACATACGGTGGAGACGCAGGCGGTCATGATGCAGCAGTAAATCCAAAGCGTGTCTTGGGTAACAAACGCCTTGCCGACGTAGCCGTACCCGGCGGATGAGGCTGGTGTGGGGACCGGTCCCTCGAGGATCTCCTGGAGTGAATCGCCGTGGTCGGGCGCGCTGATTGACAGATCAGCGTCCGCCTTGTGTCGCAAGATACAGTGGAACACTACAAGGAGAATGAGGAGAATAAGTGTGTGTAAAATGCATGCCATAGGAATATCTACCATCCATGACGATCTCACTCGGGCTCACACCCACAAAGAGTTGTCGCAGCGTCTTGTTTTCGACAAGGAGCGGGGCCGGATATCCTGGCAGGTCGACCGCTAACGTGGTATCATCATAGAGGGGCCAGGACGTAATGTCTTCCCGCGCCGCAAGCGGCTTGGCTGAGCTGAGGAGCATGCTCCCGGAGAGCGGCCAGGGAATACCCCAAAAGTACTTTGGCAACTTCCCAATCGACACGTGCGAGGCTGTGGTAATTTCGTAGACCATGACGGCGCTTAGTGACATGGTGTTGGCGAGCGTGAGACCGTGCAGCGTTGCGGACGAGTGATAGGAGACAATGGTGGGCGAGTGCTTGAGCTTTTCGTCGTCGCCCAAAATAGAAGGCGTGTGGGTACGGTCGAGAGTCGTCGTGGTGCTCGCGGCAGTGGAGGATGCGGTGGCGATGGCGCTGTCAGTCTGGGATCGGCGTCGTTTAGTCAGCCGTGCTAGCCAGCTCTGCAGATCCTGCTCGGACTCGGCTTGACAGACGAGTTTTTCTCTACGAATAATAAAATGTGTAAGAAAAGGGAGAAGCAATACGCCTGTGTTTCATGCAACGTACTGGCCCTCCTTGTCCGTCAGCCTGAAACAGAACCGGCGGTTCTCGTCCACGACAGGGCTGATATCGTGGTCAGCCAGCGCGAGTTTCCCATCGACGGCGACGACGGGGCCCTCGCCGGCGGCTTTGGTGGTGCTGCACCAGCCAAAGGTGTCATCATATAGGAAACTCCAGCGGCGGGTCCAGGTATGGCGCGAGGTTTTCAGAAAGAGGTAGCCCCAGCGGCCGGCGTAGCCTTCAGTCATAGCGTCCTCGACAGCGCTCGTCGTGGTTGTGGTGAGGGCGAGGTAGTCCGTCTCGAGCTTGTCGCGGACTTTTTCGAGGCGTTTGAGCTCGTACGTGCAAGTACAGCGGTCGTCAAACAGCCACTGCTGCCATTCGGTGAGGGTCTTTGTCAGATCCTGCCAGACCTGCGCGCCCTGCTCAAAATCGGAGTGCATCAGCGTCGCGTTGGCCATTCGGTCTGCGATAAAAGTCGCGACCTGGACGCGGAAGCCCAAGAGACGCATGACGTGCAGGCTGGAGTGGTGCACATACGCGCGTCTGGCGTCATTGAGCTTCTGCAGCTCATCGGGATCGTCTTTGCGTAACGCAGCGTACTTCTGGAGTTGGGCTTCGTAACGTTCCAAGGACTTGTCGTGTTGTTTGCGAAACTCCTGCACGCGGGTGTGGTCTTCGTTAGTACACGCGAACCAACCAAAGGATGCTATGCACTGTACTTTGTATTCTTTCAGGAAGGACTTGATGCAATGCTGCAAAGGCTCGATAAAGGTGGCATGGATGTCGCGGACCTATGTATACATAAGAAAAAACGGAGTTACCAAGTGCACGTTGCGATTACCAATTTGGTCTGGCAGGCCAGGGTTGTCTGAAGCGCCTCGGCAAAGCGCTTAAACGCAATGGTTGTCAGGTCGGGGCCTACAAGTGCATTGTTCGTATCGTGTCTCCCAGAAAAAAGAAGAACAAAGAAATCATCTCATCATTGCGAGTCATGCTATGAATTATAGATACCTATGAGGGTGTCTTTGATGGAAACAGGAGGAGCAAACTTATCGCAGAGGGTATTGGTATCCAATTGGAGCTCTGGTGGGCGTCAGGCCATGGTGTCTATCAGACGTATGTATGTCACTCTTACTGTTGAGTTTGTCGATATAATGCTTCAGGTGCACGGACAGGGCGGACAGCCACTTTTCAAAGACGTCGAGCTGCTCATCGCGATGAACGACACTGACTCTGTAAACAGGCGAATCTGTGATGGCATCGTACAACGTGAGCAAGGCCGGGTTGGGTGAGGGGCGGCCTGCCATTGAGAGCAAACAAGGTGGCAGTAACGGACAACAACAAGAACAAAAAATGAAAGAATTACACTATGCCTGAATTTTTGTTTGTGAAATTCGGCTAAACCATGCCCGGTACCCCGCAAAAGAGAAAATGGGAAAGTGCGAAGGCGGCAAAAAGAGTACAATTCTGCTTACGGATCTGGCGAATTATAGACACACTCCTTCTTTTCTGTCTTCTTTTCTTTTTATATAATTTAAATGTCGAAATCCGTGCAAGCGAATTACGAAAAAGCGCTTCGTCTGTTTCTCTTGACCAAATACACTCCGGCTGCGACGCAGTGTGTCAAGACGCTCCAGCAATTACCAGTTGAGTCGACACCCGAGTTGGAGGGCGTGCGGTACTCGGCGTACATGCTCTACCTCAACATTGCCGCCACGCTGATCACCCAAGGCAAGACGACCCACCACACCGCCCAGGCGCTCTCGCTGTCGCCGTCGTCCGTACAGAGCTATGAGCAGTTTGTTCATGGGGTCTGGCAGTTCTTGGTCAGCGGGTACGGAGTGGCAGGTTATGTCGATCCACGTCTGGTCTTGGCCTGGTAAGATATGAAGAGATCAAAAGATCAACACAAGACAAGACAAGAAGAAAGAGACAGAACTAAGTATATGTTTTTCTTATTAGTCTGAAAATGACGCTGAAGCTGAAGGTGGCACCCGTGGGTCGACAAGTGGCCGAGCAGTGGTATGCGACCCTCGACGATGGGACGATCGAATATTTATCAAGCCCACGTGAAGACGAGAACGACGTCTATGCCGACGCCTGTCTGGAAGCAATCGAGACCTATGCCACCCAGATCCTGCCTGCCATGAATGACTTTGAATCCGCCCTCTCCTTTGTCCAATACAACGCCATCCTCGACGACAGCCGGAAAGAGGTAAGGCCCGTTGCGTTGGTTCTTGTGTATATGACCGCTGATCATCTGTTTGCCCTAGGCCCTGCAACTACAACTCCAGCAGCAGCAAGCCGACGCCCAAAGGGAACGCCAGGCCAAGCTGGAGCAAAAGAAACGTGCAGCCGAACAGCAACAACGACAGAGAGAACTCGAGGAGAAACGGCGTCAGGACGAAAAGGCAAGACAATGGGCACAAGCAGAGGCGGAAAAACAGGAGGAAGTCGCATCCCGACTGGCGAGTGCATCGCGGGACTCAGCTGGTAGCAGCAGCAGCAGCAGCAGCAGCAGCAGCACAACGAGCAGCTCCGTAAGCACAACCACAAGCGAAAGCAGTCGGAGTAGCATGGAAGAAACCAAGACGAAGGAGGTGGTGCACCGTGCACCGCGGTCGATGGCCACGAGCATGGACCAGAATCTGGAAGCAGTCAAGAGCTGGCTACGACAGCTGTACACGACGAGCACAGCCGCCTCTTTCACATTTTTACTGGTAGTCTTTGCGTTCCTTGGTTTGATGCGGGGTTTCCGTGGCCGGTTATCTCAGCCGCTCAAGACAATTCTCAGCAAACTCTGGCAAACGGCGCAGATGGGCACCAAGGTCACTTACCTGTAATCCACAGGATATACCTAAGACAAAAAAAAAGACAAAAGAAAACAAAACGATACCAGTTCTGTAATTAGAACTGTTTAAATAGAGCGATACAACTTATCATTCGTACTGTTATTTCAGATACTTCAGATATTTCAGATCTGTTTGTGCACTACTGTCTTGTGTGTGTCATGCGTGTGGTATGTGCGTGATTGATTGGTGGTAAATGAGCTGAGTTGCGATTATTTGCTGCGCATGAATGCGAAGGCAAGGGAAAATGCAACCAGGAAAAAGGGCCAGGAAAGGACCTGATAACACAAAACAGAGTAACGAGACTTTACCGGTTCAACAGCGAGTGTGAGTGTTTGACAGTTCCCTTTCCTTCTTCTTCTTCTTCTTCTTCTTTCCTTTTCTGCTCCTCAAACAAGATCCCTTCCACACCATTCCACTGCCTCTCTTCATCACTCTGTTTTTCCTCCATTCATTCTTCTCCACCGGTCCATGTGGAAGGTCATTTGCGAGTATACGAGAGAATTGACGCTTCGAATAGTCTACATGATACCCTCTACGCACATGAATGATCCTTCGTCACCTGAGCTGCGTCCACATGCCCCCGATGTCGAGGATGTTCTTCCTGCGCTCAGCAAACTCAAGCGTCAAGATGCCTTCCACGAGGGTTATAGGCCCGAGTCATTCTGGGCACCAGAGCACGAAGGTAACGACACGACAACAGTATACTCTCCAAAAGCTGACAACATGCATATACACACATGTATATCCTTCTAATATACATATACATATACATATACATATGAATGCAACCCGAATCTCGTTCAGAACCGCGTATACCCCCACCGCCACCAGTATCATACCATGAACGATCGAAAGAGAAGGTAGCACGTTTTTATCTAGTGATCTCGGTGATCGTGAGCACAAGCGGGTATGTCGCCTACCTGTTTTACGAGTGCACGGCCCTGGCCACATTCCCGCCCACACATAAAGAAGGCATGCCCATCCATCTGACGCTCCCGGTAAAGTCGAAGTCACCCCTTCACCCTTCTGTAGAATGACAAGACGAGCAATGGCATTTAATTTGAACTCTGAATTAGGTGCTCAAGCGCACCTGTTGGCGTAATAGCTTGGCTGGCCAAATGTATGGCCTTCTGACCGGCCCAGGAGTGTTGGGCCTTATCACCATCACACTCTTCGCACTTATGCTCAGCCAGCGCCTTTCAAGACGTCTTGCTTCTCCTCCATCCCACTGAAGAATTCTTCTCTTTTGTATATGATACCCTACCCTTAAGAGTACAATGCACACACACACACACACACACATTCACACTCATGTTTTCACATATCCTTGTTTTCACATATCCTTGTTTTCACATATCCTTCCTACTTTGCCCTTCGCGTGAACCTTTCGCAGGCCTTATTCAGTTCCTTGCAAGTCTTCTTTCGGTGTATATAAATGCAGATATTATTGAATAATGTGGGATGCTTTTTTTTCAGTAGACGCATCAAGCGCGGTCATTTTGTTGTTGCTGTTGATGATGTTGATGTAGTGTCGATTTTTTGTGGCGCCAGAAACAATGGAGACAGATTTTCATATGTGTGGAGGAGGAGGAGGAGGGAGAGGAGGAGGGGGAGGAAGAGGACGTGTGACTGGCGTCGTTATTGTGATTTTCATCCGCCGGCCACCAGTAGGGCGAGTACTCGACCGGGCAGGACGCACAGCGAGGCCGAACCGGGGGCGGTGGGATCGACGCCAGCTCGGCCTTGATCGCTTTGGTCGGGGTCTCTTTGAAGGGCTGCTTCGCCAAGGCAGCCGCCTGGCGCGCGGAGGGTATGTGGGTGGTTGGCTGCACCTGTGAAGGAGGGATGTGGACGGGACGAAGGCCGGTGGTGATGGTGTCCGGCCCATAGATGGCCTGGTCATAGGGATGACCGGCCGCGACGAGCGCGGCGCGGTAGCGGCGCGTGGCGGGGGTCGTGCTGGGATCGACGCCCTTGAAGCGTTTGCAGTAGACGCTCAAACAGGCCTCGCCGTCCCAACGCGCTGTCAGGGGAGCGAGGTTGTACTTCTGTATGTTGTGTCCTGGACAAAAGACCTGGGGCACCATCTCATCCTGATTGACTTCGAACGCGACCGTAAAGTGGCTCTGGAGCGCACACTCGACGTGGACGGCCGTGTCGCACTCGGCGCAGGCAACGCAAGCGCCCTTGCCGTTGCCGCACACGCAGCAGACCTGCTTCCAACGCGCAGGGTGGACGGCTCCAATGTACTCAACGGGCTGAAGCGTGTCTGTGTCGACAAACTTGACTTCGGGGATGAAGGTCGCGCAGGAGACGTGGGCCCATTTGTATGACGAGGTTTTCTTTAATGCTTGTCCTGGACTTCGCGGGCGATAGCATAGCACGCATTCGTACCGCTTTAAAAAAAAAAGAGAAGAAAGAAAAAGAAAGGGCTGATTTAGAAAGGCGAGCAAAGTCAATACAGCAGAACGCTTACGTAAGAGGAGGTGGGGGTGCGTTCGTTTTTGCACACGTCGCAGGCCCACGCGTCGTTGGATGTCGTGGCACGGGCACCATAACAATCTACGAAAAAGCGAGAAACAATCGAAAGGACGTGAGCTTTCCATCTGCGCGCCTTGTGTGACTTTTTGTTGTTTACCATCGTGCACGGACATGCCGCAGGTCTGACACGTCAACAGCCGAGGAGTGGGATCCATCTGGGCGCAGACGGCGCAGGGCGAGGGTGCCCTGGGCACGGGCTTCTCGTCCTTCATCTTGCGCAGCTTGGCCTGGATCTCGGTGGAGGACGCCTTGCGCTTCATGCCACGCGCTGCTGCTGCCGCTGCAGCTGAAGCAGGTGTAGCATTTATAAAAGAAGTCGAGGAGGAAGCGCCAATGACAGCAACGGGATCACCCGATTTAAGGTTGGATTTCTGTTTGCTGAGCCGTAGCGGGCTGATCAACTTGCGCATGACGCCGTACTTGAGCCAGTACTCGCCGCAGGCGTTGCAGAGGACATGTTTGAAATGTTTGCGCTTGCGGTCGACGTCGGTGGGCAGACGGCGCCAGGCTGAGGTGTGGGTCGTGTGGCAGTGGTCGCACTGGAAGGCCTTACTTAGGGCAGGGCTCACCCGCACGACGGTCAAGTCGTCTGACTCTTCGCCACTGTCGCTCTCGCTGCTCGTGGTGGAGGGAGCTCGTTTCTGGCTCTTGAAGCGCTTGGTGGGCTTATAGACGTCGGTCCATTTGGAATAGACTTGCTCATAGCGATCGCTCTTTTTCCAGAGATAGAAAAAACGCACGACGTCGGCATGAGGTTTGGACGGGATGGCGAGGTTCACTTGGTAGAGATCGTGGCCGTGCGAGGCGATAGCCTGTTCAAACTGGTCGATTTCTGCCGGCGTCCACTCGACGTGACGCGGGAAGGTGCTGAGATCGGCGTGCTGCATGGCTGCCAGCGCCTGGTCGGTGTCATAACTGTTGCCTTCGAGCTCGCATAGCGCGCGATCGATCAAGTCGGAGGAGTATGGTGGCAGTGGCAGGGAGGCCAATGCCTTGACCTTGCCCATATAGGCGTCGACTGTACACGCATGTGAGAAGACAAAAAAGGAGATCTAAACAGTTTCATTTGGAAGGAGGGCTTACTGGAGTCTTTAGAAAGGCGGTTCGGTCGAAAAAGGACCTCGATGGTCGTAGGCGTGCCTCTCGGGACGCGGTCCTGGGATTCCACGACTTGTGTACGTGGTTTGGCTCCTGGGCTCCCGTTCTCTGCAAAGAATGAGCATGTCGCACAACGTGAGCCATAGTGTTCCGCGATCTGTACTTTGTGGGTACCTGTTTGTTTGCGGTGGCGCGGCCGACCGCGCTTGTCTGCACGTTTTGAGCGTGCCTTGGCCGTGCCAGCCTTTTCGTTCAGTCTCTTTTTCTTGTCATCTGGGTCGTGCAGGAGAGGACTGGTGGGCAGTGGGGTATCGTTGGTGCGTTGTGAGCTGGGTGAGTCGGTGGGCGAGCGCATGTCCATAGCCACGTCGGGCAGCGTCGAGCGGACGTTCGACAGGTCGGAAGACGAAGGCGTAGGTGTCGGTGTGGGCGTGAGAGCCTCGCGCTGGGGCTCGGGCAGCGTATCGACTTGGTAGCGTGGGCCGATGCGGGACCGTGCTCGCGGATATATTCGGTCATCAATGTCCAGCACGTCGTCCATGTCGGTATGGATTCCAAAATAGCGAAAAGGCCACATGTGCGTCATGCGCGGCGCGTCCCCTGTTTTCAAAAGAGGCAAGGAAAATTCATGGATCAATCCCAATTCTTCTGTCCAATGAGATGGGAGCATTCAATTTTTTACCTTTCGGTTTGGTGTACAGCTTCAGACGAAGCTCCGTCGATTTCTTTTGCTGCTGTTGTGGCTCGGACTTCGGTACGACTTTAACCACTGGTTGTTGTTTCTGCTGCTGTTGCTGTTTCTGCAGATGCTGCTGCTGCTGCTGCTGCTGCTGGGACTGGGAACGCGTTTGGCGTCGTTTCATCGGACGTGAAGATGAGTCTGGATGGCTGCGTGGTTCGGACGGCGGTATCAAATGGTCTGGCGGCAGGGCCTGCTGCGGTTGCGGTTCGGTTTTGACAGGAACGAGGGTGCCGAGATCAAGACGCGAGCAGAAAGCACACTGCCAGGCAAAGCCCTTGGAAGGTTTCCGTAGTAACGGAGGGTTTAAGCAGGCCATGTGGAAGTTTTTGTGGCAGCCCGCACATTTGACGGACGTGGCGCTATGGTTGTGTGTGTGTTATTCGACGTTTGAATTTGGCTCGGATGAATGCCTTGTCTTCGTCTTGTTTACCTCGCACACCAGTCCTGGCAGACACAGCAGATCCGCCGGGCGACGGTCAGGTCGTTTGCCTTGTTGGGTTCAACCACAATGAACTCATAGCGGTCGCGCAGGGCCTGTTGAATGGGCATGGGCACGTTCTGAATGAGCTCGCAGGGGACGACGTCATAAAGGCGCTGCATGTATCGGTCGTAGAGCTGATGATAGTAAAAATGGTCGTTGAGTTGCTTGTACTGCTCCAGGTCTGGAATGTCATGCTTGTGCCTGACGACACACGTCCCGCGGATAGACGACACTGGATTGAGATCCGAGTGCATCGTTGCTACGAGCAGACAAGGATCGGCGCACTTGCGACGCAACACATCGCGTGGCCGATTGAACCAGGCAATCCGGGCCTGGAGACCGCGCTTTTTCGGACTCATGGTGAACTCCATGATACGGCCGATATAGTAGGTTTCTCCCAGGTGCTCTGGTGCCAGGTAAACATGGTCTATATAGGCAGTAAGGCATGAGATTGGATATATACATTTGACATATACATGTATCATATATATGTATCGTATATATATATATATATATATCATATTCTCCATGTGATGGATATGTCAAAGCAGACATCTTACGTACCGTTCACGCTCACTACCGTCCCGTTCGACAGCGTTGCTTGGGTAATCGCAGGAGCGGGTTTCGTTTCGGCCATGACAGAAGGTGTGTGGTGAATGCCCAAAGATTACGATCTTGCACAAACCCAAAACAAAAAGAAGAGAAAAGAAAAGAAAGAAGAAAAACAAGGAACTCGTGTGTCGTGTTGCGCACTTGGCCCTGGTTGGCTGAGAGAAGCAAGAAGAGAGGGAAGGAGAACAAGCGAAAAAGAGGGCCCAATTTGTCGACCCTTCTTTTACGAGGAATACAAACCAAAAAGAAGAGAAAAAGTGAGTCAAAGAGGGGAGGAGATGTGCTCGATCCTCTGTCGATACACACACACACAAGCGAAAGGAAAACAAAAAAGAAAAAGAAAAGAAAAATACAGTGGAAAGATCTGCAGAAAAAATCCCAACCAGCAAAACCCATCCTCCTCCTCCTCCTCCTCCTCACTTGATGTATCAAAAGCAATAGCCTTTGGCTTCTTGCGTCTTCAGTCAATGTGTTGTCGCCTCCACTGTCACTGGGCTGATGGCTTGCAGCCGAGAGATGACATCCGCACGCAGTAGGATCGGCAATGTCAGCAGTAGAATCCATCACCTCTTGTTGACGCACTCTTTCTCTCTCCGTCTGGTCTGTGTGTGTGTATGTATGGCACGGACAGCGCACACATGTGAGAAAAATTCACACTTCTCACCACAGCGACTTCTTTAAAGCTCCATTGGCTCGACGACATCCTCTCCAGGCTTGCCACCGGAGTGCCCCTGACTATGACAATGAAACACATTGGCTTGTCTGCTGTATCTCAATAACGCATGGAAGATGAAAAGCCGACGGCACACGAGATAGCTGAAAAAAAAAAAAGCAAGCCCCCACGAAATCACTCTCTTAAAAGTGCTTTTCATTGTCATGCCATCTCAAGCGTATGCCTGCATTGATGACCACATAGACGCAAGTGATGTAGACGCAGGTGACAGGCTTATATCACACAAGGGGCCGGACCCATCTTCTTCACTTTTGCGTGTGAGAGAAAATAAAGAGAGACGAAATGTGTCACAAATGAAAACTCAAATTTCTAAAAAGGCAGGTGCAAGACCGTCCACCCATTGCCTCAACCAACGTTTTACGCGTCAAAGTACAATTCAAAGAACCGCATCCTTATTGCGGCTGAGTCCTTATCGCCTGCGGCTATGGGTCATTACTGTATAACCTGCACTCGTTCTTCAGGTCTCTCCTGTCCGAGTTGAAGGCTAGCTGGGGCCAAGGCCCCAGATCCCTTGGCGAAGGCGTTGTACCCAGCTGCTGACAGGAGTATTGAGTGAAAATCATGTTGCAAGGCTTTCCTCTATGTGTGTCCAGCTATACATATACAGTATGTAGATACCGAATACATGCAACCTGTATGTCAGGAAGGCACGTCACAGCTAATTTCCCTATGGTTTTTTTTTTTTTTGCGTGTGTTATTCATAGAATCAGGTGCAAAAATAATACAAAGAATTGTGCATGCATATTCTTTAGACGTCGGTATGCAAGTTGTCTCTTCACCATTTGGCTCTGCTATATTACTACATAGAAACAACTTCTCATATTTCGCTGACATACTGCGTGTCATGAAAATTATATCAACCTCTATCAACTGGATATGCGAGCATTACTGCTTCTGCACAATTGAAGATGGTGTTGACATTAGTAAAAAAAAAAAAAAAAGTATTGAAGGCTTTTTTCTCGCTCGTTTTCTGCGAAACCACGGTCTTGTCGACTTCTCGTAGAATTTAGGGCCACAATAAATAGGCTGAAGATCACAGGGCTTACTAAGGTCTGTGTATGCAAATCTGTGCTCGTCTGAGAAACAGAACATACGAAATTCTTCTGACGTTTGGCTGATGGGTTGTGATATAATTGCAGCAAAGACAGCCCAAAAACAATGAGTGTATATAAGTAGTACCGTGTGCTGACAGCTGATGCTACTTAGCACCCGGTCTTACATTAGCTTGGTTCATAAACACACAGGAGAAGGAAAATCACGTCTATATTTTCGATGTTATTGCTACACTTCATAACTGATGTACAATCTATTGCCAACACAAGACAACCTGATCAATTGTGATAGTGAGTTTCCACAGGTGATTCTACTGTATATCTATAGAACGGACTATCCATGAAGAAGAGTCTGATAGACAGGATTCACACTGGCGTGTAGACCAGCTTTTCATCTGCTGTTACGCCTATGTTGTATCTGGAATCACTCTACAGCACGTACTGTATAGTAGAGATATACACTATGCTAGCTCATCTCATACGTATAATTTTGCACAAAAGTGAACAGGATGGGCAGAGTATGTGCGGATGGTGGCACGGACACGGTGCCGCCTCGTGTGTACCTTTTTGATGCATTTTTTGTTTCGCCCGACCCCGCTGCAGCGAATTCCGTATCTTTTTTTTTTTATATTTGCTTTTTCCTAATGCCAAACTGGTTGCTGGGATTTGCAGTGTCGAGTGCCATCGTAGTCCATTCACGGCGCAAAAGATCGCTTTCGCCGGATGGAGCAGCAGGAGCCTTTGTGCTTGGTCTTGCGACATGTACTTCGACATTTGCTTATTTCACCGTCATTCTGTTGGTTTTTTTCCTTGCCAGTTCAAAGTTGACCAAGGTAATATTAACACCTGCACTCTACGACAGCGGTAATTCATATAATATACATTATTTCAATATACATTATAGTTTAAGGCAGAAAAAAAGAGGCTCTTGGAAGCAGACTATGAGCATTCAAGCGAGCGGACCTTGGTGCAAGTGATCTGTAAC
Source organism: Syncephalastrum monosporum B8922 (assembly GCA_000697355.1). NCBI lineage: Eukaryota > Fungi > Mucoromycota > Mucoromycetes > Mucorales > Syncephalastraceae > Syncephalastrum > Syncephalastrum monosporum. The sequence goes on along the minus strand of JNEN01001014.1, from coordinate 13,988 downwards.
GGCCTCGTTGGTGGTATTCTAGTCGTTCTCTTCCAGCTCTACTATGAAAACACGCCCGGCTGCTTTGATCAGCGGAAGTGGGCGTCTGTCCTTCTGTGGGCTTATTTGGGGTAAGCATCTTTAATGTTTACCACCGCATGCTGACGCGTTTCTTTTGTAGGCATTATGGTTGCTGCGCGGGTGACACGGTAAGAAGACTATGACATTCAGGAAAGGTGGTGTCTGATGCGCGAGACTGGATACATTATCTTGTAGTGGGCGAGTGAGCTAGGTATTTTAAGTACATCGTGGCCCGTGTCCATCATCACGTGGCGCAAGGTACCGCCAGGCACCAACGGGGGTCTATCCGCGTTGGGATTGGCTGCGTCTGTCGCTGGTGGTGCGGCGGTGGGTCTCTCAGGAGCACTGTGCCTGACGCTCCAGCGTGCGACGTCGTGCCATGGGTTGGCATGGGAATACATTGTTGTGGGTGCCCTGGCCGGTCTGGGCGGCTCGCTAGTAGGTGCAATCATTTTGTTAGATATATGTAAAGTAGCTTACCTTGCTCGCTAGATCGACTCTGTCCTGGGAGCCACAGTGCAGCGAACATTGTATTCAGCGAAAGAAAAGAAGGTGGTGAACCACCTTGAGTCAGATACTGAGATTGTGAGCGGCTGGGACATTCTCGATAATCACCAGGTAATATGCACGACGCGATAAGGATCATCGAAAGGCTGACGCGTCTATGTAGGTCAATTTTGTGTCATCCGTCCTCACGAGCGCTTTGTGTGGTGCAGCCGCATATTATATTCAATAACCATGGTCCTTCATTTTATTATCATCATGCTCAGTTATCCTCCTCCATCACATCCGCACCGACGTTCTGCTCCTTGAGCAGCGCATCGATCTCGTCGGGCTTGTACAGCTCGTATTTGATCTTGCCACCGACCTCGCGGATCGTCGCAAACTCCACTGTGAGGCATAATGAGTTATTTGCGCATAAATCACGTTACTGAGCTTACGTTTTTCACTGTTGAGGGTGGTGCTGTCCATGGTCTTGCTGAGGACCTTGACTGCAAGGGCCTTGGCCTCTTCCAGCGTCATGTCTTCTTTGTGGTCCTGCTTGAGGATGCTCTGTGCGGTGGCGTTGTTGGCGCCAATGCAGGTTGCCTTCCAGCCGCCATAGTTGCCTGAAGGGTCCGAGTGGTAGAGCTGGAAGCCGTACTGCTCGTCATAGCCGGCAAAGATGAAAGAAACACCAAAAGGCCGCAGACCACCGTACTGGGTGTAGCCCTGCTTCAAATCACAGAGCCGCTGAACGAGCTGCTCGACCGGAATCTCTTCGTCGTATGTGAAAAGGTATCGCTGTGCGCTGGTTCGTGCCCAGTTGATGAGAATGTTGGCGTCTGCATTGAAACCGGCCACACCGCAAATGATGTGCCTATGAGAACACAACAGGAAAGGAATGAATAAACAGGCACGATCGTCACACTTGCAGAACTACGCACTCGTTCAGTTTGTAGATTTTCTCGGCGGATGCAGATTGTTCAAGCAGTTTAGAGGTGACTTTCTTTTCGGCAGCGATCACGACGCCGTCCTTGGCAAGGATACCCAGCGCGATGCCAGCATGCGAAATGGCCTCCATGGCATATTCGACCTGGTATAAACGTCCTAAACCAAAGTGAGTCTTTCTACAGACGTACAGGCTCCTATCTCTTTCAGGGTGTACCCTCAGGGGAGAAGATTGTGGTCCTTGAATCGTAACGTCGAGCCATTGTGGTTTGTAAAGTAACTGTCGAAAGGGGAAAGAGTGGGACAGTACGCGTACGCGCCCCGACGACGAGTCGGGGATTCTGATGTCACTGCTTTCGTACCCAGCAATCCAATTTCGTATTTAACCGTCTGCCTGCACAAGATAAGCTCACTTTTTCATTTGACAGATAGTTTAGATACTCATCAACATAAGGGTATACTATAAACTGATTTATATATATTGGACGAGAGAAGCGTCTGCATGGCAGATTCCGGCTGTTTTGGCGTGATGGTGAAGGCTTTTGAAACCTATCAGCTATGCTGTTGGTGGAAGAGAAGCGGGCACCGCTGGCAAGAATGAAACCACCTCGTCACTCGCTTCCCAGTTCAGCACCAGCCTCTTTCTAAGCACTGCTTGGACACTTGCCCATCTTCCGAGCTGAGACCTGCATATATCCTGTTACCATGGACGCTGCCGATGGTCACCCGCTTACTATACATGCACTCGGTCGTGCATCTGCTCCCGTGCGCTATCCACTCTTTGGAACTTAAGGAAAAGCACGGCTGCCAAGCTCACATGGCTGATAAGCCCAAAAAAGATTAAAGACAGAAGTCAGAATTGACAGAGCACATACCGCTTGACTTATCATAGTTCTGCGAAACAGTTCTGCAAGGAGACCTTCAAGCAAGGATGGGTAGGCCTGAAAAAGTGGAAAGGGGAACAAGCACACTCATTTTCATGTGGACAGGTGCACGGAATGGAGTGACAACGCGGCCAAATGATTCGGTCAGGATTAGTGGTTCATATAAAGCGATATAAGGAAATATTTTATGTACCAGCCGCGTCACAGTAAGGCATGCGTTTTCATAAGGCGGGGCGTGGGTTTATTGTCCCCACACGTCAACAATGGCCAAAGAAAATACCAAACAAGGAGTATTTGTTGTACGTTATCGAAGTGATTAGCCTCTTGCAAAAGGTAATGTTTTATGGAATGAACAGAAACAACTGTCATAAGAACAATGGATGAGACTCGCAGGGTTTCTTTGTCCAAAAGTGATATTTCGCCTACGCTTCGGGTCATCTCAACTTTACCTTCATTTATGCTTTGTTCACTCGAATGGATATGGTGGATCAGTAATATGTCTATCACTCTCTCTCCCACTCCTACTACCAGCGTATCTAAATCAACCAAACGATTGGTAATCTCTTTTCCACCGAGTCCTTGATATCACTTGTGAAAACATGGTACCGTGTGGGATGGCGTAGTTTGAGACCTTGATCACCGAGTGTGATATGCCGGCGTGTCTCCTATTCATGTGCGTACTGTCAGTTCACAGAGTTATGCTTGACGTGGACGAAAAAGAGAAAGAACGAGAGAAAAGAGAGAGAAAGGGGAAAAAGACCAGAATAAACTGCGTTTTTAGGGTCATAAAAAACCAAGAGCAATTATGCGTCGGTAAATGATGCGTTTGATCCCCCACCCCAGGTGTGTCTTGCGGATCTTTCTCGCGTTACTTTGGTTTCCTCTCTCTAATACTGACTATCACCATTCCTCTACGTGCATCCCGGGTGGGGATGAATTCTCCAAAGACGTCAAAAGTGGAGTTCCATTTGGTCTCAATCGATAATGACGCCATCGTGCTGCGCACGGCCAATAACCCACTTTTGGCACCATCCAAAGAAGTGTCGTCCTTTATCAGAAAGGCCAGATCGTTGCAGGTGGCGGATGTACAGAAAAAACCACTGCGTTTGATGAAATTCTTACTTTTCATGCAATGGGGAAATGGTCACCTTATCATAAACACTCAGATCTCATCATCTGTCTAGTTTTCCACATCTGATATACTACGTCGCTATTAAGGCGTGAAGTGAAGCACGTCAATTTTATACCGAGATATTTAGGAATGTCTACCCTCCTCGGTGGAAACGCACGCGGAGGAATGAAGTAGATAGTATAGAGAGGCAGGCAGAATGTTGCCAAGAGAAGGATGGTGTGCGACATGACATTTTACCGTTGGCCGTTTTGACCTTTATATAAAAGAGAGAGGGCTGAGCTCAACAGACACGGTGGGGGTTTTGAGCGTACTAACTCCTTATGCGTCTCTTGAGATAGAATGAGAGGCTTATGTTTTCGATTGATGAATATAAGACATGCTGAATTATTAATCGCTGTATATCAAATGTCGTATAGAAGGAAAAAGGGCATTTGATGTGCTTATGCTATGTTAGAAAAGGGAGCAGCTGTGCAGTATTCCGTAAACATGCGACGTGTCTGTATAGGACCGTCAGATTGTGCTTGCGCGTTACTTGGTGGAACTGTAGCACAAGGTGCTGTAGACTCGTTGCAGGACAAAATTATCCTGTGTATAACCAGTTTCGTGAACGCTCGGCTGCGATCATACGTGAACTTTCACTCGGCATACCGGATGTGAGTGAGGCCCCCTCCCCGCCCCCCGCTTTCGACTCCGTGTCATCACAGCCTGCACTTGATCTCCGGTTCCGTATTCCCGCTTCCGAAGCTGGTGAAGGCTTCGCATTGTATATTTCTATGTGTTGATACGGATAGCAAATATTTTTTGGAATGAAGCTCAAGTCGATTAAAGGCCTGCTTTTTATTATAGATTATGATGTTGTATAAGCCCGGTAAAATGAAAAGCAAAGTGAATGAAAGCAGCTACGCCAAACGTTTGGGGAGGCCTTGACCGTTGAGCAACGCCTCGTCTTCACTCAAGATACGTGGGCCATCATCGACCTTGGTGTGCAGCAAACGGCTCACGCTGCCGGCAGGGAAAACAGGAATGACCTTGTCGTTGAAGGAATCGGAGGGCTTGAAAGCATCGCCAAGAGTTGCACCTTGCGGGACAACGTTATAATGGTCGACAAAGTATGTGTCGCCGGCAGGCGGGAAGTAGTGGGCAATAAGACGAATAATATCCGGCATGTTTTCACGGGGTGCGTAGATGACCGCATTCGGGCCAGCATCGTAAGTGTACGCAGCCTTGATGCCGTCCTTATTGTACTCGTGAATGACGCGCATGATGGCACGAGAAGTATCGTTCAGGTAGGAGATGGGTGGGTAAGTGTCGAGACAAACGGCGTGAAACTGGTTCGAATCGCGCATGGTGATCTCGGCAAAAGTGGCAAAGTCGCGGTCGAGGATAGCCTGCTTGATGCTGGCCATGCGCTGAGGGACAACGGTGGAGATGCGGGCCTGCATGAGCTCGCTGGTCTCGACGGTATGCTGCATGCCTTCGGTGGAGGAGGTGCCCTTCTTGGCATCGGACACGACGCAGACCAAAGCCTCGAGCTCGGGCCAATGGGTCTCAGGAGCGATCTGGACAGCTTTGGAGTCCGAGCCGTCGGCAGCGCTTCCCATCTCCCAGGCAACAAAGCCACCAAAGAGAGACCGGCACGCAGAGCCTGAGCCCTGGCGCGCAATGCGGGACAGGTCCGAGGTGGAGATCTGGAGCTCATAGAGCTGAGCCAACGTGTACACCAGCGCAGCTAGACCAGAGGCTGACGAGGCAAGGCCGGCTGCGGTAGGGAAGTTGTTTTCAGAGCACACGTGCACTTTGTACGTCGAAAGGGGCTCTAGTCCCGAAGAAGTCTCCTCCATCTTCTTGCGAAGAGCACGCGCCTCACGGAAGCAGTTGTGCATCCGGCGGTTCTTGGTGATGTCTTCTTCTTTGCCATTCAGCCAGAGTCGATCCTGGTCAAAGCTTTCGCTCGCCGAGATGGTCGTCTTGCTATGCAGGATATCTTGCGAGAGCGTTACAGACAGTGAGTCATTCGTAGGAAGGATAAGCTCGGTGTCGCGCTTGCCCCAGTACTTGATGACCTACATCCCACCCCGCAACGCTTGTCAATAACCTTTCCGGTCATCTCCCTCTCCTTCATCATTCATCCAGCACGTTGTCTGCTATCACACTACTTACAGCGATGTTCACAGGTGCAGTACACGTCACGGTCCTCATCGCAGACAGGTGAAAAAGGGTAAGTGACAGGAACGAAGAGAAAAAAGAGAAAAATATGATCGGAACTCCAAAAGAACACACAGACACAACCCGACAGCAGTAAGGATTGGATGGCGAGGCAACGAACTCTCAATTTCTTTGTACTGACTGATGCATGCACATGCCGTTCGAACTACTGCGCCCCTTTCTAGTACGCCACCTCCCGTTTCTCTCTTCTTTTTCTTCTTCCCCTTGTTCCTTGTTCTCGCTCTTGCTATCCCTGCTGCTTCCACAAACCAGCTCGAAAGATGTGCACAATAAAAGTTGTCGGATTTGGCGCACAGTTGTAGGGCTAAGCATAGCAGCATACCGATGGACAGATGCTGCCGCCGTCGCCTTCGACCCGGCTACATGACACCCCCCCCATAGATTCTAACTGGACAGCATTACTATAATAAGTACGCACTATACACACACAGGCACCTGCCTGAATAGGCCAAATCAGATTCCTGAAACGTGATGCGAATGACAGCACATAGCTGGAAAGAAGACATTAGAAAGGGGGAACATCTTGTCAAAGCTTGTTTCGTTATATGCCACAGAGTCAGGCTCAGACTTATGACGCATACAGTGTTTGTAAAACCAAATGAAGAAGCAATTGGAGCGGCTTTTTAAATGACTCGCTGGAAACAAGTTCTGACGCGATAATGACGGCAATCATCGTAACACTGATTTCCCAAATCTCATATCGAGCACCAGAGACAAAGCCTCATCATTTGTATGAAATGGACAGACTTTTTCTTGTTAACTCCCCATAAAGCTGGTCTATTGTATCCGAATGAACTGGATGACTCGGATAGCTATCGGTAAGAGACTCTAAAACGAGCGAATTAAAGGCAGCATACATGAGGTACTTCAATACGGATGATTTCTACAAGCGAAACATGTATGTCTACGCGTGCATCCAAGCAAACTGGAGTCAAATAATGAGCGCGCTATCAGAGCTTTATATACTCTGCCATGCATGTATAGGTGACTGTGCATGGATTTAGTATACTGTATTACGTAGTAGACAAATATCCATGCGTCAGGTTCTGGTACGTGCGCATTCGATTGCTACGTATCTGAGTTTAAGTGATGCTGGATCCATGAGTTTGAATCCACACTGTTCTTTCCTTTTTTTTTTTTTTTTTTTTTTTTTTTTTTTTTTTCTTCTTTTTTCTTGTTACCCTCTTGTCTCCAACCGAGCTTAACATCACCATACCCTTGCAATGATCTCTCAAATCAAAACCATTCTTCGAGGCAAGAATAAGCAACCGCCCGGGGTAGACGACCAGAAAGTCATTCCAACCGACCAAGTGCCAAAGAGCGCCGCAGCTCCCGAAACAACCGTGAAGCAGCAAAATTTCCAAGCAGGCACGCCCGCCTCTGAAGCAGCTGCCACCCGTTTCCTTGAACAGGAACGCCAGCGCAAGCGACAGATGCCTTCCTACCCTGGTCTGGAGCGATTCGACCTTGTGGAAAAGCTGGGAGAGTAAGCGAGCCTCTGCTGTTTTGCCTCGACTTATTCTTACTCACCCGCTGCACACCTCGCCATTCAAGAGGCGCCTTTTCAGTCGTGTACAAAGCTGTAGAAAAAGAAACTGGTAAAAACGTGGCTATCAAGATCGTGCGCAAACAGGAACTTGACAAGGTACACCTCGTTATGGATTCTACGGCTCATACAACTGCTCTTGCTTGCTTACCTAATCTTACCTAATCTGACTAAAAACTTATCAGGATGGTCGAACCCACTTGCATCCCAACATGAAGAAGAAGCCGCGCGCAACTGAGGTATTTGAAGAGACATGGCCTCGATAGATCGTATGCTTAAATGCGGTGGACAGCGTGCAAATATCCTTAAGGAGGTCCAGATCATGCGAAATGCCAAACATAAGAACTTGGTCCAACTCGTTCATTTCTCAGAATCCAAGGAGAACTATTTCCTCGGCATGGAGCTGTGTGACGGGGGCGAATTATTTCACCGTATTGTCAAACTGACGTATTTTAGCGAGCCTCTTGCGCGACATGTGATCACTCAGGTTGCGGAAGGCATACGTTATCTTCATGAAGTATGTGGCGTAGTTCATCGGTAAGCCGCCATGTGCATTCGATTCTTGTGGAGTCTTACTCTTCTACTATTATCTATCACACCTAGTGATATCAAACCGGAAAACATTCTATTCGACTCGATTCCCATTATACCAAGCAAGCGACCCGTCAACACTTTCGATGAAGAAAAAGAAGACGAAGGCGAGTTCACGCTTGGGCTAGGCGGTGGCGGTATTGGCAACGTCAAGATCGCAGACTTTGGATTATCAAAACAAATCTGGGATAACTCGACACTGACTCCGTGCGGTACAGTCGGATACACAGCTCCCGAAATCGTGCGTGACCAGAAGTACTCGAAAGGCGTCGATATGTGGGCCATTGGTTGCGTCCTTTACACCATGCTGTGCGGTTTCCCGCCTTTTTACGACGAATCCATCAGGAATCTCACGGAGAAAGTGGCGCGCGGCCAGTATACATTTCTCAGCCCATGGTGGGATCCAATCTCGGCTCAAGCAAAAGATCTGATCTCGCATCTTCTTTGTGTCAACCCGAACGACCGATACACGATTGACGAATTCTTTCGGCACCCATGGATCTCTCAACATATTCCGCAGCACAGTGAACCTGGCAGTCATACTCACCGACAGCAACAGCAGCAGCAGCAGCAACAACAACAACAAGGCAGCATGGATGGCGCCCCGCGTACAGCTCAGCGTCGGGACGTGTTCTCGCCTGGTGTGCCATCGATAAAGGAGATTCTGGACATCACGTACGCAGTGCATCGGCTGGGCGAGGAACGACAGACAAGAGGAGGAGCTATTTCCGGGATTTCAGAAGAGGACGAAGATGCTGAATATGAAGAGGTGCCGGCTGCAGTCGGAGATGCTGCTATCAGGAATATGCAAGCTCAACGACGTCGACATCAGTCGCCTGCTCAAGCAACCCAACCATTCCAACTCGACTTGACTAAAGCAACCTTGCTCAAGAACCGCAATAAGGCGATCTAAACTGCACCATCACTTCCTTGCTTCCTTTCTTCAACGTGGTTGCTTTATTACATATAAACTCTTTTTTATGCTCCCGCCCTCCCTCTAGGCCGAACCGACTAGGATGTTGTTGATGGGAATGTGGATGAGCTAACGTCCTGTTTGTCAGTACTTGCTTCACGGTTCGTATCAAGCCACTTGTCTCACCTTGACAAAGTAACCAAGAGCACCAAGAGCAGCGAAGCCCATAGCCACCGCTTGAGTGATTCTCAAAAACTCTGTTTTGATAAACCAGATGTGTTTGTTGTTTAGCACAGTGGGATTCTAAACGAGATGCGTCGTATTTCTCTACCTTTCTGATCAGGCTTTCGACACCGGTTCATAAAGTTCATGCCATCCTTGAAGAACTGACGAGGAGCCTCAACAACCTCCTGGATTTGTCCCTTGACGTCGTCTGCACTTGTGCTCATGGTATAAAATACTGTAAATCGTTGGGTGGAAGGAAAGAAAGTATACGGTGAGGAAAACGCGCTGTGAAGATTTGATTGACTGAATTGGGCCCGCAAATTGGCAAATTGGAGCAGATGCGTGGCCCAATCAGCATCCTCGAAATTTTGCTACGTCCCGTCATTTCCTTTTCATACAGACTTGTCACTGGCTGACGCCCCTTCCTTTCCAGAAACCAAACGTGAGACTCATGCAGCCAGTCATGAGGGTCGTGCTTCTGCTCGAACTACCCAGACTGTGCTCAATCAGATCACTGCTCGAGCTATATGAACTTCCTGCAAGCCTTCCTACGAATTAAGATCGACACGTTATTTTTCATATGCACCGAAAGAACCAAGGCTCGGAATAAGCATCTAGAAAAGAGAGCTAGGCACACGTAAAAGCGACGGAATCAATGATCGCAGCGAAGTTGATGGGACCTATATACAGATGGTATGCCTGAGAAACCGAGTATCTAAGCCGGCTTGTCATGGATACAACCGCCGAGACAAGTTTGACCGTCACAGACTATTCCTGCTCAAAGATAAGCGCCAAATGACAAGAACAATGGTGCCATCAAGCTGTTTTTGTGATAGGTCAGAGAAATGGTCTCAATCTGTGATGGAAAACTTTATCGACTTGGAGTATGTGAGCGTCTGCTTCGACCAGGCGGAAATTGCCGCTCGCGTATAGATTTAGGAGCCCAACAGACGCGAACCAGAACTCATCAAGTCTTGTGACCATCTCTCTCTTTATTAGCGAACGAAAAATAGCCAATAAAAATTTTCTCTAAGTGAATATAAAGATTCTGTATCTAGCAAACATATGAACCTCGATCTCCACTTTCGCTCGCCGTGCCGTATCCGTAGCTTTTGATCACCCTTAATGGACGTCTCTCAAGCACAATCCCAATCCACTCTGTCCGCAGATACGGCATCGGTGTAAATCAATGAGCTGGTGACCCGCGTGTGAGATGAGGAGAGAGAAAAGGTAACAGTAGAAAGAACAAAGGGACAAGAGAGTAAGTGAGACTGAACTTATATTAATGTAGAGTATGATATGGTATGAATGTGTCTGACTATTTAGAAGTCTTTTATAGAATTCATTATACTTCATCCAGCTGAGTAGAGCGAACCAACTATTAGATAAACAGTGACAGTTTGCCTGTGATTGAACGCCTGAGATATAGATAGGGAAGAGAGAGATTGAAGAGAGAGAAAAATAAAGGTAACAGAAATAAGTCTGTGAGAATGCGTTGTGATAAACCATCATCTGTCAGGTCAACCCGCCTTTAGTAAAGCGGTCTATACCCACATCTGTGTCTAATTTTTGAAACGGTTGCTCGTCATGAATACTGTAAGGTGTCAAGTCCCACCAAGCACTGAAGGCGCATAGGTTATACCCACTTTCTTTTTACGTCCCATTGTTAACTTCTCTTTTACTGCCTCCACATTTTTTCTTGTAATCGCCTTACCCTCCACCTTTCCTTCCGTAACCATCTCATCCTCCCTTCCTTTTGTTTTTTACTCAACCTCAAAGTATTTTATGTCCAATCTTCATAGTTTAGAAAACAGTATAAATATCCATATAGTTTTTGTCTCAAATAAAACAGTCAATAGCACATCTACAAATACAAAGCTACCTTTCAGCTTATATTATCCTTTGCCTCCGTTGGAATTGCCTACTCCACCGATAACACAAGCCGCCCTCTTATTCCTTTTTACACATACAAGATACGTACCATTCCTCTTATTTTATTCTCTCCGATTGTATAATCAAGAGACGTATATTCCTCTTTAATTCCCTTATTACCTTTATTTCTTTTCTTTTCTTATCCTCGTACACGTTAAACACATACCTTGTGGTTTGACTGATGCTCATTACATATCTCTGTATTCCTCCTTTTAAACTTACCTACTACCACAACCTCACAACACCTTTACTCCATCACTATTATTACAATCACCGCGTAGTACAAGTACAACTTGTATGAAGTACAATTCTATCATAATGTCACACTGAACTGGTTCTGGTAACTCCGTCCTCTCTCTCAAATCTGTTATTAGATTATAATCGGATAGAGCATCTAGATATTTCTCTTTTTTTTCACTTTTCCTACGAGTAAAGACCAGTCTCACTGTGATAAACCATCACCCGTCGGGTCATCTCGTTACCGTTGAGAAGTCTAGATTGGCCTCTATACCCAATCGTAGTATCGGTTGCTATCATGCACTTATTCAACTCCTCCATCGCCGGTTCAATTAACTGCATATGAAACCGTAAAGAAATATTCCATATTGAGATATAGCGAGGAAAATGGGCAGTAGAGAAAATAAAAGGTAACAAGAGAATGAGTGAGACTGAACTTATATTGAGTAAGTTCATGGCTCTTCCCGTTTTCCAACACTCTGGGCCCTTGCCTGGTCCAAACTCCCCACCTCCCTCTGGCAACCACAATTACATAACCAATCCCGCTGGTCCTTCGTCCTCGTCCCCATCGCTCACTCCAGCTGAAATATGGCAGAGTTTTCGACACCACGCCCGCACCGCACCAGCCCAACGCGAGACCGTTTTTCGAGACACCGAGGCACAGGCCGTTGTAGACCGTTCGCGCGCAGAAAAGATTTGGGTTCGCTCGGCAGAAGCGAACAGCGCAGTCTTCAACATTGCAGCTCATCGCGACATGACACCGGCGACGTTCGTTGAGCGCCTGCCAACAGTTTGCCCTGACGCCGTAGGCCTCATTCCCAGCCCACACTCCCCATCTTGCGCGATCGTCTCTTTCGACTCTGAAGAGGCCCGCGACAAAGCCTGTACAGAAGGCCTTACCATTAATGGTTTACTGTTTATTGGTACCCCAACGTTGGATATTGAGAGTAGTGTCTTTCGGCTGGCCTTAGAGAATTTGCCTATTTTACGTGCTGAAGTGTTGGGCCCTATGGTTCGCGAGTGGCTCAGCTGCTACGGAAAAGTTTTGCATGTACAATTATGCGCCTACTCCGCAGGAGGGCTGCTTAACTCAAAAGGCTTTGCCATGATTGATACTTCTGCCGAAACGGCAAATGACACCCCACTGCAAGCTCTTGAGCATGAAAATTGAGGTTAATGTCAATGGACGCAAACGTGTCATTACCGCGCGCTGGCGTGGCATGCCAATCCATTGTAACTATTGCAAAAAAGAGGGCCACAGAGTTCGTGAATGCCCCAAGCTTAAAGCCCGCCAGACGCGTCTAAATCGCGAAAAAAGATGTTACTCTTGTAACTCAGCCGAGCATTTGGTGGCCAATTGCCCCCACGCCAGTTCCCACTCGGTGCCTTCGAAACGCGGCCGCACCGAACTTACCGGAGAACACTTCCAAGCGCAACAGGCGCGAGATAGCCCAACACCTCCTCCGGCCAACGTGGCCCTTACTGATAATACAATGTCGGCTGACACTCCAGTCATTGCCAGCTCGACACCGTCCACTCCGACTGGTGAATCCATGCCCTCGCCAGCACCCCTTTCGACAATAGATGTCGATATGAGCTCACCACTCTACCCAGCACACAGGCTACAATAGATACTCTCGATGTTGTTCCTGAGTCGCTTACCACCCCGACTCCAGCCAGCAGTATAGCCACTGCCTTACCGAACGATCCTCCCAGTGCATCGACTTCACCCGATAGCCGCATGCTGACTCGGTCTGGTAAGGTGGTCGGTATCCCAGCCCAGTCCAAAGCCAATCCTAAGCCGAAACGCCATCGCTATCGCGCTAGCTCCGTACAGAACCCACTAGGTTCTTCGGAGCCGGATCCTCGTTGCTGAAAGGCACCTCTGTGGATCACGTAACCGTGGCAACCTTAAACTGTCGCGGTTTACGCAAAATCCTCACGGCCCGACATCGTTCGTTTGGCCGACATATCCGTCAATTACGCTTTGATTTTATGGCTCTTCAAGAAACACACGCTACCGATCCCTCCTTATATCCACGGCTGGACTTGGCTTTACAAGTCTCCTCCAGCCTATGGTCCGCCCACTGTGGCCTCATTTGTTACAATCCGTCTTTCCGCCTCATTCACCTCGGAACCTACGCAGACGGGCGCCTGCTCACTGCAAGGTTTCAACACCGCAACAATCTTTGTCCCGACTTCCACTTCTTTGTCCTATATGCTCCTGTCCAACGTGCCCACAGAGGACCTTTCTTGACACAGATTAGGGTTCCGCGAAAATAACCGATAACCGATAACCGACCGATAAACCGATAAGTTATCGGTTTCGGTTAGGGTCATAACCGACCGAAATCTTATCGGTTCGGTTATGACCATAACCGATAACCGACCGAAATAACCGATAACTCTGTACATATAACGGACGGGATGTCAGCCATATTTGGACTCAAGAAGTGTTTGACCGTATGGAACTGATGGAAGCATGTGAAAGCTCATATGAAATAAATGAGTATGTCTTCTGGATGGATGCACGCGTTATTGATATGGATGCATGTGGTTTTTGGATAGATGCATGGAATATTGAGATGGATGGATGTGTTCTTTGGTTGGATGTACACGATATTGAGATGGATGGATGTGTTCTTTGGGTGGATTCACGCAATACAGTATGAGATGGATGCATGCCATGTTGAGACGGATGGGTGTGTCCTGGAGGGTCGCATTGTATTCATGCGTCTCTTCATAAGGTTCATTAGGCTGGTGGAGTAGGTGGGACGCAGCTTCGAGGACGAAATTACTTGCTTAAGCACT